>CM052702.1:75082782-75138487 GCA_028551405.1 Uromys caudimaculatus | reverse complement strand
CCTTATCAGTGAGTACATACCATGTTCGTTCTTTTGAGACTGAGTTACCTCGCTCAGTGATACAATGAATTGGCAATCAGAGTTTTTTATCATCAGTTACTTGCTTGTATAATATAAACCTGCCTGGGTTTCGAGATTAACTATAGAGTAGATTTTACAAATCAAAATTGGAGTCATTGTTTCATGTTTGCATATAAAATAGGTTTCCTTTTTTCAGCACTACAATAGCCAAGTGACTAACAAACAGAGGAGGGTGTGGAGGAGGAGACTGTTTGAAGATCCTTTTCTAATTCTTTGTGACTTGGCACTTCTTACAATATACTCTTCATGGTGTATTACTTGATAACATCTCAGGGAAACAAAATAAAATAAGTCTTCATGTCTTAAAATCTCTACTTCCCATTCTATTTCTTCCCTATTTCTCTTTTCATGGTAGTATTTAGAAAAATTTTACTTATCAAATTTTGTGATTTGCATACTCAATTAATTTCTAGTGATAAAATTTTCATTTAAACAACAACAGCCAAAGAAACTCAGGACTAAATATGCTCAAGGGACTTATTCCGATATGGGATATGACTTTAAATTTGTTTCCCAAATATGCTGCTAATAGATGAAAAATAACAAAAATAATCTCCAAATAATCAACTGAATTTTAGAAACCTTCACTGTAAGACCACACAAAGTTATTTTGGATTTATCTGTTTCTGAGTCTCAAAAACACTTAAGAAATAAACATGTTATGGATACCACTACTGGTATCCTTGTTCGGATAAAGAAAATAAATCCAGATTCACAGACTACAAAGGTTGACTTTAGTTTGGAATGCTTCCAGAAAAAAAAAAAAGATGCCAAATCATCCCTTATAAATATCATTTAAGCATCCAATATTTATTTTCAAATCTCCAGAGAGACAATTCAGTTCACCAAATGTTTATTGTGAATTCACATTTTCATCAGTTTTATGCATATTAGGTGTTGAAATCCTTTGGTGAAAATCTTTTGATTATAATGTTAGATTGGCCATTAATATGAGAAAAAACATACTTTAACAAAAATTGATAGCTTTATATTTTCACAAAATAAAAACTACATGTAATTGCATTTGTCCCTTTACTTTTTATTTACTTATCTTATAATTTTATACTATGAACATTTTGCTTGTGTGTATGTATACTTCCATGCATGCATAGTGGAAACAGAGGTCAAAAGACTGCTAAACATACTCTGGAACTGGGTGTAAAGACAGTTGTGAACCATAGTATAGAATCTGGGAATCCAGCCTCTGGCCTCTGGTAAGACCAACATGTTCTTTCTATAAAGCCTTACATTGACACATTAGACAATATCTACTGAGAATTTACTTCTCTCCTTACTCTGTGTTCAGCATTGTTACAAACATTAAATCAATCAATCACAATTAATTTTCTACAAATCTGTCATAACAACTATAGAGTCCTCATTTATTTATTCATACATAGTTCAATATTTTAATTAATGAATTTTTCTAGGCATGTAATCTTAATTTTCTTCCCATACAACTTGCTTAACTGTACTTTCCACCCACAAAAGTCCAGAGAACTTTTGGTGCCTCCATTCACCAGATTTGTTTCACTTGTCTTTTACATTTCCTATGAGATTTTCCAGAATTAAGTGGAAAACCCAGAGGGGAGGTGGGCATAAAGATGTATCTAGTAAGTTGTGGTTTGAAAATGTTGCAATGAAATTTTATTGGCCAAAAATAATGTAAAAAAATTATTTCATATAAAGCAACCAGGGTCAATAGGTTGCAAAAAATAAATTGAGCATTGAAAAGTAAAAATAATAATATACTTATTTCTTAAACTATTATTTAAATTAAAATACAGAATTTAAAATATCAGAAAAAAATAAAATAGAAAATAAAAATAGAAAAAATTCCATAAAAACTGAAGCAATTATTTAAGACATGATTACTTAAATGATGAATTATTTATTAATTACAATAATATTATAAGATGGATCAATAAATATACTTTTCTTTACTTATACATAGCATTAAATGATAAAAAAGAAAAGAATTTACAGATGGAATTCAAAGCATTATGTCATGTCTGATATGGCTACTTCCTCTTACAGCATTTCTTTATAGTTGCCAGTATCCTGGATTAGAATATTTTCCCCTAAAATTGCAAATGGATTCTACAACAGCAAGGCTCCTTAAAAAGAGCACTTAAAGTGACATCTTAAAAATCAAATTTTGGTAGGAGAGACTGATGTAGATGAGAATTTACTTTAATACAAGTAACTGATAATCTTAGTATTGATAAAATAAGATGAGGAATACAGTTGGCTGGAGATTGCCAGAGAGACTTATCCTAAACTATGTACATGGTAGGTTTCCTTCATCGCGTTATCCAGGCAACCTATGCTCCCTCCCCCCACAAAACAGATAATCAATATAAACTCATTTTCAAATGAATTGAACTATGAATTTATTCTTCATTTCTATTATTCTATTTTTTTCCTTCTAATATTGTTTTCTCTGGGAGACAACATAGTATTTGGAAAGCACAGCAATGTCTTACATGTTAGGCAAGTGCTTCGACTTGCATACAATAAATCTCAATAGACATTTTTTTAAACCAAATAAGCGTGTATTATGTTTATAAGCTTTACATCTTGTTGTAATTGTAGCAGTAGAAAATAAATGATTCATTAATAGTATTAGATATTACTATCCACAGTGTTACTGTAATATTTAATTTTACTCTGCAGCAAAGATCTGGAATGTTGTCTGTTTATACAGTATATGTGTTTGTGCCTCAGTTTTGCCTTATATTCTGCCTTACATTTACTTGTAGAAATGAAGTAAGTCACTAGTAATCTGCAAATAAGCTACCCAATGAAAACTGAAGTCTTTGCCACAGATCTATATTGGGACTTGAGCACCTTAAAGAACATAAGCTGGAGCTGGAGCCAGTGCTGAAGGTGTAGTGTCAGCCCAAGTTTGACACTCACTATTTGGCTGACAGAGCCTGCATTGACAATGTAGGCCAAAAGCTACCTCCCAAGGCCAGAGGTTATCAATGAAAACAAGCCCAGGAATATTACAGTTGGCACGGTGGCATCTTGGCTTTAATTGTAGGCCTTAGGGCCTTGGTTACCTTGGCCTGTGCATTCGTTGATTTTCAGTTGCCTGCTGACATCTCCTTTAGAAAACTGGAGTTGATTATTTGAAGATACACACACACACACACACACACACACACACACACACACACACACACACACACACGTGTATGTCTGTTTTGATGTGCTTACATGTATGTGTATAAGGTTTACTGATTCCATTTCTGTGTTATTTTCAAGAGTATTTGTGAGGGTGTTCTTATACTTTGTAGGTCTTCGGTGTAACATACTGCTCCCCAAATGCTAAACATTGCTTAGTGTTTTTAAAAACTACTACTTGCACTTTTTTTTTTTTAATTTGTCATTTAGATGTATATGTATATATGCATGTGTATATGTATATTATTGGATATTTTATTTATTTACATTTCAAATGTTTTCCCCTTTCACTGTTTTCCCTCTGGAAACCCCCTATCTGATGCTCCCTCCCTTTGCTTCTATGGGGGTGCTCCCCAACGCACGTCACCACCTACACTGGGGCATGGAGCCTTCACAATACCAAAGGCCTCTTATCCAACTGATGCCAGACAAGGCCATCATCTGCTACATAGCCAGCTGGAGCCCTGGGTCCCTCCATGTGTATGCTTTGGTTGGTGATTTATTCCCTGGAAGCTCTGGGGGGGGGGTGGTCTGGTTGGTTGATATTATTGTTCTTCCTATAGGGATTTTTATAGATTCTTTTAAATTTATCTATTAAATATTTTCATGAGCAGTTAATTACTCATGTGGAACTTGAATTTGAATATGTTTCTATAGAGAAGAACATACAGTCAAATTTAGGTTCCTGACATGCTCCTTCAAGAAGATGATGCTCCTGGTTTTTGTAAAACTACCTTATTGACTATTTATTTGGTATATTACTTATAGTAAAGGAATGTTTACCATGCAAAATATTATCAGTGTCAGGTTTTAGCCTGAAAATTTTTGCAAAAATTTTTACCTTGCTTTCCCCAGATCCAGATTTCATTTGGACTAGATAGAGAGCTTTTTTGTTTGTTTGCTTATTTGTTATGACTGCTAACTTGTATATGATTTGCTTTGATCTTGTTGGTCCAATTCAATAAAATTCTACAAAGTTGTGAGATTTTGTAGTTTTCTGATAATATGTCTCTAGTTTTAATGAATATATTCATTTTTGATTATCTATAGTGTTTGGAGATTATAACTGCAAGTGGCAATTGTACTCACTGAAGTATCTCAGTCCCTTTACTGGCCCCACCCCTCACCTACTGTGGGGTGGTGTGAGTGAAAGAGAAATTTCCTCACCCCTACTCATTTGTCATATGGGCAGAGGTGAGGTGACTTGAGGACATAGGAGCATCAGTGCTGTTATTGCTCCTTGCAGGCTGCAGATTTGGTTGACCTAACGCGGACAGAGCTGGACAGCTTGCGTTGGTGGTGGAGACACAGGAGCACTGGCAGGCTGACAAATTTAGCTACCTCCCACGCACAGATGCAGGGCTTTGTGTTGGCACAACCCAACATCTACTCCATCTATGTTCTTTTGAAGAGTGTAAAAGGGTCCTTTAGAAGCAAAGCTGCAGGATTTCCATGCCACAATGCAACAAGATATCCAAGTGGAGTCCTTATGTTGATCCAGTATGTAAAAACAGACCAGTGACTCATTGCAATGAACATTTGCAAGTGAAGCTTTATAGATAAAAGTCTATATTGTGTGATATACCGTGACATACTGCAGTTTCCACAGCAAGAATTTTTTCTTATGTTTTTAAATTATCTCTTCAAGTGTAGGGTGCAAGAGCACAGGATGGATAAAAGGAAATTGGCGAATGAGTGGAATTGAGGTGCATGGTGTGAAATTCACAAAGAATCATTTAAAAAACTGAAATATTTAGTACAGATACAGTGTTAAGCATATTTATGTAAATATTGGTTTGTTGGTAACTAACTTAAGATTATAAAAAAGCTATGGAATCATGAAGCTTATGGGAATTAGGCTCATCAGATGTATATGGTATCAGAATGTAGAAAGCTAAAATTGAAGTTTTCTAAGATAAACATCTGATCACTCATAAAAATAAAGTAGTCAATGATACTATTAAAATAGTCTAGCATAGTTGTTATCAACTTGTAAGCTATAATCCTCTTGGCCGTCAAAGAACCCTTTGACAAGGGTCACCTAAAACCACCCTGCATGTCAGATATAAACATTAGGATTCATAAAAGTAGCAAGATCACAGTAATGAAGCAACACAAATAATTTCATGGTTGATGCCACTACACATATGAAGAACTATATTAAAGAGCTGCAGTATAAGGAAGGTTGAGACTCACTGAACTAGTGGTTGAGAATACCTCCTGAACTTTCAGAGTACCAGGGTTTGGTTCCCAGTTCTCATGTTTGACAGCTCACAACTGTCTGTAACACCAGACATGTGGGATCTAATGATGTCTTCTAGACTATGTGGATCACTTCATTTGCATTATTACCCAAAAAAACATGTATACATCATTAAAAGCAAAATTAGAATTTTAAAAGATAATAGTAACAATGCAAATATTTATTCTCAATTAATAATGTTCACACACATGTCAAATGTCATATATCATAGTCAAAGATATTTTCAGTTGTACTTGTACATTTCTCAGCCTGCACCACTGTGTTGACACTTTACAGTATGCATCTGTATAGGAGAAAGTAAGATACTTTTCCAAAACAATTTGAGAATAAGTGGAAAGGTAGTGAAAAACTTAGATAGAGTTGGAGGAAAAATAAAAATGATGTAAACACAGCACTCATGTATGAAGTTCTCAAAAAAAGAATAAGATGCAAAACAACAAAAATAAGATGATATAATTTAGTATTTTTCTGAATAATATTTGCAAACAAAACATTGTAAAATAACTTTTTATAATGCCAACCATACCAAAAAATTAATATTTCCTAGAGGATTTAATTTGCTAGATATTTCAATATTATTTTTACCCAATCACAAGTATATAAATATACATGATTGATGCCATAGAAACACTATTGAATATAACTATATGGTCATCTTATTAATTGCAGAAAATACATTTGAGTAAAATCCAATATCACTTAATAGTAAAATCTTGGAGAGGCTAATGAAATAAGGGATATAACTCAACATTATCAAGAAAATATGTAGCTAACACAAAGCTATAATTATCTGAAATTGAGAAAAAATTCTAGGTATTTCCACTAAAATCAAAAGTAATTCAAAGATATCCATTCTTCCTACTACATAGTACTTGAAGACTTATCTGGAGTAATAAGATAAGCAAAGGAGATCACAGACATACAAATAGGAAAGTATCCTTATTTGAAGTTGATATGATTCTCTCTATATAATATACTAAAGACTCCACCTGAAAACTCCTATAATTAGATAAACAGATTCATCAAAGTAGCAGGATATAAAACTAATTTTTAAAATGTAGTAGCCTTCACATATGCAAATGAGTAACATAGTGAGCAAGGCATAGTGAGAAATCAATAACACTCATAATTATCTAAAAATGTAAAATGTCTTGAAACAAATCCAAATGGAAGATTTATACAATAAAATCTCTAAGACACTAGAGAACTAAAAGAAAAAGTAAAAAGCTTAAGATGGAAAGTCTTTTAATGTTTGTGGGTTGGTAAATTAAATATTGTGAAAATGGCTATCCTACCAAAAGCAACATGCAGTTTAAACGCAATTTCTATCAAATGTCCAACGTAAGTATTCACGAAGCTTGAAAAAGCAATCTTAAGTGCCCTACGGATATAGACACAGATGCAGATTAACTAAAGCAGTCCTGGGACTGACCCACCCTTGAGACCAGCTTGAGGAACATGAGTCCCATAGTTGTCTTTCTAAATCTTTCTAGCATTTTTTTTTTTCAGGCAGACTCTAGACACATGCTACCAATGGAGAAGAAATAATAAGCCCATACATGCATGCACAGTAAACATGCTATAGGCTCAGAAGATTTAAAATATTATAGGAAGTCAGTGAAATTTCTTATAAACCTAGAGACACATATTTGATATGTTCATTGCCATGCTGTGCACCATAGTAACAGACAACTGACAAATGTATTTTTGTACATTTAGAGAACTGCTAAAAATTTTAAATTGATTCTTCATAAAAATTACATCAATTATAAATTCTTTTAACTACTGCTAGTGAGGATCTGAATGTGATTACAATGGGAACAGTAAAGAAAATTATCCTTGATCTAAACTAAATCATAGCAAATTTATGATTGTTTTTATCTTCATGACAACAACGATTCTTCAATAGGATGCCAAGAAGCAGTTTATGGCCTATGAGCAGTAAAGGCAAGCATCTGCAGTTGTATTTGAAAGTCTGGCAGTGCTTACTTACTGTGAATTTCAAACATTAAAACCGTTCTAATTATTCTCATTTAAATTTTACTACTTAACATCAGTGACTTTTCTCAGACAGTATGCTAAAGACAGTTTCCCTCCCTCTCTTCATCCAAGTTTCTTTCACCTTACCTTCTTTTCAAATCCACATCCTTTTTGTCTTTTAATAGAAAAAACCCACAGAAATTTAAGAGATAACATAACATAACAAAATAAACTATAAGATGATAAAGCAAAACCATGACATCAAAGTTGGACAAGGCAAATGAACAGTGACTTTTAAAGCTAGGGTAAATTATAATTTCAGCATATTTCACTGACCAGGCTTGTTTCTATTAACACAATCCAAATATAGGATATAACTGACATATAATCATTTAATTTTAAGCAGGATCAGCACTGGAAAATGTATTCAAATCATGTGCACCACCAACCTTAAGTGTATAACTTATAACATGCTTTTTATATCACTGTAGTTGGTAAAATAATTTTGTACATATTAACATAGATTTATTTATTGTTCTATGAAATGTTTTTTTATGTAGTTAGTAACCACTGATTTTCAGTTAAATAGTGTTGGAATCTTGTGTCTGCTAATTTAACAAGTTAGAATATTAAAAATGTTCAAATACAGATTTGCTTTCTTTGGTGCCTTTATGATAAATGTTAGAAATAGCACTAATAATTGGTATACAGACACTGAACAGCAAATCTTGGACCAGAAAATGTACACATTAAAATGGGTAGAAATACATGAAGTTTTGTGATTGTATGTGTGCACAGACTAAATTCTAGAATAGTATTTGTAGACAGTGTATCAGAAGTAAGAATGGCTCTACTTAAATTTAACTTTATAAAGACATTGTAAAAAACTTATTAAATTGATGTTCACATAGTAGTCTATAAAGTACAATGTACGCTATTAAGCTTAGATTGAGAAATAGAATGAACAATGTTAGAAAATGTATTTATATGCATGAGACGTTAAGAAAAATAAAAGAACAAAAGGAAAGAATAAAAAGGATAGGCAAGACAGTGAGGAGGGATCATAACCAGAGCAGATAGTAATGGGAATATCTAAGCACATTAATTTGCTACAAGAAGATTTAAGTTTATATAATATGAAGCAGATATTTCTAGTGATTTATATTGTCAACTTAACCAATTCTAGAATTAACTAAAGGAATGTCTCTGAGTTTGGTATTGAGTGATTATATTAATTACATTAATGGATGTGACAGGAAAAATCTTAACTGTGGATTGGATCATTTCTGGCCAGGGGTCTCTGAAATAAATAAAATGGAAAATAAATAAAGAGCAGTGTACACAGCTATAGACTTCTTGCTGGGTATATCACACCAGGCCCCATAACAAAATGCCATTATGTTGACTGAAATAGTTACAAAAGATAATTAATACACCACTTACTTATACAGGCTTACTTAAAACAATTTTACACATATTTACATCTTACAGGATGTAAGTTATTGTCTGTGATAGGCATATATTATTAATTTTGCCTGCAAAGCATATTATATATTCATTTAAATCCATGAATAGATGGCTGAGTAATTTATTCGAAGGCATACTATATAAAAGAAAAGATAGAATTGCAGAATTGTTAGCCAATATAGAATAAGTGCTGAGAAAAGAACTTGGCAGTCACAGACCAAGCATATGAACAAGAATCATCCAGCTGTTGACAATACTCCAAAATGGTGTAGATTCCCACAGTAAGCAACAGCTCAGCAGAAAATGAATGGTCCACTTGTGGGGATAATGTAATGAGCAAACTGTGGGGCAAAACTGAGGGAACTGTGTCAAATTACAAACTTTTCTTCTGTTTCCTGAGTCTAAAACTTTCTTGTTAAAAAGTCACAGGTACAGACTATATAAATTTTAAATACGACATTAACTTTGGCTAAAAGTAACACCTAAGTTTTTGAATGCCAATACTGCTATTTTGCATAAAATAATTTTATAGTTGAGGTTAGCAATGTTTTAGGAACTGTTGCAAAGTTGAAAAAAATGTCAATTCTGAACAAAAGTAAGCTAAAGAATATACTCTTTCTGAACTTGTGGGCTAATATCCGCTTATCAGTGAGTACATACCATGTTCGTTCTTTTGTGACTGAGTTACCTCGCTCAGGATGATCAGGGAGAAAGGAGAGGACTTTGGGCCTGAGGGTGCTAGAGGCCCCAGTAAAGGGGAATGTCAAGGTGGGAATATGGGAATGGGTGGGCGGGTAGGTGGGAGGAGGAATTCCCTCACAGAGGCGGGGAGGGGGAGGGGATACGGGGTTTCCAAAGAGGAGACCCAGAAAAGAGGAAACATCGGACATGTAAATAAAGTATCAAAAAAAAAAAAAAAGTCTCACCACTCACGTAAAAAA
Organism: Uromys caudimaculatus; assembly: GCA_028551405.1. NCBI lineage: Eukaryota > Metazoa > Chordata > Mammalia > Rodentia > Muridae > Uromys > Uromys caudimaculatus. The sequence goes on along the minus strand of CM052702.1, from coordinate 75,128,566 downwards.
AAAAAAAAAAAAAAAAAAGAATATACTCTTTCTAAAAATGGAGTTAAGTATACAGACACCATTGTGTTTTATTCTAGAGAATTCTACATTTCAGCTTTTAAAAATTCAAGATATGTTCATCACTCCGTTTAAAATTCAAATGCCGTTTTGCGCATATATGTTGTTGATACTTACACTGTTTGGAGTTTCTCCTGTGTGAGAAAATAACATATACATTGGATATGATTCATTCTTCCCTATCAAATTATTGGTAAGATTATTGACAAAGGTTTATATATGATTCAAACTTTTTTTCTAAATAAGTAATTGTAATATTTACATTCATGCAAATGTAGAGTCTTACATGGAACAATATCTACCTGTCCTTTTTTAAACAGACAAATTATAGCTTGTAGTAACTTATAAAGGAATCCTGTCATGAGAGCACCAGATTCACAAAGACTCCTTTCTTCCTTAGCTAGTATTAGCTGACTCTGAGTTCAGCAGCAGACATTCAGCACTTGAGTGCTTGGATGTAGCTTAGATTTTAACTTTCTAGCGATGTTCATTTTAATCGGGGAAATACAGCCATAGCTTTTTTTTATAAAATATAATTATAAAAGAAAAAGGTATCCTTTAGTATTTTTTAAAGATGGATCAAATGCTTGGCATAATTATGTCATAAGCATATTTTCATGTTTGAATAAGGGCAGGCCAAAGAGGACTACTCCTATATTCACAAACAGGTTTGAAAAATGAACAGACTTCACACAGAGAACTTTAGTTACTCTTAAAAGCTATAATTTCCCATACTTTACTCCCTTAAAATGTGCAGTCTTTGCTGTCAGTCTTTACAAAAGAAAGTTTTCTGGAGTAAGTAAAGTACTTGCCTTACAATTATGAAGACCTGGAATTAATCCCCACAATTATGGAAAGTCCAGCTTTGGTTGAGGACTCCTGTAATCCCAGCGCTAAGGAGACAGAGACAATCAACAACCCAGAATCATTACAGGCCATTCTCTCTGGTCATATTAGTGAGCTCTACTCCAAAAACAGACCCTTACTCAAATAACTAGTTAGAGAGAGCCTGAGGGACAATATTTGAATTTTTTTCTCTGACATTCATATAACCTGCAAACATATATCCACACTTATCCAAGCACACATATGAACAAACATGTACATATACATGAGTTCATCCTCATATGTGTACACATGCTCGCACGTGCACACACACACACACACACACACACCAGCATACAGATACAGAAAATGACAATAATATAAACTCTTTATCACATTTTTCCTCTAATAACACTCTAACCCATGTGTTTACATTTAAATTCCTAATTCCTCAAAGACTTGGAACTGGCTTTTCAGCAAAGTACAAAAGAAATCCAAGTGGACAACTACAATAAAACTTCCCCCAGACAATGTTTCCTTAGTAATTTTGACATAGTCCTTTAAAGGTCTCTGAGACTACCTGAGAAATTCTGCCCTAGAAATTCTCAGGACTGTAATCTAGGTAATGAGTTCTCAGCCATCACTGTATTTTGCAAAATAGGGGTATGGAAAGTCTGTTGGTTCCCTTTTTTTACCCTCTCTGGCCAGATAAAAACTAAAATAACTAAAGGACTAATTATTTAGTCTGAATTCTGGTTTCACAGTTCAGCAAATGGTCATTTGGCTGCCTTTCTGGACCTGCTGACAGACAGAATATCAAGTAAATATTAAGCATGTAGTGGAGAATTTTTATGGCAGCAGAGAAAAGGGGAACTCAGTAAGGCACCAGAACAAGAATTAATCTAGGACATACTGCCAAAGCCATCCTTTCTGTAATATGGCTCCACTTCATCCTTCTATTCTTCCAGTAGTGCTATCAAATTATTAATTCATTCAGGGGAAAAGTCCTCAGAATGAGTAAAAAAATATAGATATATAAACTAGTCAGCTCTGGAAATGTCATCATAGAAATACCAAGAAGTATGTTCTGCTAAACCTAGGGATATTTCTTATGCATTTATTGAATAATAAAGTTTTTAATAGCTTTAAATGTAGTTTTAAATCTTCATTGTGATATTCTTTGAATATTATTCAAATTTCTTCTAAATTATTTTAGTATCAACTTTTATAAAGGTGATATACATATAGTTGTATAACTATGATTTTGAAATCATCGACCTGTCAACATTACTCAAAAATGATTGAACAACTTAAGCTTTAGATTTTGTGTGTTTCTGAATCTATAGCTAATTTGGTTTCTCTCTGAAATTAATAGATATTTTGTTAAACACATTTTCTTCAAAAATATTAAGCAATATTTCTTGTACAGTATTTTTTCTTCTGTCTTATTCTTCTAGTTGGTGAAAACTCTAGAATTCTTCATTCTGAGTCCTTTGTTTTTAAAAGATATTATAAGTGAATCTTAACCTTTTAATTTATATGAGTTTAAAGTAAATTCAAATGAATTTTAAGTAAAAATATTCCCACATCACACAGAATAAGCAAAAATTGGGAATGTATAGAAGAAATTGAGGAAATAGAACATATTCCTGGTGGTCTGACCAACTGACATCTTATAGGGTCTCTCAAGTTCTATTATCTCCTCACAGTGATAACTGCTTCTTAATTTAAAAATTAGTCAGAATTTAAGTTTTACTTTTGTGTGTTTGGTTATATGTACTTATGTGAGTTGTTGTGTAAGCTTACTGAGCTGCTGAACAAAGAATATGGCACTTTTGAAGCCAGCATATGCTACGTAAACATTGTATGAAGAAAAGAAGAAAATATGTAGAGAGCAAAGCAAGATGCCAGACAATGTATAGGCATGTATTTAAACATATAAATAGGAAATCAATAATATGAAATAATTATCTTACAAAAATATTTTTTACATTTCTATATCCACTTACTTTACTCTGTTGAAAGAATTATGCATCCATCTTATTTGTTTTATCATAACAAAGTACTACTGGTAAAGCAGATTCTGCTTTTGTAGGTAGTTTTTCCTCACTTTTTGGAGAATGAAGCCCTTAGGCACCAGTGAAGCACTTCTTCCTGCTTGTGAAAGGCTACTTTATTACTCAAAGTTCTTAAGGATAACAAAATTGATAGGATAATATTTTATATTTACTAAAGTAACTTACAGCCCGTGGTCTGGCTATTCTAATGCCTATTTTCCAATTGAAATGCCAAGAGTCCGAGAGTTTGTCAGATCATAAGGACTAATGTAGGTTCTAATACTAAAGAAGCAATGCTAGACTAGCAGGATAAATGAATTTCCTGGTAAGGGTCAGGCAAGCAGTGGAAAAGCAAAGGCTTCCTTCTACCATTTCCTTTTCTTTTGCTCCCATTAGAAGGTGTGACATAGACTGAGGCTGGGTCGTTCCACCTCAAATCACATAGTAAGAAGATCCTTCGCAGGAGTGCCGCACTTCTTGAGTTTTAGTTGATTCCAAATATAGTCACACTGACAACCAAGATTAGTCATCGCGTAGTTGCTCACTCTGTCTTTACTTGCCTTCCCACAATCATGCTATCATGGCTGTTCTTTTATTTTTTTTTTAAGATTAAAAAATATTACATTGATCTTATAGGCCAAATACTTATTACATTTAAAATTAATTCAAAGTAGAGTAAAATCAAGGTTTGAAGTTCAAACTAAGAGTATTAGTAAGTCATCCCATATATAATAGTAGTACAGGTCATAAATGTAGCCATTCAAATATTATCCCAATAAATTCTATTGCTATACATGTTTCATTATGAATATCTCTCTAAATTTGTAAGTATATATTTTATTGACCTAAAATTACATCACTTCTCCCTTTATATTCTTCATCCAAATCCCTCCGACCAAGTGCCCTCACTCCAATGCCACCTATATTTGCCTAATATTCAGTTGATAGCCTCTTCTTGGTTTATTATTTTTGCACACAACACATATGCATGTGCACATGCATACACACACACACACACACACACACACACACACACACACACACACACACACACAAACATGACCAAACGGTCATACTTAAGGTGCTACCTATCTTTAAAGCTGAATTTATTGTAGACATCAGAAAGATTTTATTTCTTAATCTATTCAACTAGCCTGTATCTGTGATGGGAGAGTTGAAGCCATTAATATTGAGAACTATTATCAAAAAGTATGTATAGGTTACAGTTACTTTAATGTAGTTTGCTGGCTTGTGTTTTTAATTTTGTTTTTCTTTCTCATTATATTATATACATATTTGTTATATTTCTATAGTTACTTGATTATGCTAATTCTTCTCTTCAGTTGAAGTATTACTCCCTGTATTTTGTGTAGCATTTAGTTTATTTTATTTTTGACAGATATTTATATTTTTAGTCTGTATGGATCATGAAAAGTATTTTTCTCTTTTCAACTATGGCTGACAATTTTGCTGCAAACAGTAGATTAGGATGGCAGTAATGTTCTTTTAAAATTTGCAGTGTATGACTCTGCCAGGTACCAGCCTCCACATGGAGAAGGGTTCTGAGAGAAGCGGTGTCTGGGAGTGGTGAAACAAATCCTGGGTCCAAGCTGGCAGCCTAGGTTCTGATGAGATGACTTTTTGGACTTCTCTTTCTCTGTGTTCTGCTTTTTATTGCTATTTTAAAAACTCTCTGGTTGAGAAAGTTCTCTCTACTAGTAAACATTCTAAAAGATATCTGGATAGTTCATGGTTTTTCTTACCTAAGTCAGAAAGGCTGCTATAAAAAAATTATTGGATCATCTGACCAGTTCACAAATCATGTTAGAAATAATTCTTGAAGAGCTGTTTTCACTCTCCAGAGATCTCTACATGGCTCAGTTCTCTCTAGAGAAAAAAAATTCTAAAGAACTGCAGTTGTTTTCTGCTAGATCATCTCATGCAGACCCAAAGCCCAGCTGTTTCATTTTATTTTATATATTAATCCTGTCATTTACTTAGGATTCCCTATTGATTATCCTAAGAATCAGCATCTAGTGACTCCAGCTCCTTAATTCTTAGGAAACAGCAAACACACACTTTTATTTTTTTTTTAACATTGTAAAAATGTTCAGAGATCTACCTGACTCTGTCAAGCACAGATGCTAAGGTAGCTGGAGGAGCCCGTCCTGAAATTCCCATTTCTACTACACATGAGCCTGGACTTGCTGTGTTCCAGGATGACCTTGACCTCAGGAATCCATCTGCCTGTGTATCTTTCTGACTAGCTGGCTCATTAATGCAGCTGGCTTTGTTCCTTTTGATTTATGAAGCCCCTCATTATTCATATTGCACCCTTATAATTTTCATAGTTGAGAAATTATATATTTTCAAACTAATGTTTTTAGAGTTCTTTTCCACAGCCTTTAGGGCTGTTCTGAAGATACCACCATTTACCATTTTGCTGAGACATTAGCCACACCTTCGCCTCCTGAACCTGTGCTCTCTGATTATTTGAGAGTCATTAATGTTAACAAGGAGGACATTCCTTAAAGGAGGAATGTAAAATATATCCATTATTATATAAAAAAGCCTTATGCCCATGGTGCCTTTAACACTCTTGGAGGCCATGTCCTTTGGCCCTGTTTTATGCAAAGGAATTTTGTCCTTCTCTCCCCACCAAGGCCATGCTGGACCCATTTTGGGTTTTAGAGTTACCATTTAGAAACTAAGTACCATGGAGTTGGATTTTCCTTTAAATATAATTAGTATTTTTCTCTTCCATCTTTCGGTATTTTTTTGTTCTTTATATTTAGTGATTTACCTATCAATAATGTGGACTTTATTTTTTTGTCTTTTCTAGTTGGAGGTCTGTGTGTCTCTTACTTATGTCTTTTCTCAGATTAGAGAAGAATTTTTTATACACTCTTGTTAAAATACATAGCTTAAGCCATTGACAGTGAGTCTTCTCTCTCATCTCTAATCATAATTCAGGAAATTGTTCTTTTGCTGGTGTCCAACATTTTTTGTACATTTCGTTTCATGTGATTTTAATTTTTTTTATTTGCAAGTTTCATCTAGATCATCTGTTTTATCCTGCATCTTACATTTGATTTGTACCTGTGAGGCTTTTCCCTGAGTTTTCTATTTGGGATATTAAGTTTTAGATTCCATCATCATTTAAATCTGTGTTTTCTTTCATGTTTTATCTCTTTATTGAATTCAGTTGTCAAACATTGAATTATATTCAGTATTTCTTTTATCCTTGTATTTGCATTTCTATGTACATCACTCAAACAATTATTTTCTTCTTGGTTTTCACTGAATTTTTAAAATTATATTCTTTAAATACTGGGAATTTTTATTTGAAATTCTGTTTCCTGGAGTTCATTAGGGAATTATCAATAGAGAATATATCTGTAGGACTAGTCAGGAGACATGCAGATTTGGGCCTTCAAGTTGTTTTCTGTTGTCACTCAGGTCACTTTTATTGTTTTTTCACCTAGACACACGGGCTTACTTCTTTCGTTATATGTCTGATGAGATAATCTGGTCTTTCTTAGATTAGCTCACGAAGGAGATGTGCAACCTGAGATGGGCTCTATAAAGCTGGTGGATGATCTGTTTAACTGTCCTAGGAAAAGTTGGTTTGCAAACCCCAGGTTTTAAATTAGAGCTCAGGTTACAGAGATTACAGAAAGCAAGGCTGGGGGGGAAAGGAAAATCCTACCAGTCAAGGGTGGTTCTTGAAGAAAAAGGACCGAAGTCTACTGAGCTGCAGCTAAGCCTGTGGACAAGGAGATGATCATTGTAGGATTGGGGATCATGGAGGACTACTGGATGGATGGGACGCTATATGGGGATGGGAAAGCAAGGGAGAGACCCATCAAAGATGTTTCATGGGTGAGAAGGCTTTGGACCTCGGTATTACACAAAGATTTCGGGTTTCTAGAGAGTTGGGGGAAGAAATGCTATCAAAGCAAAAGGGAAGAAAGGACTGACCCAGAAGAGATGACTTTTGTACAAATGGAGTTTGAAGTTCTAGGGTCTGTAACTAAACTTACAGGCTTGCAGATGGCGGGGGGGGGAGTACAGGAAAAAGGAAAAAGTGACTTATCCAAGACTGTTGGCTCTCACCAGTATTTGTCATATAACTGTTTCAAATTATTTACATAATATGTAAAATTCCTAAACCAGATTTTTATTATTTTAAAATACAGTATTTTTGGAAAATTATGTTGGCACTGAATTAGTTAGGTATTCCATCGCTGTGAAGAGACACCATGACCAACGCAAATCTTGTAAAGGATAACACGCAATTACAATTACAATTACAATTACAATTACAAGGGTTTAGCCCATTATCATCATGGCAGCTAGCATGGCAGCACACAGGCAGATATGGTGTTAGATGATCCAACAGTTCTACATCTTGATCAGAATGCAGCCAGGAAGAGACTACTGTTCTGCAGGCAGCCAGGAAAATGCTGTCATCCACACTGGGCAGAGCCTGTGCTTTGAAACTAAAAGCCCAACCCCACAGTCACACTTCATTTGAAAAGGTCACACCTCCTCATAGTGTCACTTTCCATGAGCCAAGCATATTCAAATCACCACAGGTACCTATACAAATTTTATCAGAACATGATTAAAAAAAAAAAAAGATTCCAAATAGCTTCTAAAATGTAAGAATGGGTTGTTGTGCAATTGCCACTTTTTGATCATTTCTCTCTCTCTCTCTCTCTCTCTCTCTCTCTTTCTCTCTCTCTCTCTCTGTCTCTCTCTCTCTTTCTGTCCCTCCCTCCCTCTCTCTTATTCTTTGTTTCTTTGTTTGTTGGTTTGTTTGTTTGTTTCTTTCTTTCTTTCTTTCTTTATTTTTGTTCTTCCTCCTTCTCCTCCTCCTTCTCCTCCTCCTCCTCCTCCTCCTCCTCCTCCTCCTCCTCCTCCTCTTCTTCTTCTTCTTCTTCTTCCTTTTCTTCTCTCTTTCATTTTGTTTTCTTTTTTTTGCTCTTAAGATAGTTTGTTCTTTTCCCATAAAAATTACAACATAGTTATTTACAGAATATGACAGTATAATTCTCAACTTCATATAACATACCCAGGGCATCCAAACAAATCTTACACAATAAAAGAATTTCTGGAGGTATCACCATCCCAGACTTCAAGCTGTATTACAGAGCAATAGTAATAAAACACTGCATCATATTGGTACAGAAAAACATAGTCTAATCTATGTAATCAAGTCTTGAAGGCCCAGGAAGAAATCCACAGAAATAAACCCACACACCTATGGACACTTGGGTTTGGACAAAGAAGCCAAAATCTTACAATAGAAAATGGAGAGCCACCTCAATAAATGATGCTGGTTTGATTGGATATCTGCATGTAGAGGAATGGGAATAGATCCATATTTATTACCCTGCACAAAGCTCAAGTCAAAGATAACCATTGACTGCACTGGGATTGCAGGTGTGCATCACCACTTCTAATTTTTCTATCATTTAGAAAGATATTAAATTGTCAGTGTCCTTTTGTATTGAATGAGGGAGCAGATAGATGCCAAGGAAATAGTTGTTGATTTCCCAACATCTCTCACTATTTGTGAAAGCACAATCTAATGGAAGATAATAACTGATATTCCATATTATCTGTCTTGGAACTACTATATTCAATGGCAACATACCAAATACACGTCACTAGTAAGTTATCAAGAAGGTCGTACAAATGCAAGTAATTTCTGAACAGGTCAAAGGACCAGGACTAGCTCTGTATACAATTGAATTTTAATTCTATCATCTAAGGCAATCTTTCTCATCCTGTGGTTTTGACCCCCAAAGATCACTGGGAAACACAGATATTTACATTATGATACATAGTAGTAGTAAAATTAAAGTGTTGATGTAGCAATGAAAATAATTATGTGGCTGGAGGGTCACTACAACCGGAGAAAGTACATAAATGGGTCACAGCATTAGGAAGGCTGAGAACCACTGATGTAAGGATTTCACATATACTAAATGTTTGAGAAGGCCTATGCCAGAGAAACTGAACAACTTTAAAGATACAAGTTACTCCATGGCAGTTTCCATAACCTTCAAACTTTATTTCCTGTGAGACACCTTCAACTGGCGAGATGCCCAAGCTTTTGAATTCAGACTCCATTTTAGAGAATCTGACCTAAGTTTGAACTAAGGTAAACAAACAGGCCAGTATCTAGCATTACTTTCCCAAGTTTCCCCCCACCCACCAAAAAGCCTGAGCCTAGCTCCAGTCTCTAGGCTAATCCCTAACAAGACCAGTGCTTCCAGGTTACACCCTCAAAAAGACCAGTGTCTCCAGGTATTCCCCCAACAAGCCTATACCTCATGTTACAAGGCCAACCCCTGCCTAACATCCACCAATGCAGAGGGGAGCAGAAGTTAACTTTATGATATGACTCCCAGCACCAGCCAGTTATGTTAAAGACCAGAGTAGCTTCCCAATTAGGTACTTGCACACGTACTCCCTGCTTGCTGGTAACTATAAAGCCTTGACCTGATAGACATTTGGGACTCCCCATCACTAAAACCATCTGGCATGATGGTGGTGCATTGGGGGAACTGAGCTAGCCCGAATAGAATAAAGATAATGCTGTATGTTGCATCAGATCAGTTCCTGTGTATGTTTTGGGGGAATCACTAACATTTCCCTGGCACAACATTGGGGTGTGTGGAAGAAACATTGCAGATCAAATATGAACATTTTGTTATATATGACATTAGCTAAATTTTTTGTCTGGTATGTGAATCAGATATTTATCTTGCTGTTATTTGAGAAGGGATCTTCATACTTATTAAATCAAGGTGCAGTTTTCCCATAGTTCCATAATAATGTTACACTACCTTCGTGCATTAAACAATGGAATATTGTTTTGCAGATCTGGAACTGAGAAGCCAGAGACCCAGGTCTGAGCCAAGCTGATTTTATTTCAGCCTGGGAAACAGTCTGAATTTTTACATTCTGATCCATGCTCTCTCTAAGGTTTTTATTTGGTAGTCCTTCCTTGTAGGACCTGTACACCCTGTCATTTGCTATGTCTGTGTTCTCATTCGGAGTCTGTTTGAAACTTTCTCATGCTCTGCTCAATGCTTTTATTCTGAATGTGATCCATGTTCTCATGCTCTCTCTCCTATGTTAGTGGTTTGCTGACAGCTTTGGCCTTCTTAGCCATTATTTTGAGTCTTTCTTCATCTTCACAAAGCAGGTTCTTTGGGTGTGTATCTATGAACTTCCTTTGCAAAAAGATAATATCTGCATTTTCCTAAGTTAATTCCATCATTACCCTGTTTTCATCTTAGAAAGGTCAACTTTCTAAATTCAAAGTTACAATATCAGCTTAAAATTTGGAAGAGCTGGAACAATTTCTCCCAAAACATGAGAACCACATCAACTAAAATACCTGACTAAACAATGTTTGATGGACTGCTACCATGGTCTTTTATGGGAAAAACTTTTCTTCAAAGATTCATTTAAGCTGGTACATTGGTTCTAGAAACAGAGAAAAGTCTATGTTCACACTTCCATGTCTAGCTTCATCAGGGTTTCTATTGCTGCACAAAGCATCATGACCAAGTTGTGTGTGTGTGTGTGTGTGTGGAGGGGGGCATTACTCAGTTTACCCTTCCATATTGCTGTTAATCTCCAAAGAAAGTCAGTACTGGAACTCACACAGGGCAGGAACCTGGAGACAGGAGCTGATGCAGAGGCCTTTGAGAGGTGTTGCTTATTGGACTGCTTTCCCTGGTTTGCTCAGCTTGTCTTCATATAAAACCCAGGACTACCAGCCCAGGGAAGGTACCACTCACTATGAGCCCTCCCTTATCAATCACTAATTGACAAAATGCGTTACATCTGGATCTCATGGTGGCATTTTCTCAACAGGGCCTCCTTTCTCTATGATAACTCCAGCTTATAACAAGTTGAAACAGAAAACCAGAGAGTTCAATATCATTTCTAAACAAGTACTTTAATTTCCAACACCAGATAGAGGACGGAAGTGTGTTTACAGGTTTTTTTTCATTCTACCTCAGAAGCAAACACCTGTGAAAAGAAAACAAGTAATAGTGTAAAGTTAAATCTAAACAACATGGCACTAGTATGAACATCCAGAGTTATTTAGTAGAAAGACGACTAACAGAATACTGGGGAATTATAAGCAATCAGTAAACTGACAATTATGTTATTTGATCCATAGCAATTTCCGGCAAGAAGCAACATTTGTGCGATTCTCTATAAAATATCATTAAGATAAAGAACATAGTCTTTCTTACTGAAAATAAAGCATTTTTTAATTTTTCAAATACATTGATAATTTTTAAATGTTTAGCCCCTGAGATCCTCTGTCTCTGTCTCCCAAACTTGGACTCACAAGTGTTATGTATTGGCAAGACAGAACACAGAGAAAAGTTTCTCATCACTTCCAATTCATGAGGAAGACATGGAGTAGATGCTCTCCAATCATAGCAGGTAGTATCCTGTGACTGTCACTTTCTCCTTCTGGGCCCAGGGAGAAAGTTGGGATGAAGTGAAGGTTCTTTGTAAAGATTTTGTGGTTCCTATCAGGTACTTTAAAGGAAAGAATAAAAACAAAATGGGGAAGATGGGCTGGCTATTCTCGAATGCACTGAAAGTCAGTCATGGAGATGCTCTGTGATGGGAAACCAATGTTTATGGTCTGTAAACCCTGAATGAAAACCTGGAGACTGGCTATTTGATTAGGAGTTTGAACATAATCCCTTCTACCAAATATGAAGCAAAGTAAAGAAAATACCTCAGCTGCTGCTGCATGACATACCAGTGTCTTATTCAACATAAGGCAGTTTTAAATCAGCTCCTGATCTGATGGTAAGGGTCAAGGAGAGAGGACAGCCAAAAAGCATATATTCTATATTTCCTATATTATGACTGAGATTTGAGATCTGAAAGAGCAGTACAGAATCTAGAGGAGGCAACCTCTGCCCTGTTGATGTACCTCTGAGATGAAGATTCAGTTAGAATCTCCTTAACACTGGATGACAAGGGGAAGTTGGCCTCTGTTATTACCTGTCCTTTTCTAAGGCAGAGCTTGCTTGCCCGGAGGCCACAGAATTAGAGAGAACATTTGCTAATGAGCTATAACAGCAGGAGATTTTCTAGTGTGGCCAGTGCTGGTGAGTTGCCCAAGACAGAGTGTAAATGGAATAGTCCTAGAGTTGGAAATGTGCCAGATCATGCTTGATGATCTATTGGCCCAATGGAGAGAATTCTAATACTATAATGCAATCTTTGATCTTAGTCATTGCTCTGTGAGGGGCATTTTAGACATTTGATTGGGTACTAAAGTCCTGTGTGTCATCATATTTAGGATCTAAACACAGAAATAGCAGCCTCCACAATTAAAGTGTTATAGTGAGCAAGAAAAGGGGGTGGGGTATAATGGAAGTAATATATATTGTCTCCAAGAAGAATAAGGAACAAAATAAATCAATATTTCTAAAAAAATTTAGAGGCACTTAGAGCTATGAGTTTTCGTCTTAGAACTGCTTTCATTGTGTTCCATAAGTTTTGATATGATGTGCCTCCTTTTTCATAAAATTCTAAAATGCCTTTAATTTCTTTCTTTATTTCTTCTTTGACCAAGTTATCACCCAGTAGAGCGTTGTTCAGCTTCCATGTGTATGTGGGCTTTCAACTGTTTTTGTTGGTATTGAAGACCAGCCTTAGTCTGTGGTGATCTGATAGGAGGCATGGGATTATTTCAATCTTCTTGCATCTGTTGAGGCCTATTTTGTGACCAATTAAATGCTCAGTTTTGGAGAAGGTACCATGAGGTGCTGAGAAGAAGGTATATTCTTTTGTTTTAGTATGAAATGCTCTATAAATACCTGTTAAATACATTTGGTTCATAACTTCTGTTAGTTTCACTGGGTCTTTGTTTAGCTTCTGTTTCCATGATCTGTCCATTTTTTGAGAGTGGGGTGTTGAAGTCTCCCACTATAATTGTGTGAGGTGCAATGTGTGTTTTGGGCTTTAGTAAAGTTTCTTTTATGAATGCCCTTGCATTTGAAGCATAGATGTTCAGAAATGTGAGTTCTTCGTGGTAGATTTTTCCTTTGATGAGTATGAAGTATCTTTCCTTATCTTTTTTGGTAACTTTTGGTTGAAAGTTGATTTTATTCTATATTAGACTGGCTACTCCAGCTTGTTTCTTGGGACCATTTGCATGGAAAATTGTTTTCCATTCCTTTACTCTGAGGTAGTGTTTGTCTTTGACACTGAGATGTAGTTCCTGTATGCAACAAAATTCTGGGTCCTTTTTTATGAATCCAATCTGTCAGTCTATGTCTTTTTATTGGGTAATTGAGTCCATGGATGTTAAGAGATATTACAGAAAAGTTATTGCTGCTTCCTATTATTTTTGTTGTTAGAGGTGGAATTATGTTTGTGTGGCTGTCTTTTTTGGGGTTTGCTGAAAGAAGATTTCATTCTTGCTTTTACGAGGGTGTAGTTTCCCTCCTTGTGTTGGTGTTTTCCATCTATTATCCTTTACAGACCACATGAAGCTCAAGAAGAAGGAAGACCAAAGTGTTGGGTTTTTGGTCTTTCTTGGGAAGGGGAACAAAATACTCCTGGAAGCAAATAAGGAGACAAAGTATAGAATACAGATTGAAGGAAAAGCCATCCAGAATCTGCCCCACCTGGGGATCCATCCCATATATACTCACCAAACCTAGACACTATTGTGGGTGCCAAGAACTGCTTGCTGAAAGGAGCCTGATATAGCTGTCTCCTAAGAGGCTTTGCCAGTGACTGACAAAAACAAAGGTGGACACTTGCAGCCATTGAACTGAGCAAGGGGTCCCCAATGGAGGAGTTAGAAAAAGGATTGAAGGAGCTGAGGAGGTTTGTAACACCATTGGAAGAACAACAATATCAATGAAGCACAGCTCCCCCAAGCTCCCAGGGACTAAACCACCAACCAAGGAGTACACATGGAAGGATGACTCCACCCACATATGTAGCAGAGGATGGCCTGGTAAGGTATCAATTGGAGGAGAGGGCATTTGTCCTGTGACAGCTCAATGTCCCAGTGTAGGGGAATTCAAGGGAAGGGAGGTGGGTGGGTGGGGGAACACTCTCATAGACGCAGGGGGAGGGGGGATGTGATAGAGGGTTTCTGGCATGGGAGAAACCAGGAAATTGGATAAAATTTGAAATGTAAATAAAGAGAATATCCCATTAAAAAAATTTAGAAGCACAGTGTGTTTCATATACTAAGATGTATAGTGACCTCATTGTATTTGGCATCAATATGAAGAACAAATACAAATTGACAGACAGATAAGGTTCTATTAGCCTTGCGAGGTCAGATGAAAATCACTCTGTGTTATAAGAGATTCTAGAACCATAGACATGAAGCTCAGGCCAGAAGAATTAAAGTGTGTATCTCTAGGGATTTCTGACACTTATATCAGATGATATCATCCTTTGGAGTAAGAAGTAGGTTTGAGTTACCCAGCTAGGAGGTGCTAAAGGGAATTTAAGCTGGATGTTGAACTGACTACTTTTATATGTGGAGAGTGTTGCCCCTTTGTGATATTAATGCTGACAGTACTATAGTCTATGAGAAACCAGCTGGGTTTCCTGGGCTGGTTGCCATAGATAGCTATGGCAGATGTACAATTAAGGTCAAGCTAATAATTGTGACTTTGGGTATTGGCCATATGGCTTCCAACCATATACAGTGTTTTTTTTTCCTCCAATGGCTAAATATATCCTAAGAATAGATATCTTGCAATAACTGGCAACATTCCAAATGGTCCCCCATGGATTTGAATTCCAAGTTAGAGTTGTTAAGGCAGTGATACAAGGCCAAGCACCACCTCTCCAACAAGCGATTCAATCTCCAAGAGTGGTGGTTTAGGTACTTCAATACCAGTCACCTATGGGGCCTAAGGAACTTATGTACACTATTTTGCAATTAGAAGCAGCTGGTATAATATGCGTAGTATAGGGCTATTACAACTTTTCTCCTGTGTGGCCAGTGCAGATGCCACATGGACATGGAGAATGATTGTGGACTACAGAGAAGTAAATAGGTAATTCTAACCATGCATACTACACTAATACCCATCTTAGATATGATGAACCATTTGGCCTTGATTTTGGTTCAATTAGATAATGTGATTGATCAGGCTTGTTTTTTGTACTTTGCGTTTTTTTTTTTTTTTTTTTTTTTTTTACACTGGCACTGTTCAAAAAAGTAAAAAAACAATTTGTTTTTATTTATTGTGGTTGACAACAAGCATATGTCATTTTAGCCCAGGGTTATCTGTATAGCTCTATTTGCCATGGTTTAGTAGCTCCAGATTTAGTATACTGGAAAAGTTCCAAGACAATTACTATTATGTCATTAGATTGAAGATATTCTACCTACCTCTGGTTCATTTGAAGATCAAGAATCAGAAGTTGTAAATTCCAGAGCTGCCTTGAAATTGTGGGAAAGATTAGTGAATGTTTCAAAAGAATAGGGGCATGGCTTGCCTGTCAAATTCTTTGGAGATGCCATGGTTTTGTTTTTGTTTATGTTTTTTTGTTTTGTTTTGTTTTAAGCTATACCAGAGGAAGGAACTTGACAATGTGCAGGCTTATCCTTGAATGAAGGTAGTCAAATAATTACAAGCTTTTGTGAAAGTTTTGGATTATTGAAGAGTGTTCATCTCCCCACTTGCCCATCCTTTGTTAGACATATAAAAGAATATCACAACGTAATAATAGAATTTTAATGACAAGTGTGGGAGGAGACTGTGACCTGATATACCATTACTGAAAAATAACTAATGGTAATTTATGTACCCTTCAAGCTAAAGAGCTTATTTGTCTCTCGGTGAGATAAATTCTGAGTGGCTATTACATATCTCGGTATTGGATGGGAATTTTCTTGGTTATCCACTAAAATAGTAGTGACAGCTCAAACCTTTACATTAGCTAAATGGGAAGCCCACCTAGACCAGGAATGAACACTAAGTAGTAGCTCCGAAAAGGATTATGGAGGTCCCATATGCAGTAGACAGTGTGAAGATGATAGGTGTGAGTTTCCAAAAGACTGGAGACCTCAGTACCATTTTTTCCTACTGATAAGGGACTACTCTGTCCCTTGAAAATTGTTACATAATGCCTGATGAAGAGGGCTCCAGCCTACATGAAGAGCAGCAGTGGCAATCCACCTGTCCACTGACATTACTCAGAGAGCTGATTTGTCAGTCCGATAATCCAGTGTGCTTAACTACACACAGTATAGTTGATAGATATGAGTGAGTACTCTTCTCTTTAGTTAAGCACTGATAATTGAATTGTATACAGGAGTCTCACAATGAATCCCCACAGGCATCCGTAGGACTGGGAGGTGAACTGCCAGCTCCTGTGTTGTTCTTCAATGTGGGAATAAGTCTGAATGTCAGAAAGCAAAAGTTTGTAACAATTATATGGCAAATCATAAACCTTTACTCAGCCCAGGAAATTACATAGAGGATGTGTAGGCATGTGGTCAGTGGATACAAAGTATAATACTATAAGATGCTGCTATATGGAAATACCAAATGATGGCCATGCAGGAATCAAGACTATGACAAGGGTAACTGCTCAGAGGCAACGTTTTTGTTCAGAAGCAATATATCATGTCCTTTGGTGATATCTTGTATATGTCAAGACATTGCTTAAGCATCAGTGGCTGGTAATAGTATTAAGTTGGATTAGAAGGTGTATAAATTGGTTGCTGTTAACCTGATACAAACTGGAATTACATGGAGAGAAATACCTTCAACTGTGAAACAATCTTTATCAAACTGGCCAGTATGTGTGTTTGGAGCATACTGTTGATTTCTAAATTGACAGTTGTTGATTTCTGATGCTTCTGTTTGATATTCTCATCACACTGTGAGAAATGCCATTGCTGGTCAGGCAGACCTGAGGTGTGCAAAAGTAAGCTGTAAGAAACAAACAAATATGCAATATTCTTGTGATGGTTTTTATAGTCTCAGCCCAGGGAATGGCATGATTAGAAGACATAGACCTGTTGGAGTAGGAGTGTCATTATGGGTGTGGGCTATAAAGCCTACATCCTAGCTGCTTGGAAGAGAATATTATTCTAGCAGTCTTCAGATGAAGATGTAAAACTCTCAGCCCTGCCTCTACTATGCATGCCAAGATGCTGCCATACTTACTTCTTGAGGATAATGGACTGAACCTGTGAACCTGTAAGCCAGCCCCAATTAAATGTCGTCCTTATAAGAGTTGCCTTGGTCATGGGGTCTGTTCACAGCAGTAAACCCTAAATAAGACATAAGTTGGTACCAGGAGTGGGGAATATCTGTGATAAGTCTATGTTTTTGTTTAGAAAAATGTGGATTTGGAAAGTTTGGACTTGGAAAGCACAGGAATGTATTATATTGGGCTTAATGGGCTATCCTAGGAGGAATTTGGAAGAATTTGTTGCTGTGAGTAATTTGAAATCTGTAGACCTGGCCCAAGTGGTTTCAAGGGATAAGAATTTTCATATGTGACCTAAAGACTGTTTTGTGATATTTTGGTAAAGAATGTGGCTGCTTTTCACTACTGTCTGAAGAGTCTAACCCGGAGAGTAAAGATGAAGAGATGTAAATTAATTGCTTTGAAAAAGGAAGTCTTTAAAAAGCCTGGTATCAATTCTGTTGTGTGGTTACTAAAATTCATTATTTTGAAGAGCATTTTAGTTAAAGGAACAAGATGAGAGAGAATATACATACACACACACATACACATACACACACACACATACACATACACACACACACATACACATACACACACACAAATATATATATATATTAAAGGAGCACCAGGAAGTGAAATGAAGCTGAAATTTGTGTTGAAGGATATTAAATTGAATTAAGGGAATAGTGACCTTGTGACAAGATCCCACCAAGCTAAGTTTATATCTAGGTATGGTAGTTCAAACTTTTAATCCCAGGAAGCAAAGACAAACAGATCTCTGAGTTCAAGGCCAGCCTAGAACACAGAAGGTTCTAGGTGAAGAAAAACTAAAATCCAGGCTTGGTGGACCACACCTTCAATCTGAGTACTTAGGAGACAGGCATGTAGATCTTTTGAGTTCAAAGTCATTCTATAGAACAAGTTTCCAGAACATCCAAGCTTACACAGTGAAAGAGAAAACAGAGAGCTAGTGATAATGTAATAGAACAAGGAGGGCATGTTTCAGCCCCAGCAAGCAGTAGAAATTGGCAGCTTTGGGCATGTGGCTCTAGCTTTCTAAGACTCTGGTCCAGAATACAAGGGACTACCGGGACAATTGCTAAGAAATTAGAATTGATTAAGAAGAGACCAGCATCACTGAGGCGAAATATTCTGCGAAGTTTTTTTTTTTTTTTTTTTTTTTTTTAACAAAGAAGCTGTGTTCAAGATATAGTGAAGGTTGAACCTTGTGCCTCAGCTGTACTTGGTAATGTATAAGAGTCAACTAGGTGATATTGGTTTTGAAGACATGAAGCGCTCACAAAGAGAAGCGCTGTGAGAGGCCATGGAAGTCCATTGGTGAAGATACAGCCTCAGTTGCAGCTGATGGCCCAAGAATAAAGATGTTATGCAAAGGACTTGAGGCTCAGCACCATGAAGAGAACTTATTAGAGGTTACTGGTGAATCCTAGTTGCAGGGGAAGATCCCAGCTTATTGGAGATGCCAGAACCTATTGGAGATGATCACCAAGAACAGTGGCTGTGGAATTGATCAACCTGAGCTTAGAGTGCAACAGAGGGCAGAGCTGAAGAAGTGACACCAGCCCTTTGGAGGATCCCAGAAGATCATGTGTGGATGCCAGACCTTGAAACAAGAAACTGTAACACTGAGGTTTCCTTGGAGGTCCCAGGATGATCAAGATGCCAGAGCCATGAGATATCTGATGAAGAAAGCTGCTAACAGGGAGTGGAACCAACCCAGGAGAAAGAACTTTGCTGCAGCCAACAAAGATGATAAAGGAGTTAAAGATCTGCAGACTGCTTTGACATCAGCCTTGGATAATCAGAGTTTGGAGTTTGCCGAGCTGGTTTCCTGTCTTGCTTTGGGAATTACTGTTAAATGATTGAATAAATCTCAGAAGAGATTTTGAACTTTGGATTTTGGACTTTTAACATTGCTGAGATTGCTATAGACTATGGGGACTTTAGACGTTATTAAATGTATCCTTTATCTTGCTATATTTAGGTATGCCCCCCATATTTGGACATGCCTATGAAGACCAGGAATGGGATATGATTGTTTGCATATGTTCGTCCCAGGGAGTAGAAGGTATGGTCCTGTTGGAGTAGGTATATCACTGAGAGTGTGGGCTATAAAACCTACATCCTAACTGCCTGGAGGAGAGTATTCTGCTAGCAGTCTTCAGATGAAGATGTAGAATTCTTAGCTCTGTCTGCACCATTCCTATCTAGATGCTGCCATATTCCCACCTTGAAGATAACGGACTGAACCTCTGAACCTGCAAGCCAGCACCAAATAATGTTTTCCTTATAACAGTTTCATTGGTCATGGTGTCTGTTCACAGCCGTAAAACCCTGACTAAGACACAGTTCCTGAAAAATGTTCCTTCCCTGACTTCCTTAAGTGGTAGATTATAATCTCAAAACTGTAATAAACCATTTCCTCCTCATTTTGCTTTTGGTCATGGCAATTCTCACAGCAAATGAGAGCAAACTAAAACAGAAGAGCAGAGGCATTCTTTGAACGATTGATCACATAGGTCCTTTCCCATGTCTGAAAGTTGTGATTATGATTATTATACCACCATTTAGATGTCTGTAAGTTTCTTCTTTACTTTATTACCAGGTTGAATACAACCTATGTGTGTAGTAAGGTATATGATTTGCTTCTTATTTTTACACAAGTCCATGCTTGGTCTTCTCAGATGAACATTTAACTCAGATGGCAGGTTAATGTGCCATACTTCTTCCAAGCAGCATAGATGGGACAGGGATATAATGGACTGTATATCCCCAATCTCTCAAGCGATTCAAGATTTGTCTTGATAGAACAGTGGTTGTCTCTTAACAATGGTATAATGTCTACAAAAATTGACCTAACAGTAAATACTGTAACAGAATACACTGTAACTTTGCTCAACCAGAATTTTAAAGCTCTGCTCATTTCTGGTGATAGAACAATGCAAATGAGATAAATAGTCTTACCTTTGGTTTTCTGAAAACTTCCAAAAAGGAACTTGCACTGTGATACAAACATTTTTGTGTAGGTAACCAAAAACCAAAGAAAAGCTGTCTTACAAGACATATACAATGAAGTACAAAAAAAAAAAAAAAAAAAAAAGATCCAGAAATTCACTGTCAAGATCCCAGAGTAATAGTATGGCTCCTGAATTTATCTGCATCCTCCTACAATCTGAAAGTTATGTGAGAAACATTTTCTGGGGGGAAAAAAAAAACACCTCACATATCTAATAATCCCAGAAAGTAATTCTAGGCTATATCCACAACATAATATTACCAAAGCCCAACATGGAAAAACATTAACTTTTTATCGGGGATATTAAGAAAGATAAGGATGTTTACAAGAACAGGGGTGAATTAAAAAAATGATATGACACTAATATCCTGTTTCATTTCTGTTTATTCTACACAAAAGCTACATCTTTGTATCTCTCCACAATCTGCAGGGATTTGCACATGTCAGACACATCTCAACTGATCAGTATGTCCTCCCTGAAAGTTTAATAAATCTTTAATCTTCAATAATATCTCAAGTTTCAGTTTTTCCACCCACAATGGACACTTATTAAACTATTGACTTTCATGTCAATGCTCTCTATTCCTACAGTAAGAGAATATATTCATTGTGGATACAATGTTGAATAGCCAGAACACCAATGGCTAAGGTAGAAAGATCATTTGATTTTAGGAGTTAGAGAACGTTTGAGTCAACAAAGAAGACATCTTCACTTTAAAATTGAAATCTCACCACATTCATTACAATCATCTGTATCTAAAACTGGAGTTTATATTAGAAGGGAATGCCAATACAAGTGTATTATACCTACTAGATCAAGGATATCATTTCTGGAGGAGGGGTAAAGGAAAACAGACATTACCTTCCTTAAAGAAATCAAGTCTGGAATATGGATGAGGCACAAATACATCAGCTATAAGACTGTAAGACATGGGAACAAAGACAAATGAACCCTGGGGACTTGCAGGGTTCTGAATTTTTCTTGGAAATCTAAAGAAACTAAACCAAACCTAGAACTGGGTCAGATAAAAGGATGATTGTCTAGAGCACTGTATAAAAAGAGGTCTAATAGAACCTGTAGTATAACACAAACGAGCAACATAATGACAGCAATTAATAAGCACGGTTCACATATCACTTTTAATGTTAATGGTCACAACCCCTTAAGAGAAAGTGTAGATTAATAGAATAGATGAAAAAAAAAAAGGATCTATCTTTTTGTTGCTTGAAATAAACACACCTCACAACCAATGATAGTTACAACCTTAGAAACAAAAGTAGGCCAAGCTATTTTAAAATCTGATAAAGAAAATTGACTTCAAATAAATTAGAAAAGAAAGGTGGTGGGTTTATAAATGTTTCCTAGGATATTCTACATAAAAAAAAAACCCTGAAGGAATATTTCAAAATAACTTTTGCATAAAGCTAGTGTTACCTTGAAAGTGGACTAGAGGGAAGTAGCTAGGCAATGAAAGCAAAATCAGTTTCACTAAGATAGTAGTTTATTTCCAGAAAAAATTTCAAGGAGAAATGGTAAGAAGATATATAGGTAAGTATCTAAAGAAGACTAATAGGGGAAAAAATGGAGGACCCAATGGCCCTATGTAATACTCGAACAAATATCTTTCTACTGGAGTTCTAACCTTAGAAACCATCCAATTCCAAACTGATAAAGCCTGTAACTTCCAAAAGCTTTCAACTCTTTTTCTTTTCCAGGTCACAAGCTTGTTGATTCTGTAGATGACAGCCAGCATTCCCAAAACATTTCTTTGATCTCAAAACCAGGTAAAGAACCATGATTAATACCATCACCAATAAGTGATATAAAAAGAAGGAAATAAGATTATTAGACAATAGGTTTTATGTAAGTATAGACAAATTTTTTTAATGAAATATGTGGAATCTGAATTTAAGACCTGACCAAAGTACATATCAACCATGGTTAAATAAATGTCATCTAAGGAAAGAGGATGGATTCATATAAATGAATTTACAAAGGCAGTCCACCATGTTTATAGTCTTAAGTATAGAAACTATGTTGCTGGAAATATTAAAAAAGAAGAAATGCATACCATGTTTCCACATTATACCCTGGTTCTCTCAGCCCTGGTGGGCTAGCCAGCCATGCACTGGCAAGCAATGGCCGACCTGCTTTGATCTCATGGAGCTGCTCCACTGTCTCACCTCCCAGCTCACTAGGTCCCCACTGGTGGGTTGCTACCACACCAGTCCCATGCTTCCATACCCCCATGGCCTCTGTGGTGCACATCCAGCAAACCCACACTTTGCCTTTGTACCTTTCTATCTGGAACCCAGACAAGCCTCATCATGAAGAAAAATGCGACACAAACTTATCTCAGAAACAATAGTAACTCAGTCTCTGGGCAGAACACCTAAAACCTAATCTTGTAAGCCTTATCAAAATCTGATTCCTCTGGTGGTGAATCCTTGCAGAACCACTATGATACCAGGAGACTCTAGTAGCTTCATCTTACCTATTTGCTATTCCTGTTCCAAAAGGACCCTCTCTCTCTCTCCTCCTCCTCTCTTCCCCTCAACAACCCGGAAGTCCCTCCTCCTCACCCAGTGTTTGGCTCCTTTATTCACTAGGGGATTGGTACACAAGAAGTCACATGAATATGTAACTTACCCCTTGTCTGAAGCCGCTTAACGAGAGCAGAATTAGCAGAATACAATCGCCCCAGAGCTATCTACAACAAAACTACATAATCATTTTATTAGATGCGGAAAAGTCTTTGAAAAAATTGATCATACATCCATAGTCAATGACAATGGGGGACACATTTTAGGGACACATTTCAACACAATATATTCAATAAAATGAGAATATCATCAACTTCTACAGGTAAAAACTCAAAGCATTTCTATTCAATTAATGAATGAAGCAAAGATCTCCACTATGATCCTTCCTAGTCAAAGAACTGATCTCTTTTTGAGAGCAATAAGAGAAGTTGAGAAAGTAGATATAAATAGGAAAGGAAGAAGTCAAAGAATCTTTATGGAAGATGATATTATTTTATACATAAAAGATAATTAAAAAGCACTGGAACTCTCCTACAACTTGAAAATCGGAACTGGTAGCTTGTCTATAAACAATGGCAAACACATTAAGGAATAAATAAATAATGATCTACCATACTAATGTTTATACAACAAGAAAATCTTTACTGTCAAAAAGTAGTTGAAGAGGATACCAGAAAACAGAAATATATCCCTTGATTATAGACTGGTAGGATTAATACTGTCTACATGGCCATTCTACCTAAAGCAGCCTAGAC
Organism: Uromys caudimaculatus; assembly: GCA_028551405.1. Taxonomy (NCBI): domain Eukaryota; kingdom Metazoa; phylum Chordata; class Mammalia; order Rodentia; family Muridae; genus Uromys; species Uromys caudimaculatus. Next base: position 75,105,044 of record CM052702.1, on the reverse strand, counting down.
ATTCACATTTATTCTCATCACAATTACAACACATTTCTTCACTGAAATTGAAAAACTGAAGTCGCTTAAGGAGAGCAGAATTAGCAGAATACAATCGCCCCAGAGCTATCTACAACAAAACTACATAATCATTTTATTAGATGTGGAAAAGTCTTTGAAAAAATTGATTATACATCCATAGTCAATGACAATAACATTATTGTATTAAATTTCACATGAAAATAGAAAATAACCAACATATCCAAAACTATCCCAAACAACGCTTTTCTAGAACTATCACTGTATCAGATTTCATTTCATACCACAGAGCTGAAGTATTAAAAACAACTTAGTATTCAAGTAATTATACCAGTTAATTTACAGAATAGAACTGAAGAGCCATCTCTAAATCCATACTCCTACAACTGCTTTATTTTTGACAAAGAAAACAACAATATACTTCTTCGACAAATGGTGCTGATGGAAGTTGATAGCTATGTATAGAGACTGAAGCAGGATTTCTAGCTTACATGCTGTACAAAATACTATTTAAAATATATTAAGAAACTCAACATAAGACATAAAGCCTGAGCCTGAAAGTGTAGAAACTCCAGGGTAGACATGAATTTACTGGTGCAAGAAAGGCCTTTCCAGACAGGACCAAAGTACCACAGACTTTAAATGCACAATGAAAATAATAAAAGGGAGCTCATAGTGATAAAATAATTACATACATCCAGGAATCCCACAGTCAAATGAATGGACAGCCCAAGGAACAGGGGAGCAAAGTCTTTAGCAGTTGTTTTCCCTAAAAATCAATATAAATAGCCTATTGTTAAAATGTGGAATGAAACTAAACAGAGCATTCTCAAAACATGAAATGTAAGTAGCTTAGAAACATTTGAAAAGTTTAACATCTTTGCCATCAGAGTAGTGAAAATTAAAATTACTTTGAGCTTTTATCTCATCCTAATTAGGATGGAGAGGACCTAAACAACAAATGAACATAAATCATCCTGTTGACTTAGAGGGAGGCAGAAGGCTGATGATACATTGAGAGTGGAAGTGAAAACTAGCACAATCACTAGAAATCAATGTGAACTATCCCCAGAAAGCTGAAACTAGAGTGACTATATGATTCAACAATAGCAATCTTGGATATATACATAAAAGACTCCATATCATCCTACAGATAAAGCAATTTATCCATTTTCATTGTTTCTCTATATATTATAGCTAGGAAATTGAAACTCTCTAGATGCCCATCAATGTTAAGTAGATAATGAATATATGGCATACCTCAACCATGAAATAATCAATTACTAAAAAATAAAACTATACTGGTAAAAATGTAAATGTGTTGGTTAGAGCCAAAAAACATTCTGAGTGATGTGTCTCAGGGCCAGAAAAACAATATCTTTTGTTCATCCATATCAGCAGTGAATCTTTAGGTTGTTTGTTTCATCTGTAATACACATAGATGTCAGTGAATGATTAAAGTGACATAAGATAAGGAAAAATGTAAGTAACCTTTCAAAAAATTCATATGGAAATATACTAAGATACACACAGACACACACACAGACACACACACAGACACACACACAGACACACACACACACACACACACACACACACAAACACACCAGAAAGCTACAATGCCACAATGTATTACTTCTTTCAGAGCTGATGGCCAATGAGATCACATTGCCTTCATAAACATAGGCTATAGACATGTTGTTATTCCCCACTAGACCTTGATGACCAGATTCTATTTATGAAGCAATCAATCACATACTTAGATAATAGAACATGTAGGAATCCAATTAGTAATGACAAGAAAGCTGTGGCTTTACATGACTAGCTTTCATATTGATGGAAAGTGCTAGACATGATAGAAGATAAAATTCATCATCAACCATGTATACATATGACTCTTGTAAGCTGGAATCATGACTTGTCTGACAAGACATGCCTACTGCTGCAATGCTGTCTTGAACATCATGTGGCAATCTAGCAGCTTCTGACTGGATTTATGTCACACTCCACAAGATGATACCCATACCTGAATCTTTGTAGTGTAGTCAAGAACCTATGCTAGACAGGTCACAGACTGTAGGGTAGAGCCTGCCCTTGTCATTTTGCCAAATTCATATAACATTAAGATGACTGGGAGTGGGGACACCCTCATGGAAGCAGGGGGAGGGAATGGGATAGGGAGTTTCTTGGGGGGGAATAAGGAAAGGGGATAACATTTGAAATGTAAATAAAGAATATATCCAATAAAACAAAAAAAACCTGATAATGATGTATTTATAGATCAATTCTTCTCTCAACCCTCATCTAAGATGCTTCTATTTTCAGTAGATGGTGACTTCAGTAGACACCCATAACTGGACAACGCAGGTAATAATAGAATGCAGACTTTTTTCACATCCTGCCTGCCAAGACTCAGGGATTATTATACAAGAAGAAATTAAAGATTCTAGCAACTAGAAGTAGTGGAAAAATATAAGGACATAGCAAGGCATCTGCACAAATGAATTCACAATGCTTTTGACAGTACACACAATACTTGTAGAAGTCTGAGTTAGATCAAATCCCAGCATGGAAATGGAGTTGGGTGCAAAATCTCATCCTTAACCATAGAACTATAGGAAATTATTACCAGGGCTATGGGCAGTGGCAGCTTTCTCTAAGAATGAAAGCCCTGGTAAGTTGACCATTATATGTTGGAAAACTATACAGAACATATTGGTCTTGGTGGGTTTAAAAAGTAATGGAACTCTGGATGAGTAGGGAAAGGAAGTGAATCAGGGAAGAGTTGGTACAGGGAAGGAATGATCAATACAGTTTGTATTAAATTATTAAAGAATTGATGTAAATTTTATACAAAATTCTCAAAGAATGAATTAATTTTTTAAAAAGTTAAAGTAGGCCTTAATTAATTTTACATGTCAGCACATGTTTGGATACTTTCATACTTATAAACATTTGATGACAATTTGTTTGTTGGAGGTAGGCAATTTATATGTATGGAGACTTCAGGTATTTCTAACTTTTGAAGTCACTTTTCTTTATTACTTTCATTCTCAAACTCATATTCGATAGCAATCCATGCAAAAAATCTACATGCTATTTTAAGCAAAATGTTTATCATACTCATTTTCTAGTTTGAACTTGAAATTGTCACATTTGAAAGTTATGTTTAATGCACATATAAATGTTTAGGTTTTTGTTGGACAGCTGGATCATGTGCATTATGGATGCTGTGAAACCATATTTATATAGATAATACAAACTGTTAACTATATTATTGATTTTCTTAATCTGCTGGTAATACAAGGGTTAAAATCTGTTTGTTAAATATTAGAAATTAATGCTAAATCTTAAGACATTCTTTTTATAAACCATTTGTAAAGCAACCGTGGATTCTTTAGAATAAAATCAAGTGAATCTCTACATAGTAGCTTAGAATGAGATGATTTGAATGTTCTGAAGTAAATATATATGCTGCCCCTTAATAAACATTGGAATATTTTATATACAATATTATTTTGAGTATCAGAATAGCATATGTTTCTGCTTTTCTGTGTAAGTATTCTGTTTTGATGTGAGAATTGAATGCCCATTTCCACCTGAAACCTTCCTGAGATAATGTCATTTTATATTTATCTAACATGCCCAATGGGAACTGTTCAGCACTGCTGTTGGTACAGTATGACTGAATAAAATACAGTTATTTTTCCAGAAAGCACCTTTTATTTGTAAGGTACTTAACACTAACTTTCAGTGAGTCTGTTTGAATGCTATACATCATGTCATTTAAAAATCTCTTACACAAGAAAAACCTTTTCACTCACAGACTAACCTTTTTACATTTTTCACTTACCGTAGTATAATACATATGTAAACATCAGAACATTTTTTATACGTCTGTATTTTCTGTATAGCTTGAACTATGTATCTTTTTATATCAGTATCCTGTTTATGCTTCACTTGCAACTGTGGCAACCCTTTTTGCTTGCTGGACTGCTACCTGTGATCCCTTAGTCCAAACATCCTGTTTTTAATCCATGATAATATAGACCACTCAAGATAAGGCAAAGCTAATAACTATCCTCAGTCTCACATATCAGAAGAATTAACATCTTGTCACAGGTTGATTTCAAATTATTTCATAGCAATACAAATGTCAATTTGAAGACAGGAAGTTGTTTTCGATGGAACATATCATCACTTTCTTTTTCTAACCAACTACTAGCTCCCTATCTTCCAGATTTGAAGGTCTAACAACAATAGACAGAGATTGAAACAGTAACCTGAGTTCAAACCAAATAATCAATTGAACATGTACTTTACATATAAACAAAATAACTCACTGTCAGTAAGTCTTAAGTTTGTTTTATTTGAAGGTGGGATATATATATATATATATATATATATATATATATATATATATATATACACACACACACACACACATATGTGTGTGTGTGATATGTGTGTGTGTGTGTGTGATATATGTGTATGTGTTCCTTGACATATAGCTAAAAATAGGATAACATTTTAACCTTATTGTAAATTACTTTTCTGTTGCTAAACCTGATACTTAGAAGTTTCAAAGGCTTTGTCCATGTTAGCAAATAATAATGTTTAGCTTCATCTTGTTTCCCAAAAATGTCAAGGATAGCTTTTCTCTATCCCAATACCGCTATATATAAGTCATTCTCCAAAGATTAATAACCTTTGCCAGGATTGGAGTTGATTTATGTTCTGGCTCTGTTGGCAACAGAGGCCTCCCTATCCCAGCCCTCATCAGCTACATTGATTGGGCACCAGAGCTTCCCCCAGCCTGCTGCTTAAGCAGATGCTAATGGGCAAATGAGCAGCAGCAGGAGGGGAGGCTGGGGTGATCTTCATTCATTAGCAACTGTTCAAGCAGCAGGCTGAGGGACTCTGCAGATGCTGAGAAAGAATCCAGGATGAACATTGACCTCAAAGGTACATTCCTGAGCAAAACTTGAACTGTTCACTGGGAAATCAGGCTGTTCAATGTTTATGAAAATTCACACCCCCTGATATAGTACATTCTTTTCTCACATATCTGTTTTCCAAGGGCAATATCAGTATAGGTCTTAAATCAGACAGCTAGATCTTTGATTTTAAGACATTGTCTTATGAAACTGCAGACTCATAATAACCGTGGCAGGTGTCATAGATCATGGGCTCTAATTCATTGGGTTATGAGTAAGAACCGAGATCTCCGTTTGTACCAAAATTGCTTATATTCATAATAAGCAAGAAAAAAGCACATTTGATTTTTCATTTGTTTTTCTCAGCAGTATACTTTGAAATAATACCCAATATTCTATGGTCAAAATGACTGAAATGGTTATAAAAGTTTAATAAACTGTCATGCCACATGATGCCTTATTAAATGAGAAACTTTAGAGAATAATCCAGAAATCTATTTTTTAATAGGAAAAAACGGCCCACCTATCAGAAGAATTAAAATCTTGTCACAGGTTGATTTGAAGACATGAGGTTGTTTTAGAAGTGATTCCTCAATCCTTCATGTCAAAGAAACAAAGGAAGATTCATTATGCTTAATCTTGCCTTGTGAAGATGATGTCTGGAATCCTGTGTCTCCTTCCTTGAAGACTGATTTTCTTCTGAAATGGTTGTAGCCCAGACTCTGTATTCTCTCAGGAAATATAGGTGGTTGGCTCTGAGGCCCTGTACACATGCAACCAAACATGATTCTTGGACTATTTGCAGTGCTCTCTAATATTGAAATTATAATTATTCATTAAAACTGATACCATTTGTCATTTCATTGAATGTTTTATAGGTCTATTGTGTTTTCTCAAACTCTTCTAATAAGGTACCATGAAGTCAGTGGCTTAAATAACTGAATTTGTCCTCTTGGCATTCAGGCAGAAAGAAGTCTAAGCTCAAGTTTTCAGTGAGATCTATTTCTCTTGAAGGTTTTGAAGGAAAAAATTCTATTCACTGCATCATTCCAAGATTTTGATAGATCTGGAACCCCTCTGAGCCCATGGCTTACAGAAGCTTCATTCCAGGCCCCACCTTGTTCTTCTGCACTTCTCCAGAGTTCTGTCTTTTGTAGGACATCCATCATTGGATTTTGTGCCTACTCTGTATTTAGGATGATCTTATACCAATATACAAATGAGCCTTACATATGGGTACTAATGACAGTATTTGAACAAATCCTTCAGAAGGGTGATCTCAACTCTCTGAATAACACTCAGCACTGAAAACCACAACATGTATGAAATCATATGAAAATATTACTGAAATACTTAGGATCATTTTGAAAATATAATACACATATTTCCATTTTTCCTTGTTTTAGGAAAAGCAAACAAGGAAAACAATAACAAGCCCCCAAAAGCTTACTTCCTGATTCTCTTAGAAGATGAAATGTACCTCTATTTTAATTACTTACTTCTTTTATACCATTTTTAAGTAAACAGAAAGTTTGAAGACATCATAGGTACTTGCTTATATTCTCATAATCTTCCTGTACCTTTACGCACCCTTACTCACTGTTATAAACACCATGTTCATCTGGGTTTAAGATGAGTTCAGTTGCAGAAGGCAGCGTATTGCTGCACTGCACTCCATGCTCAGTGATGAGAATACATGTTCTCATTGCACATTCACCAAGTGTAGCTCTAGGCCCCAGGGATCTTGGGCTGCTTTACATTGCAGCTGTAATGAGAATATACTGACAGATTTTCATTATTTGACAAATGATGACGACATTGTGTGAAGCCACTTGAAAATAAATATCAAAACTGGCTGGAGTATACACTTTCATTCTAATCAAAAAGCATTCTCCCTTTCCAGAATCAATACAGGAAACTGAAGACAGGAGACACAGAGTCTGAAATTAATACAACTGGTGAAATCAGGCTTAACATAAGTCCACTTATTCAGAGTAAGCTCGAATAACTAAAACATGATCTGTATAATTAGAATGTCTTAGAAAAACCAACATTTTGCGGAGCAGGGTACACAAATATAACATGTGGACATTTTCAGTTTGGTTGACAAATGATACTACAGCCCTGGCTTGGTAGTACAAGGAGACATACATGAAACACCTTATTTCAAATCATTATAATTTTCTATATGTTAATGATATCTTCTGTGATTGCATATTGGCTTAATCTAGGTAACCATCTTTTAAAAATCTTCCTTAACTCTAATAAACTCAATTTAAAAAAAATCACTTTATTGTGTGTGTCATTGATTCATGACTATTGTTTATCAGTTCAAATAAATAAAAGAAGTATTTGTTAGAGAATAATAGAAACATTATTTAAAGTACTCATTGCAAATAAGAATATAACAGATATTTTAAGATTCCCTAGCTCAATGATCAATGGCTTTAGGAGTCTTATCTGAAAAAGCTCACTTTGTAACAAATTGAGGTTACTCATTGCAGAAGACAATGCTATATTCAAAAATTGAATGTTTTTGGCTGTTAATACCTATATCCTGTAAAACTACCGTGGGGCATATGTGTGAGAATATATTTACCCATCTACCGTCTTGGCATTATATTTTTACAAGCAAGTATAACTAAATATGCACTGTGTGTTTCATTTACTACCTGAACATCATTATTGTGCTTTCTGGGGTGTGAATAATGAAGCTAGTAAGAACAGATATGATTCTGGTAGCAATTTTCCTGTTGCGTAGCTCAAATGATACATAAATTTCCCCATCAGAGGTTTTTTCCCTTATATTTGACCTCAAGTCATGGACTTTTCCAATTGAAAGTCACTCAACAAAAATATTTTCAGTAGTTTTCCAGCATCCTGTCAGATCTATAGCTTTGCCAAGCTGTTGCTATGGTCACCAAATGTGTACAAACTGGCAAATGAAAATCTAATGTTGGTTATTATGCCTTCGTTCTGTGTATTAGGAGACTTCTGAGGCTTCATATCAATGCCCAAAACAAATTTCTATAATTTCAATTTCAAAGAGTAATATTAAGGTAAATAGCAATCATTTTTAACAAAATCTATATAGACTATGAAAACTTTCCTCAATTAAGAGACGAGAAATGAGTCAGAGGAAGGACCAAATCTTGGTCTGTTTTCCTTGTATCTGAATAAGATTGATTCACATAAATGACCCTTAATATAGACATACACATTGAATTGAGAAACTATGTTTATCATGACTGCTGCTAAGCTTTGAGAAGTAAATAATGCTACTTTTGTGTAGATTATAGATATTGAATGGAAAACTTGTATATAATCCATCTATAAAGAACATATTAAATAGATATTTTAAGAACAATAAAAGCAAAAAGTCAAGATAGCAACCTACAGATTGGAAAAGCATCTTCAATAACCATGTATCCGATAGAGAGCTAATATCTAAAATATACAATGAACACAAGAAGTTTGACGTCAAAAAACCAAATAGCCCAATTTAAAAAAATGGGTTACAGAACTAAATAGAGAATTCATAACAGAGGAATCTCGAATGGCTGAGAAGCACTTAAAGAAATGTTCAACATTCTTAATCATCAGGGAAATGGAAGTCATAATGACCCTGAGATTCCACCTTACACCAATCAGAATGGCTAAGATAAAAAAACTGAAGTGACAGTACATGTAAGTGAAGATGTGGAGAAAGAGGAACACTCCTCCATTACTGGTGGGAGTGCAAACTGGTTCACCCATTCTGGAAATCAATCTGGTGCTTCTTTAGAAAATTGGAAATAGCTCTATCTGAGGACCCAGCTATACCACTCCTGAGAATATACCAAAAAGATGTTCTAATATACCACAGGGACACGTGCTCCACTATGTTCATATTAGCCTTATTCATAATAGCCAGAATCTGAAAACAACCCAGATGCCCCTCAACTGAAGAAGGTATACAGAAAATGTGGTTCATTTACACAATGGAATACTATTCTGCCATTAAAATCGAGGACATCATTAGTTTTGTAGGCAAATAGATGTAACTAGAAATTATCATCCTGAGTGAGGTAACCCATACCCAAAGGACATGCAAGGTGTATACTCACTGATAAGTGGACATTAGCCAAAAAGCTTAGCATACACATGATACAACAAACAGAAGCTTAACAAGAAGGAAGGGCCAAGTGTGCATACCTGAAACACACATAAAAGGGGAACAAAATAATCATGGGAGGCAGAAGAAGGAAGAAAAGTGGGTGAGAGATTGGAGGTGGAAGGGGAAAGGAAGGGAAGAATCAAATATGGGGAGAGACAGGAGAGATACCTAGAAGGCCAAAAGAATGAATCAAAATATGCAGCAGTGGGGGTTAGGTGGCAAGGGGAACCTGTAGAAAGTCTCAGAGACCTGGGATGTGTGAGGCTCACAGGACTCAATGGCCATGACCTTAGCAGAAATGCACAACAGTGGGGAGATGGAACCTGAAGAGTCAACCTCCATTAGATAGACAGCAGTTAAGCCGTTCAGCAAGGGGCCACCCAATCATTTTCAAAAGTTTTAACCCAGAATTGTTCCTGTCTAAAGGAAATGCAGGGACAAAAATTAAGCAGAGACTGAAAGACCACCTAGTGACCAGTCCAAATGGGATCTATCCAATGAACACACATCAAATCCTGAAACTGTTACTGAGGCCATGCTGTGCGGGCAGATAGGAGCCTGGCATGGCTTTCTTCTCAGAGCTGGCTGAGACAAATGCAGATACATTCAGCCAACCACTGGACTGAGGTCGGGGACCAATATGGAGGAGCTGGAGGAAGGACTAAAGGAGCTGAAGGGGATTGCAGTCCCATAGGAAGAACAACAGTGTTAAGTAACCAGCTCCTAGAGACTAAGCCATAAACCAAAGAGCATACATGGGCTGGTTCCTGGCCAAGGGCACTTGTGGAACACAGGACTGCCTTGTCTGGGCTCAGCGGTAGAGGAAGTGCTTAATCCTATGGAAACTTGATGCCCTAGGAAAAAGCTTTGCTGGTGATGGTGAGGTGGAGGTGGGAAAACACTCTCTCAGAGGCAGGGTGGTAAAATAGGTTGAAGAATTCACAGAGGGAGGGCCTGAGAGGGGGCAACTTTTGGAATGTAAATAAATTAATTTAATATTTTTAAAATCAATATGCTTTTACGTATTGTATTTTATGCATTGGAAAAAAAAATCCAGACCTAATTTTTTCAACAGCAAAACCCCTGGAAGATTCAATAACTTTCCGTTTAGTTGTATCTGCTGGAATTTTCATAAAAATTACATTACTGTGGCCCCCAAATAATCCAGTAGCTATTAGTATGTGGAATATTTTATTAGAGAACATTTATGCTATGGGTAATTACTAAAAGCAGTGAATGATAATAGCTACTCTGCTATACTAGAATAATTTAACCACAATATAATCTTCATTAAAGTTATATTAAGGGCACTATTTTCAGTGCAGAATGAAGATTATTTTACCATATGATTCATTTGATTCTTAATTACGGTCACATGCAATATGATCACAATTGTGGCCATAGGTAATGAAAAGAGGATGTTCTCCCAGGGTTTTGCCTATATCCTTGAAGCAAAAGTATTAATAATTAATTTTTCCTTGTCTTTTGTAATAGATATCTTGAGCATTTAATACTTTTTCCTGTAGTGCTTCTCCACAATATCCAAGAATAAAATTCCCTTTGGTTTCCTAGAGAATCATTTGAAATTATCACTAGTTCCTTAAAGATACTTCATCAGAGATATCTAGTTTTACAGGACACAATGTTAAAAAAATTCATTTCCAAAGAGTGGAAAAAAATTGTGAAAACTACAGAAACATCTCATGACCTAAAAGTTATCTATCTGCCAATAAGCATTCTCTTATTGCTACAGTGCCAAGCATGTTCGTGTACATGTGGCTGACTGGATAGGATTTAATAGCACTTGGACCATGTAGAGATAAGTTATCTGGGTTTGGTTTGGTATGGTATTGATTGGAAATTTAGATAAAATTTGTGATCCATTGGAAAAACTAAGAACACTTTTAGACTGGCTTACTCTTCTTTGAATTAATCAATATGTATGAAACTTCACCTCTTGAGGTTTGATATTTTAGAATAATGTAATAAGGTCTGACTTTTAAAAACCTATGTCAAAATGCATTCAGGAACCCTAGCTTTCACCAGGCAGCAACATAGGCCTCATCTCCTGCATTCGTTCCAGGATGTAATTTTGTCAATTTTTTCATACTTCTAAACAAACTTAAAAAATAAGACTATACTGGAAGACAATTGTTACCTGCTTCAAAGTCCTATGTAAATCTGTGGAGATAAAAATCCAAGAGATAGGTTACTGTAGCCAATGGGTACAATAATTACATATGATTACAGAAAAAAAAAATCAAGCAATAACACAAATCAAATACAAACTGAACTTTGTGTAAATGGAAATCAATAAAATGTCCAATCATACACAGGAAGAAAATATTAGAATATATTCTTACAAAGGAATGGATACAATTTATAGGCTACTTTCCAATGCAATAACAAATAGCCAATAAACAAATAAGCAAAAGATGCGAATATTTTACCAAGAAGATGCAGGAAGGAGAAGAAAATAAGTGGAAATAATTTGAAAAAAGCTAGTTATTAGATAAACATGTTAAAAGTGCAGTGAAATACACTAAAATACTACATATATAAAAACATATATAAGCATATCCACAAAATAATAATGAAGAATAGAATATATTTTAAAAGGGCATATGTTTTCTGACTTTACTTCTACAAAATTTTAGTCATAGAGACTTATGGGCCTGGATGAGAAACAAACTCTCTGAAGTTTGAAAGTGATTATACAGAAAAGAACTATCAAGAGACACAAAGAAACTTTATAACTCAGAGGTGGACATATTTATTTCTTGATATTACATGCTCAATTGTATTTTGCATTTTATCAAATTAAATGTTTCAAATGTATTATTTGTGAATTTTACCAAAAGTCACTAAATTTATAGTATTTCCTGTTATTCTCATAGGTAATAGAACTTTTTATCAGGGGTGATTCAAACATACTTCATTATTTACTATATATGTCGAGAGACAGTAAGCAATAACACTGACTTTTAGGAGCTTCAGTATAAGATCTATTTGTGCTACTATGAATAAATGCTTAGCATAAAAATTAATGCAATCTTGGTCTCAATAAATAGCATTTCCTTCCTCATAACTTTTGTCATCTATAAAGATCAAATTATATTATGCTTATACAAACACACACACACATGTGATGAAAAATGCAAACTATGAATGATAAAAATAAATTTTTATTTTCATTCAGAAATGTCAAAAACCACAAAGTAAATGACACCATGCACACACAAGGCAGACCTCACTTAGCAGGCAAGTTTGAAAAAAATCATTGCTTTCATTTAAATTCATACCCTAAAGGAAAATGAAGTGTCAGAAATAGAAACCAAATAAGGATGGGCTGCATGCCCAGATGAAAAGATAAGGCCTGAAAACAGGAAGATTTCTTCTTGTCAGGAGCAGGAAGATTTAGGTTATGACTAGAGACAGTAATAGACCTTCCCAATAGCCTAAAAGTTGGAAAAGTTAAAGCATGTCACGAAAAGCACTGGAATAAAAAATGGCTGACTCAGTAGTTTTGTTTGAGATGACAGAACTAAATGATCTGGAAGCGTGACCCACCCCCATTATATAAGGGTAGAGCATGAAAATATCAGGGACTAAATACAGAACTCCTTGAATTTAAGTACGGTATGGAAAAGAAATTAACTTCTTATAACATGTGTGCTATTAACTTTAAAATTAAGCCTTCTCCCTAGTTAGAAATTTCAAGATAGTTGATTATAAATGTATTTTTGCTATAACTGTAAAATATGTGGCAGAGAAACTAGGTGACCATTGTGCAGAAAAATAGTTAAACAGATAATAATAGGTGAAGACAAGTTTTTGAAAATAAATCTCTCTTCTGTGGAAAGTAAGTTAAACAATTAAAACATAATCATTTTCCCCAAATTATTAGGGTAATCATCATTCTTAGGAATTTTGCAGAAAATTGTGTCTTATTGTGGCAAAGTAATTTAGTAAGAACATAAATACACACATACACACACACACAGAGAGAGAGAGAGAGAGAGAGAGAGAGAGAGAGAGAGAGAGAGAGAGAGATTAATATATTTTCTTAGGGAAATCATTCTTTCTCATCAACTTTCATCGTATTCTGTTTGTTTAAAATTTCAAAAAGTCTCAAGAATGTATATAACACTTGAAGTTAGCAATAAGTAAACATCCAAATATTAAAGACTGATATTATCTAAATGATCTTGTAAGTAAGGAAACTCCGATATGGTATATACAGAGAAATATGAGTTCATTATCAATGAACTACCAATGAATATTTTCAGAAAGAGCAAAATTCAAGGCAACAAGGTCAGACCAGCCCAGGCAGAAATGTGGAGCAGTAAACAGGGCCTTTCATTCTTTCTGAGTTGAACTGCAAAGCACACCATCAAGTTTGAAAGATTGTACCACCTTGAAATGCTAAATGTACTTTTATCATGTATCTGCGTACTTTCACTCCTTAGTTTTTTCTTACATGAATATAGGACACATCAATAGACGTCCCAAAAGACCCTTTTATAACATAGCTTTGGAATAATTGGCAATATACTGAAATGACCAGGATTATTTTCAGAAGTTGAATGTATAAATAAGGCACCATATCCATACAGCATGGTACTACTCAATGCTAAACCCATGAGATACTGTACCATGAAAAAACACATTGAAAAAAAGTATATATATATATATGTGTGTGTGTGTGTGTGTGTGTGTGTGTGTGTTGATATCATCACTGAAATATCTTAGAATCTTAAATCTTAGAATCTTCTCTTTCATACTATAATGGTCAGTACAGACCATTATGTTTGTCTAGATTCATGGAAAGCACAATGTTATTGAATAATCTTTAAAATGAGATATTATATTGGGTTATAATGATGTGTCTATATAGGTCTCTCAGTTACATAAATGTACCAATTTATTGTGGTTGTTGACTGTGGTGGAAGCTGTGCATGAGCAGGAAATCAGTTTATGGGGAATGTTAGTATTATCCACTTAATTTTGCTTTGAATCTAAGTCTACTCAAGTAAGTCTTGATAGGAAAAATATCAAAATGCATGTTCTGGATGAATTTATAAAAACATTTCTCAAGTAAATGTGGTTATAAAACAAACCCAGAGGAAAGACAAAAATCTACGCAATTTTTATAAAGATCTACTATTCTCTAATACAAGCCACCATAAATATGCACATAATGTGAAGATATATTTGTGTGTGTGTGAGTGTTTATCAGCATATTCCCATGGTAAATATTGGCTTTTGGTGAAAAAAAAAAAATACCAACTAAGAGGAGATAGAGATTCTAAGTGTCTCTGCCAGAGTATTGTAGTACCAAACAGTAATACTAAATACTCTCATATTTATAAGACGAAAATTTAACATTGCAATACTAATGTAATGATTTGGTATAAGAACATCACTTTCCTAGGTACTTTGGCAGAGTTTTTCTGCCTAAACGGAAAGGAAAATTCTGAATGAGTGTAATAGATCACTAGTAATTGATGTCTAAAAGAACTTATACCTCTACTACAATGAACTGATAGATAAATTCAGAGTCTGGGAGATAACTCTTTGTAGAAAATTTATGTTGTGGCTCAAGAGTATTTAAGGATATACTCTTGGAGGAGTTTCTCTAGAATTAGCTATTAATATTATGGTCTGCTCTGTAGTGCTTAATCTACAATCAGGATGAAAATACACACTCATATTTCTCTCCAAATAAATCTAACTGATGAATACAGTTTGATACCTAATTTGTACCATATGTTAAACAAATACATTAAATGATTCTAATAGTTCTTAATGCACAGTAAAGTAGGAAAAGAGGACTTCAAATCAATTAATAATAAATACAGTGCCCTTTGCCATATATAAACAAAAAAGTGAATAATTTCAGTAAATAAAGAAATATAGGTACAGGTAATTACTGAATCTAAACAAGTTAACTACATGACTTCTTCAACCTCAGTTCAGCATCATATACATCCATCTCACAAACTGCATGTTAATCTGCAGGGATTATTCCCTCAAAAAAATTCATTCTGCATTAAGAACATGCTACATACTATTTCGAAATCTGTAGATAAAAAAGTTTATAATAACTCTCTGACTTTTCTACTATAGTTTTTTTCTGTCAAAATTTCATTTTAAGTTAAGAGTACAGATATTTATTTTAAATAAAGTTTAATTGAAAGGTTGACTTTTAAGAGATATTTGTGACAAAAATTTGTCATAAAGAGCTGATTCAAAATACCAATGAAAATTATAAAATGGAAACATTTATGCAATTTATATATTCAAGAAAAAATTCTATGAAATTGTCATTAATTGCCAATATTTAATAATATTACTTAGTATTTAAAATTTACTTCTCTGTTTACTCACTATCCACCTAAGAAAACTAGATTACATGATCAAAGAATATAGAAATTCACTCTTTAGTAATAGGTCTTTTCGAGTGTTTGGCAATAGGTTTCATATCTATTGAATTTTTGAGTGATGAAACATGATATATATTTTATTAACTATATATATGAAAGAATTTATATATAAGTTCTTTGGAATCCTTAATATGGATATATTATTTAGCTTACAGGTTTTTCATCCGTGTATGTGTGTGTGTGTGTGTGTGTGTGTGTGTGTGTGTCTGTGTGTGTGTGTGTCTGTGTGTCTGTGTGTGTATTTGTGTGTGTCTGAGTATATATGCAGATTTATATACCTCATAAATTCATACATATATGAAAATTTATAAACTTCTGGGAAAACGAAATTATTTAACTCACAGAGAGAGATAATAGAGTAACTTCTGAATTTATCAAAATGACCCAAGGTTTTTATTTAATGCAGTTCCTGCTCTGCAGATAGCTTCTAATGTTTTCCATTCTTCATAATTTTTAAATCAGAATATTGTTATTTACTTCCATGTATTTGTGTATATGTGTCTGTTGAATACAGACTCAATTCAGAAAGCATTTTTAAAAGCAACATGATATTTTATGATATTTATGGAATTAATTTAGAATCATGTCTTAGTTTCTGATTAGTTTTTCTATATTATATACTCATTAAAATTTAAAATGATATATAAATGTAAGGGTTGAGCTATGATTTTAAAAAATTATAAAAATTTAAACTCCACATGTCTATAAAGTTTGAAGAGCTTTTGTTATATCTTATTGAACATGTCATGGCTCACTGTGCATGCCTTGCATATAAAGATCACTATGTTGCTCGCATTGTTTAAACAAGAAAATTATCTTACAAGGTATAAATAATATGGAATAATCTGTCTCCATTTTTATCTTGCTTTTCTACATGCTTTAGGAATATTATGCATTTCATAATCTTTACTCTGATATTCTAGGAATGAAACTAATTTCAAAGGAGAAAAGCAGAATTACTACTGAAAATTCTTTCTTTGTGTTGACACCAAACTTTCAAATTTGATTCAGAAACTCTATCTATAAATTTCTTAAGTGGGGTGGCTATGAAATTGACACTGTACTAGAAAAGGTGAGCTAGTCTGTAAATTAACACTTATCACAGAAATACTTCTAACATTACAATCAAAAATTCCTTTTGGCCTTTAGAAAATATTTCTTCCTCATGGTTAGAAAACAAAAATTAGGTAACTGAAATTCAAAAAATAAAAATAAAACAAAGAGATTTTAACCCTCTATTGGGACATGCTAAAGACTTTTGCCCATTTTGACCTTTTTTATGAATGATGTCCTTTGCTGTGAAGAATCTTTTCAGCTTCTTGAAATCCCATTTATTATTTGTTGCTCTTTAGCTTTAAGTTAATTTTTATTTCCTTTTTTATTAAATTTATTTATTTATTCCATTTACAACCCAATGTCAGCCTTCTTCTCCTAGTATCCCCTCAACAAGTCCTCCCCCAATTCTCCTAAACCTTTTTAAATGGGAAGCCACCCTCTGAGTGTCAACCTCTGCTTCCCCTGGCACATCAAGTCACTGTAGGACTGGGTACATTATCTCCCACTGAGGACAGAGAAGGTTGTCCATTTATGGGCCTGAGAGTCACAGTAAGAACAGGCTCAGGGACAGATGCTACTCTAGTTGTTTGTACAAACCTCATGAAGAACAAGTTGCTCATCTGTTACATATGTGCAGGGAGGCCAGGTCCAGTCTATGCTAGCTCTTTGGTTGGTGACTCAGTCTCTGGAATCTCCAAGGGTCCAGGTTAGTTGCCTCTGTTGGACTTCCCATGGAATCCCTGTCTTCTCTGGGTACAACAGTCATTCTCACAAATATTCCATAACACTCCCTGAGTTCCATCTACTGTTTGGGTGTGAGTCTAGGAGTCTTGTTCCATTGGATGCTCGATGGAGCCACTCAGAGGATCATTATGCTAGGTTCCTATTTGCAAGCATAACAGAGTATTAGGAGTATTATTAATAATGTCAAGGACTGGTTCTTGTCCACAGGATGGGTCTCAATTTGGAGCAGTCATTGGTTGGATTTTCCCTCTCTCTTTGCTCTGTCTTTGTCTCTGCTCATCTTGTACGCAGGACACAGTTTGGGTCAATGTTTTTGTTCATCAGTTGCTGTCATTATCTTTCTACTGGGAGTCCTGCCTGGATACAGAAAGTGGCCAAGTCAGGATTTATATCTGCCACAGCTAGGAATCTCATCTAGAATCTCCCCTTTACTCTCTCTGGGGTCTATTCCCATCACAGGTCTATGGCACATCCTAGAGATCACCCCAAGCCAATCTCCCTTCTCTCTCCCCTGCTCTCTTTACATACCATCTTCTCCCCTGTTCCTTTCACAAAAGCCCTACCATTAAGTTTCCTCCTTCCTTCATCTCTGATTTCTATCTTGTTTCCCCTTCTGAGAAAGATTCAAACATCCTCCCTGAAGCCCTCCTTGTTATTTAGCTTCTTTAGTTCTGTTGATTACAGCATGGTTATCCACTACTTTGTGGTCAATATCCACTTATCAGTGATTAAATACCATACATGTCTTTTTGGGTCTGGGTTACCTCATTTAGGATAACATTTTTAGTTCCACCCACTTGCCTGCAAAATTCCTGATGGCTGAATCGTATTGTATTGTGTAGATATACCACATTTACTGTATCCATTCTTTATTTGAGATACAGCTAGGTTCTTTCCATTTTCTGGATATTATGAATAAAGCTACTATAAACATAGTTGAGCAACTGTCCTTGTGGGATGGTGGAGAATCTTTTAGGTACAATCCCCAGGAGTGGTATAATTGAGTCTAAAGGTATAACTATATTTAATCCTGAGAAACAGCCAAATTGATTCCAGAGTGATTGTACAAGTTTGCACTCTCACCAGCAGTAGAGGAATGATCCCCTTGCTCTACAATCTTGTCAGGATGTGCTGTTGTTTGAGTTTTGACCTTATCCTTTCTGATGCATGTAAGGTGGAATCTGATAGCCCTTCTGATTTTCATTTTCCTGATGATTAAGAACCTTGAACATTTCTTTAGGTGCTTCTTGGTCATTCCAGATTTTTTTGTTGAGAAATTTGTTTAGCTATGTACCCCATTTTTAATTAGGTTACTTGGATTGTAGGTGTCTAATTTCTTAAGTTCTTTATATATTTTGGATATTAGCCCTCTGTCAGATGTAAGGTTAGTGAAGATCTTTTCCAAATCTGGAGGCTATTGTTTTGTCCTGATGATGGTGTCATTTGATTTACAGAAACTTCAATTTTATGATGCTCCTTTATTAATTCTTGATTTAATACCTGAGCCGTTGTTGTTCTCTTCAGAAAGCTGTCTCCTATACTGATGAATTCAAGGGTATTCCCAATTTTCTGTTCTATTAGATTAATTATGTCTGGTTTTAAGTTGTGGTCTTTGATCCATTTAGAATAGTTTGTCTTAATACCTATGTTATCAGCATGCTCTGGTTATAACATTCATTTCTGTACTAATAATTTCAAGTCTATTTCCTGCTTTCTCATTAGATTCCAAGCACCTAGTTTTCCATTGAAATCTTAGATTCCTTTGGACTTGAGCATTATGCAGTGTAACAGATAAAGTTCTAATTGCATTCTTCTACATGCAAATACTCAGTTTGAACGATACCTTTTGTTGAAGATGCTGCTCATTCTCCAGTGTTTATTGTTTCCTTCTTTGCGAAAAATCTGATATTTATGTGTCCATAGATTTATGTCTTGGCCTTCAATTAATTTTCATTGATCAAATAGCTTGTTTTTATGCAAAACCCATGTAGGTTTTTTACTATAGCTCTGTAACCTGACTTTAAATCTGAGAAGCTCATAACTCCAGATATTCAAGCTTAGTTTAGCTATTTTGGATAATCAATGTTTCCATTAGAAGTTGAATATTATGATTTTAATTTCTGTGAAGAATCATGTTAAAATTCAAATGGGTATAGAATCTGTTGATTGTGTATCTTGGAATGACCATCGTGTGCTCATGTTCATGTGCGCGCGCACGTGCACACACACACACACACACACACACACACACACACATACACATACACACACACACACTGATTATATACAATATTAACACATAAGGAATTCAAAGCACTGAACATCAAAAATATAACCCAATTAAATTGAAGTATAAAGCTAAAAAGTTGTTGAACGTTGGGATAATTCCTCAATCCAAATTTTAGAAATGAATATACAGCTTGCAAAGATCAATAGGGAACTGTCAAACTCCAGGATGATATAAGAGTAAATTTTTAGAGCCAGAGTTATTAATGCAGTTTCCATATCCCACAATTTTCTCTTTTCAAAATAAAATAGTTCTAGAAAAAAACATGCATAAAAGTAACTTTCATACAGAAGAATATTTGATTAATAGAACATGCAATTACTCTCTCCTACAAAACATAAACACTAAGCTTTATGTAATAAAAAGAAAACATTGAAGATTTTAACAATAAGCTGTGAAAATATGATCAAAAGCAAAGAGAAATTTGCCTGCTAATGGACCCATCACACTGCTGCCCAGACATCTTTCTTAAATTTTATTTATGAGATGATAATATAATTATTTCATTTTCCCTTTCAATTCCTCCTTCCAAACCCTCTCATATACTCCTCCTTAGTATCTTTAAAATTCATGTCCAAGTTCTTATTAATTGCTGTTACATGCATATGTGTATGTATGTGTATGTACATATATATATATGTATGTATGAATGTATGAATATATAACCTATATAATGTTACTTATTTGTATGTTTTCAGAGCTGAAAATTTGAAATTAGTGTGCTCTTCTCTAGAGAAGAGTATTGTTCCCAATCTCAGTATTTCTTGGTTGCCTGGAGTTGAGGAAGATGCATAGTCTTGCCCTTGTGTACTTTTGTATGTCTGTTGTTGGTCTTGTTTAGCTCAAGGTGAAAGTTTACTGGTAAAGCTTCTTACAATACTAGGAGACACAATCTCCATGACAAACTTCCTGATCATTGTGCCCCTACCAACTTTCTGGTCTCCCTTTTTTCCACAATTCTGTATTTTTGTGTGTTGTGGTTTTCTATGTTCACATGGAAAGTTTTCTTGATAAGGGGTGAGGACTAAACATATGTCTAAAATTTAATGAGAGGAGCCTTTAATGAGAGAGAACATGTGACATTTGTCTTTCTGTTTCTTTGTTACCTCAAAATCATCTTTTATTCCATCCATTGATCTTTGCCATTTTGACTGATGTTTTCTTTTAAAAGAAAGGTTAGGACAAAACTTTCCTTTCTCTTACTCCTACAGAATCAAACAAACAAGCAAAAAGCAAAACCCACAAAAACCCATTGGAGTCTAATGGGAAGAAACTGGCAATCTGCCTTGAAGAAAAAACAAACACAGAAGAGCTTTAGTGACAGTGTTGCATCATGTATCTCATAAAACAAAGACAATTACTGAGCCCCCACCAACCAAAGAAGTGTGGAAGGAGGGCTAAAGAAACAATTCCAGTAGTTAAGAAATGAATGGGCACTTTTGATAGCTCCAGACAAGATAGAAAATCTCATATGTCAATATGTCACAGTATATTGCATTTAGTCTTTAACACATTAGACTTTGTTTAGTACAGAGAAAAGAGCTTTTCTTGACCTCCATCATTACAGGTCTCCTGAATAAAATGAAAAAAATTAAAAAGAAACTCAAATGAATCAATTGTAACTTGAAGGAAATTGAATTATATAAAGGAGAATAATAATTTCTATAAAATTAGAAACAAAAAGATAAATTATATATCTAGTATCCAATAAAATTTAATAATAGTTCTGATTGGTGGTGATGTCAGTTATTTCAGACCTTTGGAGGCAGAAGCAAGTTGATCCCTCTGAGTTTTAGGTCAGAATCATCTACGTAGTGATTGTACATTAATAGTGATAGTACATTGTACCCCAGAAGAGGTACAAAAATGAAGTTGTCAACAAAAAACAAAAAAACAAATGAACAAAAACAACAAAAAACTCATTATATCCAGCAAAATTTGGCTTATAAGACATAATCAATTAAACAGACTATAAATGACACAATTAGTATCCAAGACTATTAAAAAGTTATTAAAACTATTATTTATCTATATGTTGAAAACTTTAGGGAAATTAAAGAAAATAAAGATAAATGTAAAGGGTTTGAGAAAATTCAAGTCATATTACTGCAAATGAAAGTGTGGATATTAAGGAAAGGGGAATACTATAATAAATACTGTACAGGAAACAATTTCACTATTCTGGGTTTTTTTCCTTTTTTTTTCCCTTTCCAGATAAATTTGAGAATATACTTTTCCATGTCTTTGAAGAACTATGTTGAGATTTTGATGGGGATTGCACTGAATCTGCCAATTGTCTTTGATAGGATGGCTATTTAATTCTTAGCAATAAAAGAATGGCCGGGGGAATCACCATTCCTGACCTCAAGCTCTACTACAGAGCAATAGTGATAAGAACTTCATGGTATTGGTATAGAGACAGACAGGATGATCAATGGAATAAAATAAAACCACACATGTCCGCACACTTGATCTTTAACAACAAAAGAACCTCTGGGGGAATCAGCATCCCTGATTTCAAGCTGTACTACAGAGCAGTAGTGATAAAAACTGCATGGTATTGGTACAGTGACAGGCAGGTAGATCAATGGAATAGAATTGAGGACCCAGAAATGAAC
>CM052702.1:75044362-75082282 GCA_028551405.1 Uromys caudimaculatus | reverse complement strand
AGGGAGAGGGAGAGGGAGAGGGAGAGGGAGAGGGAGAGGGAGAGGGAGAGGGAGAGGGAGAGGGAGAGGGAGAGGGATAGATGTTTAGGGGACTTGACAATTTAGCCAAAGAAACTAAGAAAAATAAAACAGAAAGAGAAAGAAAATGAAGGTGAAGGAGCAAGGGAGAAGAAGAAGATGGTAACCCTGGTACTTAATTCTGTACTACCCAGGGTACTTCACATTAAAAAGGATCTTTAGTTTCATCAAGTGGCCACTCTTGATTGGATCCAATTTTTTATCATTGAAAGTATTTGTATATATATATACCACATTTTCTTTATCCAAAAATCTGATATTAGATAATAATTCTACAATAAACATTAGAGGACAGATGTCTCTTTGAGAATCTACTTTAATTAACACACAAACATACACACAGAGAGGCTAAAAGCCTGTGAGAGATAGTAAATACCCAAAAGTTGTATTATAGAATCAAGTCATAGTTCAATTACAGAATTATGAGGAATTTCACACTAATTTCACTGAGGTTCTATTAATTTGCATTCTCCTCAGCAATATCTTCTCTATCCATGTCCTCACCAACAAGTATCTTTTGTCTTACTGTAGTAGCCATTTTAAATGGAGTAGAGTGATGTCTCCTAGGGGTTTCTTTTGCATCTCTGTGTTAATTCTGACTTTGACCTTGAATTGAAAATCAATAGATGTTTTCAGAAAGTACTTTAAGTTCAATCCCCAAAGAAGGTTTTAAAAGAATTCTATTTTGTTGTTTGTTTTTATCAACTAGACAGGATCTAGAATCACCTTGAAGAGAAATCTCAGAGCAAGTCTGTGTGGTGAAGGTGATTGTAAGACTGGGTTAATTGAGGCGAGAAGGCCACCTAAAATGTGAGCAGCACTAATCTGTGGACTGGGGTCCAGGACTGTATAAGAAGTAGAAACTAAGCTGGGTAAGGGCAATCATCCCTTTCTCTTGGTTCATACAATGAGACTAAATATTTTCTCCTCTGTCAGTCAAGTCTTTTGCATCATTCTTTTCCATCTTAACTTGCCCAATATGGAAGACTTGGACTTCAACTGTGAGATAAAAATAAACAATTTTTTCTTAAACTGCTTTCAGTATAATGAGGAAATAAATAATACAAAGGCCAAACATAAAACGTGTGATTTATCAAATGTACTTGGGTATCTAGTTGCTGTGTATGGTCTAAAGTATCCCATTTCACAGGATCATTTTGGAAGCCTTTCTCTAAAGTAAATAAATATATTTGATTTTGTTATGGTGATCCTGTGAGTGAGTGTGTGTGTGTGTGTGTGTGTGTGTGTGTGTGTGTGTATTTGTGTGAAAGTATGCGTGTGTGTGTGTGTGTAAAAGAAATCTTAAGCACCATTAACATGATGTAGAAAAGAATATTTATTAAGAAATGCACCCTTCAGCATTTCCTTGAAGGAAATATTATAGGAAATGAAGCAAAAGGGGATCAAAAATAAGACATTTTAGGCAGTTTTGTCCATAGCTTTTAATGTAAAATACTCAAAATATTCCCTGTAACATTAGAAGTATAACTTTATATTTCTAAAGCTATATGTCAATTAAATTGATAAGAGTTATTCATTCAAATTGATACTTAATCAAATTAACCTCTATTTTCAATACCTGGTACTCTGTCATTCTGAACACTGTATAATTTTGAACCTGGAGATTTTGGAAGCAGTGATAGAGAAGGTTAATACCAAAAACAATGCAGCAAGATGTTTATTCGAAGAATTGTTTCAGGAAAATATATAAAGTCACACCAATTTCTCAGGTAGTAATTCAGAGACAAAAAAACCCAAGGAAAGTGTTTTATAGCAATATAACAAAAACAAAACATAACGTGTTAGGAAACCTTGGGGCAAAGTCACCTAATCCTGTCACCTTCACAATGAAATGTGTTCCAAAGTTAAGAGTCAAATTCCTTGAACTGCTACTCTCATTTTGTCTCTTATTTGTACATTACTCTATTCCACCATTCTGGGTGAGTTGTCTCTGTGATGATGATTGTGGCTTCAGCCCTAGAGTCAGTAGATCCAAGACTCTACTTGGCAAATGGGATGCTATGGCAAATATCAATGGTACTGTTTTAGAATTCTAACATTACATGTATTCCAATGCTCAGTCATGAGTCCATATGAAGCAATAGTGTTAATCATTGATAAATGACACATTGAAACATAAAAGCTCCCTGACAACCTTTAAATAAGGTATATCTGAAAGAAAAAGAAAATTATATATCCATGAACATTAGTATTTAGATATTTGACAGACATGACTGATACCTCAATAAAATATTTGTCTTAAACTCTAAGAACATAAAGATCTTTTTAAAAATCTAACTGGAGATATTTGTTTAAGTTTACGGTTCAAGCCTGAGTTATTCCTCAACCACAAAAGTAAAACAATTGTAATTGTTAGAAATGACTAATCATTTTCATTTAAAAACATATATCAAATTGACTACATTTCATATGATGGTAGAATAATCTTGTATCATAGAATATGATGAGTGGTTTATATAGATTAAAATATGAAATATCTATGTTCTTATGAACCTATAGCTCCCAGTCTGAAAGCCCTTGTATTGTGTAATTCACCATTGCTAATAGATTCTCCCATAAGCAAAACACAGTCTGAATGCCTTTGTATTACGTAATTCAACAATGCTAATAGACTCTCCCACAAGCAAAAGCACTAAATTGTTTTTATTGCCCCCAAACAGATAGAAATCTTAAAAGTACAATCAGTTGAAAACTAGTAAATTTGTGTTATATTTTATTTTTATCATCAGATATTCCATAGAAACCCAGAGAGTAAGTTATTAAATCATGTATCATTAAGTTGACATGGACTTTGTGGTCAAGATATGACTTGCTAAATTACAGCTCCAAAGTTCACCTAGGGGTCACTAAGTTACTTATCACTATTTCTGTTTTTAAACTCTTTTCAGGTTCGGTGTGGAGAGTGTTCATGCTTCATCAATCCCTTCTTTTCTATTGATAAATATCATTATTTCATCTTAGTTCATTCTTATTCTATCTATTTAACTGTGGCTTTTGCTGTTTATTCAATAGTGGGTGGTTGTGTGGTTATTGTTCAAGTAAAGGTATGAACACAGCTTTCAATGCATTACGGAAGCACTGAATTCCATATATTTTATTGTACACATCTCGCCCATCTCTGCTTCTGTTGGTTCTCTGACAATCCTGTCATCACCCACTGTACCTCTGTTTAATCACATTTTGTCACAAATCACTGTAAACATAATTTTTCAATGTTGTGGATTACTTTTCTTCCATCTAAGCATATTTATTTTTCTTCTTTTTTGAAGTCAGTTTTCTGAAAGATTACTTATTTAAAAATATGTTTTACTCAGATAAATTTAGAATACCTTCACTCTTTGATGTATCCTTGCTTCTAGTTTGTTTCTTTGCTTGTTGTTTTGTCCTTTCTGACTCATTAGTAATCAAACTCACAGTTTTGTATGTTGTAGTTAACATTCTACTTCTGTGAACTTTTTCATCTGTTTATAGTTTTTTTCTTTATTAAGAGGATGTTAATGGGAAAAATTTCTTAATATATTCTCGCATGTTCCCCAAAAAATGTTACCACTTACTTTTCTTCACTTCCCTTGTCCTGTCTTTTGAGTCTCTAGGATCTCATGTGGGTTCATATTTCCTCCACTCTGGATACATGACTTTTCTAAATTTCATTTTATTTTTCAAGGATCATAGGCTTATTGTCTAAATGTTTATTTATTTAATAAAAAATTATAATTGATTATGATTAGGAAGACAGTTGAACAAATTTTATATAGCATTATGGGTTTCTCCAAATTATTGAACTATGTCCATCATGGTTGATATTTTTGTAGAAAGAAAAACTTGAAAATCAAAGCCAACATGTGAGTCCTGTCTTACAAATAGAGTTGGAGTTGCAAATCCATCCTAAGATAGCTGAAGCAGAGAACAAATACGTAGTCAAAACGTCACTTTGGCAAAACCAATCAATGATTTTTTGCCTTCTCTGTAATCATATTGATTTAGACAGATGTACCAGCATCTTAGTTACGGTTTTACTGCTGTGAACAGATCAAGGCTACTCTTCTTATAAGGACAAAATTTAATTGGAAGTGGCTTACAGGTTCAAAGGTTCTGTCCATTATCATCAAGGTGGGAGCATGGCAGCTTCCATGGTACAGGTGGAGCTGAGAGTTCTACGTCTTCATCTGAAAGCTGATAGTGAAAGACTGCCTCCCAGGCAGCTAGGATGAGGGTCTTAAAGCCCTAACACATAGTGACAGACCTATTTCAACAAGGCCACGCCTAGTCCAACTTGGCCACACCTTCTAATAGTGCCATTCCCTGGGCTGAGCATATATAAACCATCACAACCAGTGACCCACATGATGATGTCAACAGAAAGATATTGTCAAATCCTGTATCTCTAACCTAAAGTTGTAAAGTAATAATGTGATTATTTTGTTGTTACCTTATAAGTTTACCATCAGCTGATAGGATATGCTTCCCTATGTTATTGCACATTCAGATCTATCTCCTCAGTCATTAGGTAAATCTGAGGATTTAGAATGTTTCTCACTTGAATACTTCTAATCCTTGTTCTTCATTGGTCTCATCAAGTGTTCTTTTAATGAAAGGATAATTTAATTGAGATTTACTTTGCTGTACTAGAGTGCCTATGATTTTATAAAAGCATAAGCTATTTAACAGACATGAAATACTAAGAATTTTCACTTTATTTTCCTATATATAAATGTAAACTTTATATATAAATATATAATAAAATCATGAGAAGATCCTGGAATCACAGAATATTAAGGTTCTTCTCAGAAAACAGAGTGCTAGTGAAAACTAGAGATGATATAAAATTTCTAGGCACAGCAGTTAAAGGTATACAATGCTCTTGTATACCCTTGTATATACCAAGTTCAGTTCCCAGCACCTACACTGGATAGGTAATAACGGCCTCTATCTCCAGTTCCTGGATCTCTGACGCTGTGTCTGGCCTTCTAGGGCACATGTACATTCTCTCTCTGTCTCTCTCTGTCTCTCTCTCTCTGTCTCTTTCTCTCTCTCTCTCTCTCTCTCTCTCTCTCTCTCTCACACACACACACACACACACACACACACACACACACACACACTTAAAAATAAAATAGAAGATTTTATGGCTGGTACTTTTAGTTGCCTTGAAAATACATGACTGGGTATGTTATAGGCCTTAGATCAGAACCTAATATTATTCTGCTATACTCACAGAGTAAGAAACTGGCCCCTAGATTTTTAGTTTTGTACCCATTGTTTACTACATCTTTCAATCCTCAACAGAGTACTGTCTATTTATAGTAGTGGGTAATTAATAAAGAGATATACAATTGGTTGAGGTTCAGAGACTAAGAGACTATGGACTGCTCAACTCTAAATAATGCAATTATCACCAAAGCTCAAGGAACATAATAGAAAAGGGAACACAAGTCTTGTGAGAGCTAGAGAGAATGAATGTCTGCCATGTAATAGTATTTGCTGGACATGACAATGCCCTAACTCAAACAAATTAGCATCTGTGACTACATAATGAAGAAGGCATATGTGAAGGCAGCCCACATCCTTATTTTTCTTGACCAGGGGCTTATAAATCTCTACCCAGACCTGAGTTTTAGACAATTAATTGCTTCTGCGGAAGCAGAGTTGATTTCCTCTAGCAGTACATCTCAGAGAGGCTACAATATTCCAATAGATGATCCTATGCCCTCTAGGTGGATGGATTCAGTGGACTAGATGGGTTTTAAAAAATAACACATAACAAGTTAAGGATTGGTCATTCCCACAAGTTCTGAGCCATCATTGCCCCAGAATTCCTGGCAGTCAGGAGAAATTGTGCATGAACTGTTTTATATTAGTTGGTGCCCCAGTCCCAACACTGAAAGCCTTGTCTGGTTACAGAAGATGACCATTTTAGGCTTCATATTCTTTACTACTAGTCCTGGCTATGGTCACCCTCATAGATTCCAAGAAATTGCCAATGCACTGTGTTTGCATACTGACACTGTTCAGATAATAAGGAACCACAAGCTCGATAGACCAGAGACCTGACATTGAAGAAAACATACCTTATGAATGAATGAATGAATGAATGAATGAATGAATGAATGAATAAATAAATAAATAAATAAATAAACAAATATCAATGAAATTATTCCTAATGATATTCTGCTATACTTATGGATTAGTGGTCTAATCAAATTGTCATCAGAGAGGCTTCCTCCAGCAGCTGATGGGAGCAGATGCAAAATCTCACAGCCAAATATTAAGAGGAGCTGAGCGAATCCCACAGAGGAAGGGAGGAAGAATTGTAGGAACCAGAGGTGTGGAAGGCACCAGAGAACACAGCCTACAGAATCAATTAAGCAGGGCTCATAGGATCTCACAGATGCAGTCACAGAGCCTGTATGAATCTGTGCTAACTCCTTCTGCATACATGTTGTGGTTGGTTTGTTCTGTTTTGTTTTGTTCTGTTCTGTTTTTGAGAATTCTAAAAGTGAGGATGAGTGTGTCTCTGACCCTTCCCTGCTCTTTTCCCCTTTTCGTCCTATGGGGTTGCCTCCAGTCTTGATATGAGTGTTTGTGCCTAGTCTTACACATTTTGTTATACCCAATATCATTGGGACACTTGCTCTTTTCTGAAGGGAAGCAGTGGAATGGTTGGTCCAGAAGAGAGGAAAGGCGCAGGGAGAGACCAGGGAAGGAGGCAAAACTGAATTCAGCATGTGTATGAGAAAAGATAAAAGAAAAAAGAGAAAATTATCAGTTAAATATACATGAGATGGTAATGAGCATCAATGAAGGTTGAGTATGAAGGAAATTGAAAGGGAGAAAAAGGGGATGGATTTGATGAAAATGCGTTATGAAATATGTAAAATTCTCAAAAGTATGTGAGTGCCTCAAGTTCCTAAACAATGTGATATGCCATATCAAGGAACGTGTGCTGACATTGATTCATTTTAAAATTAACTGGTTCATTGTTTGTTCCTATTGGGAGTTGACAGAGGTTATTCTGTTACTCTGAAAATATAAAGCATCCCGATCAGCTATTCAGTACCTTGATAATAAATCTACAGGAAGCAGAGGCTTACATATGTTCAGAGACTTTACATTATGGTTAAAAACTGCTCCCTAATGTAGAAAATGTTTTTCTGGGAAAAAGAACAGTTCATCAAATCCCACCAATTTGTGATGATGTGGGAGAAGACAGTAGGTGCTGAGAGATTATACTACCTATTATGTGTAATAATAGCAGCTCTGGATAGTACTTCATGATTATCAGAGTGTATTTTTAAAGTGCCTGGGTACTTTTTATCTTTATAATTTATTTATTTTACCTGCACATTTTGAGATTCTTTAGTAACTAATTATAATAATCTACTTAGAATTGACTTTCTAACAATAGCAGTAAATGACCTTCCTGACATTGGAAACCATGTAGACACCCAGAAGCCCATTTAGCTTCCAAAATTAAAGTGAAAAATTTTACAAATAAACTTTCATCACTCATGTCACTTTTATGGAACCTAATCTAGTAAAGGAGAATATTGCAGCTAAGTGACTGACAGGGAAAGTGTCTCTGTTTAATTGGCACTGGCCAATTTATCAGTCTCTGATGTCAGTGACACTCCATTAGGCTGTGAGAAAGTGATTGGTGAGATAACATTCAATTGAAAATCTCTGTGGATGGTAGTTCATGCCACCATTATATCAACTTAATGAATGAGGCCCAATAGCAACCTCTTCTCACTGGAAGGAACACATCCATCATGGAACAAAGGATTCCCCAGTGCCAACGGGTTGTCATGTTTTTCTCTTCTTAGTCTGTATAAGAACAAAAGGATTTCAGATTAAACTGAAAATAATAGTAGGGTATCTTTATTCCATGGAAAATTATCAACAAAGTTGCTGAGGACAATTTAATTCATTATATTGCTAAATATAGAAGATTCTTTATGTGGATACATTCATAATTTATGTAAATAGAGGACAGTTTCTTGCCTTTTTCCTAGGATAATTTTACATTCTTTTGATAGCGAAAATGTATATATATATATGTATACATATTTCTATGTAGCTATCATATATTTGATATAATCTATCATATATATGATATATATCAATAACAGTAATAAATGTCATATGCAGACATACACACACACACACACACACACACACACACACACACACACACACACACACATTTTGAGCCTTCTTTTAAGTATAGGACATGAATATGTCCTATAAATATTGTAAATCAAATAATTAATCAAAATAAGAAAATATGTTCTATACAATTCTTGCAAGGACTCCATTTATAAAAATGGTTGGGGCATATTGAGGTGGACTAGTCACATTATTTGTTATTTATTATAATATTGTTTCTTCTTTTAATATTCACTTCCTTTGACTTATCTCCTTGTTTTTGTTATTGTTTTATTTATATCCTTCAGAAAACATAAGAAACCTCTCAGAGACAATGGACTTTGAAAATAAGTTGACTGTTCGGACCTGAAGCAGAAGGCAATGCAACCCAGAGAGTGTGTACAGAAATGCATGCTTTATAGAGCCACTCATCCCAGACACAATGTGCTACAGACATTTTCACTTTAGCCTCCTGATCTGGCTCTAATGAATTCTTTCAACTTCTGAACTCCGTATCATGTATTTTACATTAGTCGTTTTATTTCACCACACCATCTGTCTGTCTTCACATCTAACAATACAGGTGTGGGGCCTTTGTGAAAATATTCATAATCAAGTTCAACCATGTTATACCACCTCTGTCCACAAATATTATGCTGACTCTTTACATTCAAATACTATGTACTGGTATCTTACCTGAAATGCAATAAATTCAAATTAGTGTGTAGGTAGCCTAACTTAAAGATGTTCAGTATAAATCTCAAATTTATGTATTCTATATGTTTTAAAATCAATTTTAATTAGCAAATATGCTGTACTAGAAAAAAATTTGAATGTATGTTTTTAATTTTCTATTGAAAAAGATTGTATTGACTCAAAGTTACTTATTCTGTTTGGTTTTATTTCATGTGTGTGTGTGTGTGTATGTATGTGTGTGTGTGTGTGTGTGTGTGTGTGTGTGTGTATGTGTGTGTGTGTGTGTACATATATTTACTGCTGGTAGGCAATAATGACAAGAACCAGACTCTAGTAACAACTAAACACTATCAGTAGAGCCTTTCGAAAAAAGTTGATGTTATAATTCCTTAGAATTAATTTGAGCTACTGGCTACTCTTATTCAAAACAAGGTAATTTCTTTACTTCTAATATTCTCTTTATCAGCCACATAGTACACATATATTCAAATACACACAAATTCATCCATACACACTTTCAAGTTCAGAGAATATGATCCAACAGGGGATATTGAATTGTGGACATTTAGTTGACTCTGATTATGAAAGTAGTTTCTGAAATAATATTGCTGTTAAATCTTGCACTTTTCTTCTTGCTTGAATTGTACTGAATTTATAGGTAATACCTGCTGACACTTTCAGTTGCTGAGGATACCTATTCAGCTTTTTCAATTTAAGGCTGTATAATTCATCCTATAGAATAAAGATTTCAAGTAGACATTTATCCTCTCTTATACATTTGCAACTCTTTTTGTAATAGTTTCTTTTGCTTGAAGGACCTGCTGGGCTCTGATACATTTTCTACTTTAGCACTCTTTCTACATTGACAGGTATCACACTAAAACTGAACAAGGAGCATAAGGAAACGATTTACAAATATTTTCTTCCTTATACAAGCTTGAGTTAGTAGCTTCATATTTTGAAGTATAATTGAGTCTCAGAGAGTTTTGCCATCTATGTGGTATCTGCCTTAGCTGCCTGACATCTTTGAGTAAGAAACAATATGCACATTCTATACCTGCACCAAAGCCTAAATATTTAACATTGTGTTTGATAACTATAATAAAATAGAACGTAATGTAATGCCAATAAACCTGCTCTAGACAGACATGTTATAGGCACTTTTAGTGACATGGAAATATTATCCATTATTTAGTCAAATATTCACTAAAAGTGCTTCAACATTGAGGTTATTTTTAGCCAAATAAACAAAAGCTCTGACTTAGCTTTATTTATGACATTTTCATTCTTTACAATTTATTAAACTTCTATTTGTTTATGCTTGTGACCCTGTGTGAGGATATGTGCACCACTTGCAGTCAAATGATCACAGAGACCAGAAAAAGCCATTTGATTCCACTGAGCTGAAGTTCTGGGTATTTGTCAACCACCCTGTGAGTTTTGGGAACAAAAGCCAAGTCTTCAGCAAGAGCAATACGTGCTCTTACCCACTGAGCCATCCCTCAAGTTTGCTAAGATGATGTTTTCAAACTTGAAAATAGATCTTTAAATGGCGAGTGAAATTTGACATGGCGATAAATTTGTATATATTTATAACCTGCAGAAATACATGAAATTCTTATGTCTAATTTTCACCAACCAAATAATCAAAGATAAAAATAACTTCACAGAACTTATGAATTCATATAAACAATAAGTTCATTTAAGTCTGTATTAATTAAGGATATTCAAAAGTGTGGCTTTTTCTTTTTTCTTTTTTTTCCTTGGTTGGAATGTCCGTCAGTTTGACATTTAAGTATCAACTCATTTATTTCCCTATTGTGAAACCTGATCTACTGGTCACAGCGGAGCTTCCCTAGTCACTCCCATCTATAGGCAACTGTCAATTTGTAATTCTATTACTTCACCTATCACATTGCATATGTGCCAGTTGAGTAGCAAACACTCAATGTTGTGAACATTCAACTTCATTTCTCTTATAATAAATGTAACATTGAATTATTCTATTATTCCTCCCAAATTTCAAATTCCTTTGATGATATTATATGAAACTTTTAATGAGAGTACAGAATATTCTTCATTAATAGTAGATTCAATCTCAGTAAACATTTTTTTAATATTTACCTAACTATCAAGAGATGAAACAGCACTTTAAGGAGATTTATATTTCCCTTCACTCTTTTGTTAATTGTCTTGTCATTAGTTTTATTATACAAAGGATACAATTATCTATAATTGTCCTTTTAGTTTCTGTTGCAATTATGCTTATTTGAGAACTGATTTATCCATTTGAAAGTTACCTATGCTCTTAAGTTCCATTTTCTCTGACTGAATATCATTACCTAAAAAAGAATACAAATTTTGATATAAGATAGTACTGCAGTTCTTTCATAGTGCTGTGACTTCAACAAGAATGATTAGCTAAGGTGCCAGAGAGCATCATAGAGGAACTTTAATTCTTGTACTTTTCACATTATGTAAACTAAAGATTTTCTAACTTCTTTCTGACTTGTTCAGTGACAATCTGTTGAAACTGTGTCATGATCAAAAGGTCAATATTTTAACTGGACATCAATCTTCACTATACATACACTCAAAATATAGTATATTAAAAATGTGATGCAATATTGTTAAAATTGTAAGGAAATACAATTAAGTACTGGAGTTGGGAACCGACATGTGGTATGTCAGCAATGGCTCAGTATTCACCAGGGTTGACATGTTGCTTACTGGCAAGCAGACATCTAATAAAACATGGCAGTCATTAAACAGTTCTCTCATGATATGAAACTTAAAGTTACTTAATGATATGTGTGGAATAAATATTTGAAACCACGAGACAACTAAAATATATTTCCCCTTAAGTAGATTAATCACAAATTCTCCTTCATAACAATACAAACAAAGCTACTAGTATGAATTGTGTGGGGGGGTATTGAGAGAAACATAAGCACACAGTACATGATTTTAGTTCAACTGAGCAATACCAATCCATTGACAAATTTGTTCTAAGTCACATTAATAATGTATTTGATTCATTAATGGAGGAATACAAATTATTTAAAGGCAACATCTATCCTTTACATAGACAGACTAATTTCTGAGCCCAGGTCACTCCTGAAGAAATCTTGAGTGAAGAGATAAAATCCAAAATATATTGTGGATAAATTAAGCACAAAATTAATAATCAAAGATAGCTTAGAAATTTCTATATATTTAGGTTAAGACCACAATTAAAACTTCATTTTGAACAAAGAAGCATTTTCAAAGGAACTTTTGAATATTTAGGACTAAAAGAAATTAGATCTTAAAGCATCAGAACTTTTATTTTCAAGCAAAATGATGTCTATCAGGAGCTGTATAAAATTGATTGTACATAAACAAAACAAGGCAGTTCTAAATTATTAACCCATGTTTCCAGACTGCAAATCCTCAAATGAGGGACTAAATCCAATGTAATTAAAAGAAAAGAATAATAGTCAAAAGAGAAATCAATAAATCTATAAGGGAAAGCAACAGAGAATATAAATGACACTAAAATTTCATTATTTAAATAGACTGCTAATTAATTATGAACAAGCCAGGCCTATCTAAAAAAAAAGAAAGAAAACAAGTCAGAAAGAACACAAATACTGGTATCAGAAATGAAAGAGATGATTATTAATAAAAAGACTGTAGGCATCCAAAGATAACAAATGTGAGCAATTCTCTGTCTACATTTGGTAACCCAGAGACAAAGGAATACATTTGAAAAACATAGTTTGTCACTAAACACAAAGATGAAAAGATTACAAAAATAAGATTATATATATTAAGCATATAGCATCAGTAATTAACTTCACAAAATGGAAAACACCAGAGTCCAAAAATAGAACTCCAGTTGTATATCAGTGAATTCTACCAAATATTTAAACATGAAATATAAAATATTTAAGGCAGAAATACTATTTCTATATTATAAATATACCATATATTTTTACTATTATTTTTATTTTTTTATTGAATATTTTCTTTCTTTGCATTTCAAATGTCATCCCCTTTCCAGGTTTTCCCTCCAGAAACTCCCTATGACATTTCCTCTCCCCCTGCCTCTATGAGAGCGCCCACTCACCCACCCACTCTTGCCTTCAGTACACTAGGGCATCGGACCCTCACAGGCCCAAGGGCCATTCCTCATTCTGATGTCCAACAAGGCCATCCTCTGCCACATACTTGGCCTGAGCCATGGATCCCTCCATGTGTACTCTTTGGTGGTCCAGTCCCCAGGGAGTTCCGGGGAGTCTGGCTAGTTGACACTGGCCAGTTGCTCCCCCCACGGGGCTGCAAAACTCCTCAGCTCCTTCGGTCCTTTCTCTAACTCCTCCATCTTTGACCCTGAGCTCAGTCCAATGATTGGCTGTGAGCACCCCCCTCTGTATTTGTCAGGCTCTGGCAGAGCTCCTGTCAGTAAGCATTTCTTGGCATCCACAATTGTGTCTGGGTTTGGTGATGGATCCCCAGGTGGGGCTGTCTCTGGATGGCCTTTCTTTCAGTCTCTGCTCCACACTTTGTCTCTATATTTCCCCCTGTGAGCATTTTGTTCCTCCTTTAAGAAGCACTGAAGCATCCACACTTTGTTCTTCCTTCTTCTTCAGCTTCATATGGTCTGTGAAATGTATTTTGGATATCTGAGCTTTGGGGCTAATATCCACTTATCAGTGAGTGCATACCAGACTCAGCTATACCACTCCTGGGCATATATTCTGAAGATGCTCCAACATGTAATAAGGACACATGCTCTCTTCTAAGTTCATAGCAGCTATATGCATAATAGTCAGAAGCTGGAAACAACCCAGATGTCCCTCAACAGAGGAATGGATACAGAAAATGTGATACATTTACACAATGAAATTCTACTCACCCTCCTGTTTTCCCCTCAGCAAACCCCCATCTCATTCTTCCCTTTGCCTCTATAAGGGTGCTTCTCCACCCACTCACCTACTCCCACATCATCTCTACCATCTCCCTATGCAGGGGCATCAATCCTCCACAAGACCAATGGCCTCCCCTCCTGTGGATACCAGATAAATCAATACTCTGCTACATATGTAGTTGGAGTCATGGGTCTCTCTGTTTGTTTGGTGGTTTATTCCCTGGGATCTCTGGGGTATCTGATCGGCTGATATTGTTCTTCCTATAGGGTTGCAAACCCCTTTAGCTCCTTCATTCCTTTCTCTAACTCTTCCTTTGGGGTTCTTGGGCTCAGTCTGATAAATGGCTGTGAGTACCTGCATCTGTATTAGTCAGGTGATGGCAGAGCCTCTCAAGAGACAGCTATACAGGCTCCTGTAAGCAAGTGCTTCTTGGTATTATCAATAGTGTCTGTGTTTGGTGTCTGCAGATGGGATGGTTCCCTATGGAGCTGTCTCTGGATGACCTTTTCTTCAGTCTCTGCTCCATTTTTGTCCCTGCTTTTGCTTTAGACAGGAACACTTCTGGGTTAAAAATTTTAGGATTTGTGGGTTGCCCCGTCTCTCTACTGGGGGCCATGCTTATCTACTGTAGGTTGTCAGTACAGGTTCTATCCCCACTTTGTTGGGTATTTTAGATAATGCCATCCCAGTTAAGTCCTGGGAACCTATCGCTTTGCTTCCCTGGCACTGGAACTTTCTAGTGGCTACCCCAGGTCCCTGTCCCCCACTGCTCCCTATTTCTATTTGTTTTGTTGATCCTCTGTGCTTCTCTCCTGTCTCTTCTGATACTTGATCCTGTCCCCTTTTTTCCCCCCTCCTTTCACCCTCCAAGATCCCTCCCTCCTGCGACCTCCCATCATTATTTTCTTCCCCCTCCTAAGTAGGATTGAAGCATCCACACTATGTTCTTTATTCTTCATAATAAAGATTAAAAGAAAAGGAAACTTAAAATAAAGTTATACTTTAGCATACACATCACTACACACACACATACACACACACACACACACACACACACACACACAGAGAGAGAGAGAGAGAGAGAGAGAGAGAGAGAGAGAGAGAGAGAGAGATTTGCAGACATTTTGAATAAAATCTGGGGTTGGTAGCTCATACCTATAATCTCAACATCTGGGAAATAGAGGTAGAAGAATCACAAATTTGAGATTAGTGTTAGATGCACTGTGAAATACAAGTCAGCCTTGGCTACAGAGTTAAATCTTGTTTTAACACACACACACACACATACACACACACACACACACACACACACACACACACACACAAGCAGAGAGAGAAAGAGAGAGAGAGAGAGAGAGACAGAGACAGAGACAGAGAGAGACAGAGAGAGACAGAACATTAAAAGAGAAGAAAAGAATGAACTAGTCAAATTTGGAATTGAAAATATAAGTGATTCCATCAATATTGCAAAATTAAATAGATGCAGATAAATCTACACCCATTCACCCACATATATATATACTTTTAAACAAATAAACAATGCTAATCTAAATAAATAAGAATAAATAAATAATTAAATCTGAAAAAAATCACAATTTTTTATGTTTATACTTGTTTTGAAGATGTTTTCATTACAAAGTAGAGCTAGCATGTTCTCAATAAATAAGAAGCCCCCTTAGCAACTCTGTTGCCTGCAAAGCTCTTTTAAAATAGCCTCATATTCCTTTTGTTGATTTACAATATTTGGTTTCATGCATATAACACTTGGTTACTTCGACTACTCATACTACAATCGACATATTACCACAGACTTCCTTTATGCTATGCAAGTGACCAGAAGTATATTGTCTTGCTTCTGTGATTAGGTCAGGCTTAAGTGTTTGGGAGCTGTTACTTCTTTTTGACTATTCCTTTTCTCTTTTCTCCTAACAAACTTTAGAAATTTTTTCTGAATTATAATTGCTTAATGCTTTCATTCTGTGAGAAGACTTCTTCAATTCATTGGTAGTTGGCTTTTAATATTTGAAGTGGGCATGGATAGCTACTTGGAGTTTTATGCACATCAGTGGAATGATAAAAATCTCCCATTTTGTCTGTAATTTCAAAGTTAATATATACTGGGTAGAAACTTTGCTAGTTTGATTTCTTCAGTGAAAATATATTAAGTCATCACAAGACTGAAATTGTAAACTTTGACAGAATCTACTACTTTAATTGGACCCAAAATTCTTAATTAAGATAATGTACCCCTTTTGGTTTTTATCTTATATAAAAACAAAGAGAGAAGGATAGCTGTTGGGTGCAAAACAGTATCAGGAAATATTTTTCCTTTTGTACAGTTGTTAAAAAGCAAAGTTGTCTTCTGTCCAATTTTCCTTCATCACTAATGATGTATCTGTGCTACAGTCACTGAGATCTTTGGAATTTCTGCAGGATAAACTGGGTTAAGCTCATACAAGTCTGCTTCCCTGTCTTCCTCTTTAATTTTGTGTTTTTTTCATAGTTTCACTATCATTTCATTTGTTCTTGTCTTATCACCATAATAAACTTAACCACTAATTTAAAACATTTGTGGGTTTCAGGTAATATATCTTAATTTTTGACCATATACAGCATTCTAATAAATGTTTCACTCTTCCTTTAACTCATTCTCTTATTTTTTCCAAGAACCCATTGTGACCCATTCTTTCTGAGAATAGAGTACTTACTGCAGAATCAATCCGGGGACATCAAGGTATCATTGAAGCATATGTGCATATTTTTTGCATTATCTAAGTGACATTGAGCCAAGTTCTTAAGATGGGAAAAACTAAACTTAAGTTATTCACCATCCCTGACCTCAAGCTGTACTACAGAGCAAAAGTGATAAAACCTGAATGGCATTCATACAGAGAAAGACAGGTCAATCAGTGGAATAGAATTGAAGACCCAGAAATAAACTTACAGACCTATGGACACTTGATCTTTTACAGTGAAGCCCAAATCATAAAGTAGAAAAAAAGAAACATCTTCAACAAATGGTGCTGATCTAGCTGGAAGTCTGCTTGTAGAAGAATATAAATTGAACTATATTTATGACCTTATACAAAGTTCAAGTCCAAGTAGATAAAGGACCTCAACATAAAACCAGATACACTGTTCTAATAGAAGAGAAAGTAGGAAATAGAATTGAAGGCATTAGCATGGGAAATTTTCCTGGACAGAAGACCAATAGCTCAGGTTCTAAGATCAAGAATTAACAAATGGGAGCTCGTGAAATTACAAAGATTTTAAAGGCAAAAGATAACATCAATGGGACGAAATGGCAACCTACAGATTGGGAAAAGATTATCTCTAACCCTACATCTGATAGAGGGTTAATATCCAAATATACATAAAGAAGTTAA
Source organism: Uromys caudimaculatus (assembly GCA_028551405.1). NCBI lineage: Eukaryota > Metazoa > Chordata > Mammalia > Rodentia > Muridae > Uromys > Uromys caudimaculatus. Next base: position 75,065,043 of record CM052702.1, on the reverse strand, counting down.
GAAGTTAGACTCCAAAAGAAGAAACAAATAAGCCAATTAAAAAATGGGGTACAGAGCTAAAAAGAAAATTCTCAACAGAGGAATCTCAAATGGCAGAGAAGCACTTAAAGAAATGTTCAGCATCCTTAGTCATCAGGGAAATGCGAATCAAAATGACCCTGAAATCCCACCTCACACCAATAGGAATGGCTAAGATTTCAAATGTTTTCCGCTTTCCAGGTCTCCCCTTTGGAAACTCCCTATCCCATCCCCCTTGCCTCTATGAAGGTGCTCCTCCACCCACCCACCCAATCTCAACTTCGCTCCCTCGAATTCCTCTACACTTAGGCTTCTAACACCCCCCAGTCCCAAGGGTCTCTCCTCCCACTGATGCCCAACAAGACCCTCCTCTGCCACATATGTGGCCACCACCATGGGTCCCTTCATGTGTATTATTTGGTGGTCCAGTTTCCAGGAGCTCTGGGGGTCAGGCCAGTTGACACTGTTGCTCCCTCCATGGGGCTGCAATCCCTTCACCTCCTTCAGTTCCTTCTCCAACCCCTCCACCCAGAACCCCATCCTCAGTCCAATGGTTGGTTGTGAGCATCTGCCTCTGTATGTGTCAGGCTCTGCCTGAGCCTCTCGGGAGACAGTTTATCATGTTTCCATCAGCAAGCACTTCCCAGTATTCACAATAATGTCCAGGATTGGTAGCTATATATGTGATGTATCTCCAGGTGGGGCAGTCTCTAGATGGCCTTTCCTTCAGTCTCTGCTCCATAGTTTGAGACTGTTCAACCCTGGCTGTCTATTGACTGCTGCCCTCCTAGGCCTCTGTGGTCTACACAATGTTGCAAATGCTTTCCAGCTTGGGAACCAACATTCTTGCATCTTGGATTTTGAAGGATGTAGAACTTATTGTCTTTAGCTAATCCTTTTCTGTAATATTTATTTTCTTAAATTTTAAAAAAATAAACACTGCATTACTTTTATCCATCAATGAAAAAAAGAATGGCTAAGATAAAAAACTCAAGTGACAGTGAATGCCGGCAAGGATGTGGAGAAAGAGGAACACTCCTCTATTCCTAGTATGATTGCAAACCTGTACAACAACGTTAGAAATCAATCTGGTGAATACTCAGAAAATTGGAAATAACTCTATCTGAACACCCAGCTAAATCACTCCTGAGTATATACCCAAAAGATGATCCACTATATCACAAGGACTAGTGTTACACTATGTTCATAACAGACTTATTTGTAATAGTCAGAAGCTGGAAAGAACTCAGATGCCATTCAACAGAGGAATGGATACAGAAAATGTTCTTCATTTACACAATGGAGTACTACTCAGCTATTAAAAATGAGGACATAACACATTTTTCAGGTAAATGGATAGAACTAGAAAATGTCATCCTGAATGAGGAAAACGAAACCCAAAATGAAATGCATGGTATATATTCCAGTGATAATATATTAGCCCAACTGTACAAAATACACATGATGCATTAAAATGAAAGAAGGCAAAGCGAAGATGTTTCAATCTCACTCAGAAGCAGAACAAAATAAAGATGGGAGGCAGAGAGAGGGAGGGACCAGAGTAGGAGAGGCACTGTGGAGGGAAAAGGAGGCAGGATCAGGAATGGGAGCAGACAGGAGAGAAGCTCAGAGGGTCAAGAAAATGAATGGAAATATGCAGTAGAGGTGTGGGGGAGGGGAGGAGGGAAACCTCTAGACATTTCCAGAGACCTGGGATGTGAGAGACTTCCAGGAGTCAATGGGGACAGCCTTAGCTAAAATACACAACAGTGGAAGATGGAACCTGAAGAGACTCCATCCAGTAGATAGACAGGTCCCCCAGTGGAGGGATGGGATTACCAAACTACCTTCAAAGTTTTTGAACCAGAATTGGTAGTGTCTAAATGTAATGCAGGGACAAAAATTGAGCAGATTATCCTGTGACTGGCTCAACTTGGGATCCATTCCATGGGCAGGCCCTAAACCCTGACACTATTACAAATGCTATCTATGATGTGCTTACAGACAGGAGCCTGGCATAGCTGTCCTCTGAGAGGCTCTACCTGAATCTTACTGAGACAATTCAGATAGTTACAGCCAACAATTGGACTCAGGTCTGGAGCCGGTATAGAAGAGTTAGGGGAAGGATTGACAGAGATGAGGAGGATGGACATCTCATAGGAAGACAGTATCAACTAACCTGGCCCTTCAGAGCTCCCAGAGATTAAGCCACCAACCAAAGAGCATACATGGGTTGGCTCGATCTGTGTCCCCTGAAACTTATGTAGCTGAGGACTGTCTTTTCTGGCCTCAGTGGGAGAGGATGTGCCAAATGCTGTAGAGACTTGATGCCTCAGGGAATAGGGATGCACTGGGGGACTGTGGTAGGTGAGCGTGTATTGGTGTGTGAGAGGTGTCGGGTGGGGGCGGTGAGCACCACCTCAGAGGTAAATTTGAGGGGGTAAAGAACTCTTGGTCAAGAGGACCAGGAATGGAAGCAACATTTGGAATGAAATAAATAAAACAATTAAACAATAAATTAACTGTCTTCTACTTTTTTTGTCCTAGACATAAATAGGATAATCTGCATAGGAACGAGTGTCTCCTCCATTGTGCGCAGGTAATGAGATATTGTAGCTCATCTGTTTAATTGGATCCTGATCAGTGATTGAAATTTTCCTCAGAACGCTAAAGAATGCTTTAAACAAACAAAGAATCAACTAAACAAAACCAGTGGATTACTACATGCGACTGCGGTTTTTATTATTTTCTTTAGTATTGATTTATTTCTGTTGTTTGAAAAGTTTGTACATACATATGTTTCAAGTTCACTACCAATTTGCTCTACTCCAAATCTCTCTGATTTTGCTTTCATTTAGCACGATTTTCACTCAGTGTTGCCAGTATGTACATTGGGTTAGGACCAGTTTTTTGAGCATGGTAGCCTTTTAGGGACCACATCATTGGTTAGAAAACTGATTCTCCCTCTCTGAGTAGCCACTGATGTTCAATCACTTTTAATGGTTTCTTTCCTAGGTATGTGACTTGCTAATCACCTCCTCCCTCCACGCTGAGGTTTTGAATGGCTTGATCTTCCACAGGTCTTCTAGAATCTGCCACACCTGATGTAAGTTTTTCAGTGTCTATCCACACCTACTGGGACTTACATTGTTCAGTCCACTTGTCTGTGATGCTCCTTTGCATCTTTTGTAGGTTTTATTGCTTACACCATCTAACTGTAACATAATTTGAAGAAGAAAAGAAAAACTGTCTTAAGTGGATACATTTACTTATTTCTCCTGAGAGTTAGTTATATTTCTGTCTTTGCAGGTGTTTTTATTGTAGTAGGGAACATTTGAAATTAATCATAGGCCAAATAGAAAGCAATATGCATAAAAAGAGAAAGGCTAATACTTGTAAACGTACAATATCTATAGATTGCTCTACAAAAAGTCAAGTTTATGGTTTGCACTTGATACATTTCTGTGTTCGCTATCTTACACATTGTTTATGAATATTGTCATTAATATGATAATTCTAGATATAGAATATGTGTTCATGGAAGTCATGCCCCACATAATTTCCTGAAACAACTTGGTTTTGTCATATACTTCATGTCTTCTGGATCTCAAGGAGTCTGAATAAATTTTTCAAGTTATATAGTGTTCCCTGAAGTAGCAATTTTTGAACAAAATGATTTTTGGGTTTTTTGTTTGTTTGTTTGTTTTTATTTTTATTGGGTATTTTATTTATTTACATTTCAAATGTTATCCACCCATCTGTGTTTCCCCTCTGCAAAGCCCCTGTTCCAATCTTCCTCTCCCCTGCTTCTATAAGGGAGCTCTCCCACCGACCCACCCACTCCAGCCTAACTGCTATAGCATGCCCCTTTGTTGGTGCTATGAGCCTCCACAAGACCAAGAAACTCCCTTCCCATTGATGCCAGATAAAGCAATCCTCTGCTACATATGCAGCTGGAGCCAAGTGTCCCTCCATGTGTACTCTTTGGTGGATGGTTTAATCCTTGGGAGCTATGGGGAGTCTGGTTGGTTGATATTGTTCTTCCTTTGGGGTTGCAGATATCGTCACCTCTTTCATATCTTCCCTTATCTCTTCCATTGTCGTCCACAGCATAGTCTAATGGATGGCTGCCAGTGTCCGCACCTGTATTCGTCAGGCTCTGGCGGAGCCTCTCAGGGGACAGCTATACTAGGCTCCTGTCAACAAGCACTTCTGGGCATTAGCAATAGTGTCTGGATTTGGTGTCTGCAGATGGGATGGATACCTAGGTGGGGCAGTCTCTGGATGCCCTTCCTTCAGTCTCTCCTCTCCTCTTTGTCCCTGAATTTTTTTTAAAAAGGGGCAATTCTGGGTTATTATTTTTGAGATGGGTGGGTGGCCCCATCCCTCAACTGGGAGCCATGCCTAAACCCTGTGGGTATGGACTCTACCAGATCTCTCTCCCCTTTGTTGGGTATTTAAGCTAATGTCACCCTCTTTTTGGTCCTAGGAGACTTTTTCTTTCCTGGCATCTGGGGCTTTCTAGTGGCTACCTCCAGTTCCCCATCCTCCACTGCTACACACCACAGTTCAAATAACCCTCTGTATTTCTCCCCGTCTCCTCCCAAACATGATCCTGCTCCCCCTTTTCCTCCCTCTCTTCTTTCCCTCCCAGGTCCCTTCCTTCCTCTACCTTCCACGATTATTTTCTTCCCCCTTCTAAGTAGGACTGAAACATCCACACTTTGGTCTTCCTTCTTCTTGAGCTTCATGTTGTCTATGAGTTGTATCATGAGTTTTCCAAGCTTTTTTGCTAATATCCATTTATCAGTGAGTACATACCTTTTTTTGTTTTTGTTTTTGTTTTTCTTTTTTTTTTTTTTTTGTGACTGAGTTACCTCACTCAGGATGATATTTTCTGGCTCCATCCATTTGCCTGCAAATTTCATGAAGTTATTACTTTTAATAGCTGAGTGGTACTTCATTGTGTAAATGTACCACATTTCAATGAGGGACACCCTCAAAGAAGCAGGGTGAGGGAGGGTGTATAGCTGGTTTCCAGAGGAGAAACTGGGAAAGAGGATAACATTTGAAATGTAAATAAAGAAAATATTAAATAAATAAATAAATAAATAAATAAATAAATAAATAAATAAATAAGGCTGCTATGAACATAGTGGAGCATGTGTCCTTGTTATATGTTGGAGCACCATTTGCTTATATACTCAGGAGTGGTATAGCTGGTTCTGGGAGATGACCGTGTGCCACCACCCTGTGCCACAGCCCTCTGCACCCCAATCCAGCCCAAACAACATATAACAAAATGAATTTTGAATTTCTTGAGTTTATTTCAAGTTCTACATAAGGCCATACCTAGTAGTAATATATCACATTGATATGCTTTGTCTCATGCTCTTTCAAGACCAATAATACCACACAATTATACTGTTAGAGATGAAAAAAATCTTCATGTAATGTGGTTTATGGATAGTGTTTAAATTACTGACCTCAATCAAAAATATCTCCACTGTCTACTTCTATTTCACACTCAGGTTTGTTAATTTTCTTTTAAAATGGATGTTGTAAATTATACAAAGATGTTTCATCTATCTATCTGTTTATCTACCTATCTATTTACCATAAAGTTCTTTTGATGTTTTTTTCCCCCCCATGGGAATGATCTGCCGCTGAACAAGTTGAGGGGAGGAAGTGAGGAAATGTGGAGAAACGGAAGAGACAATTATAAATCTGAGCTGAGTCTTTGCCAGGAGATCACTTGTGGGGATCCAATAACAGGACTGAGATGAGAAGGAGAAGCCCAGGGAGGTAGAGGCCATCTCTGATGCTGACAGTGCAGCCCACAGTGGATGAGACAGTTATCTTGATAGTTTATATTTTTAACCACCTTAAGCTTAATGAGGTGGCATCCTTTCTGCCTAAACACAGATATATTGTGTAAACTACTTTGTAGAATGATAATTACTACAATACTGAAATTGTATGAATTTTCCATGAGGACCGGAATCCTAAGTAGCATGATTTACTACAAAATTGCTAAGAAGCAATTATATCTACCCTCCAGGGAAAGTCTTTGTTTTGTTGTCTCATTCAAAATTCTGAGAAAAAAAACCCTACTACAATGGGACTGTTGCTATGAACAGTAATGATTGTGTAATGGGTTTAGCCACTGTGATAGATATGAATCAGATGAGAAGTCTTTGAAGATAAAATGTTTTGAGTTTGTGTTTGTATGATGTGCAATAACTGCCTCAATGCAACTGCAGTAATGTAAAAAAATAAATAAAATTATGGATATGCAAGGATATAATTAGTTCTTTTTATCTAATAACTATTATTATTAGAATCTTTATTATCTACTCTTGATTACATATTAATTCACGGATTAGAAATAAGCTCAGCACATACTTCATCTTCTTTCCTAAACTAATTGGAATAAACTAAATTTGATTTTATAAACAGAAATAAAGATTTTGAGATCCCTGACTGAATTCAGATTTTACATACAGACACCTTTATGTTAAAATATATTAATAGAATAAATATACTTATTCTTATTTAGTATATAATTTAAAACAGATACATATATATATCAAATTATTGCACAGAAAATTTTCAAATACAGTTTGTTATTGGTGCCAATTTGTATTTAAATTACTTTAGCCTATTTGTTGCTCTATTTTTCTCTGTGTCCATTATTGTTGCATGGTTTTCTCTATAGTAGGTTGTTTATACTCAGTGAAAGAAAAATCAGTAAAATTTTCATTAATTTAGAACCCTAAAACTTAGCTGGTTTTAGGGTACTAAAACCCTAAATCCTGTTATTGACAAATTAAGATAATTCATCATTGGCAGGTGTTTAGAATAACCTAACAAATTTAAGATCATTTTCTGATAAGAAATTCTTCATCTTTGTTCTTTTATGGTTTTTCAATGGTGAAAGATACGTTAATATGGCAATCATTATGTAATCAATAGGAAATCTATGCTGATAATTCGGTGTTCACTGTTACAGTAATTATAAACTATAGGGATTCTATAGCAAAACATCCTACATAAGCTCTTTAGGCTGTGTCAATAAAGGTCCTAAAAACAGGTGACATAAAACATAAATGTATTTTATCAAGTCTTATGACTCAAAAGCTTCAGTTACTAGTTGCTATTGATGTTGGTGCCACACATATACATAAAATTTTTATATTTCCATATAAAAATATATATGTAAATACATATATTATTGATTGTGTGTATATATATATATGTATATATATACTTATAGACATTATTTACTGTGACAATATCCACAGATTTATTCTTTAATAACTACATTTTTCCTCACAAGTAAATCTTCTTAACAAAGCATTCCCTTGGCTTGCAGATGAAATTCTCCATATTCTCCTGGCCTAGTACATAAAGAAAGAAATATGATTTTCTTTCCTCAAGTACACCTGTACAATCAGATCAGAACTTACTATTCACATTTTACTTTAAACAGCTTCCCTAAAGCTAATGTCTAATCTAACTACATATTTAGTTATGATTCCAACACCTAAACATTGAAAGACTTGAACTTTCCTCTGATAACAAGGTGATGTATTATGTTTCCATATGAAAATTAAGATTATTTGTCTAACTCATTTGATGAATTCAATAGGAAAGCTTATTGGGATTGCACTGAATTGCTAGATAGTTTGGAGTATTATTTATCTGTTCAGAAAATAAAAATGATATGATAATTTCACATAAACATATGGATCTGGAAACAATCATTCTGACTGAGGTAATTCAGTTCAAGAAAGACATAAATCACATATTTTCTGTCATTTGTACATGCATGATTTGAATATTCATATATAAGAGTTTCTTTAATAGTCACAGAAGTCCAAATATTAGTAAGGCGCTGTGTAGGTTGTTAGGTATTTCTCAAGTTAGGACAGATAGATCATAGTGGTATTAAGGGTTAAGGAGAAATAATAGAACAGGAAAATTAAATAAGGTGGAAGATGGAAAGACGGGGTAAATGAGGAAATACAGGAGGTATAATTAAAACGAAGACCTTTTGAAAATGGCTTGGGGAAGCTTCCTAAAATATACACATACCTGTATGTAAAAAACATTTTCAGTATAATCACCCTATAATGAGGTAATAATACCCCTACTATGCACACATGCAAACAAAATGCTCAGTGTCAGAAATGGGTTATTACTTTTAGATTTGTTCTCTGGAGAGGTCTCATAGACCCAAAAATTATTATAGATTATTACCAAAACTCTTATATAGCTTCCTGAACTTGAAAATAAGATTATATTTTTTAAGATACCATGTGCTTGAGTGACAGAAATTGGGGTAATCAAAGGATACTTAGAAGCATCATCCCTACTGGTCAGCTGGAAGGTTCTGAGCAAACTACTGGAAGAGAAAATAGTCATCAGTCTTACTCATCTGTGAACACTGACTTTCATTAATGACCAGTCTGGCAAGATGTTAACAGTGGTGTGATACCAGCATCAATGTCATGAGAGCAACCAACATTTTCTAATTGATTTGAAGCCTTCTCCACAAGATGAAATACATAATTGACACTTTTATTAGCCCAAAAATATGTGGTGAGACAGGTAATAGGTCCAAAGAGAGTGGCTACTACTATTATTTTGTTAAATAGACACATTTCTGAACTGATCTTTTACACCTATAGTTTAGTGTATCTTTCCATCCTCATCAGAGACAGCTTGCTCTCTCTCTCTCTCTCTCTCTCTCTCTCTCTCTCTCTCTCTCTCTCTCTCTCTCCAGTCTCTCCCCTTTCAATTCCATCTGTGTAACAATGGATTATGAATTCTGCAGCTATGAAACCATAAACTCTTCTCTATAATTAATCATCCCTTCTATTTGTCCCAGTAGTATTATTTAACAATATATTTCTTATAAATTGTCCTTAGATTAATTATATTTTAAGATAGTTAATTTATATCTACTTATATATACGGATAATTTACTAAATTCAATTACCTTTAATTTTTTGATTTTAATTACATATCAGATATTAATATGTAGTTTATTTCATTTTTTAGCTCTTTGATATTTTTGATTTAATATTTTTATTATTTTCATTTTTTTACAGTCCATTTGTTGCCCCGTTCCTGGTCTTCCCTCCCACAGTTCCTCATCCCATTCCTCCCCCCCCTATCTCCAAGAGGATGTTCCTCCAAATCCCTGCCAAGCCTCCCCATTCCCTGGAGCCTCAAATCTCCTAAGGCTTAGGCTCATCTTTTCTAATTGAGGCCATGTTTACATGATGGCCATTTTTTCTGTGCCCAGTTTTATAGCTTTACTATAAGAAATCATAGATGGAAAAGAGTTGAAAACTCACTAGTCTAGTGAAGAACACCATAGAATAAATGGATTTTTAGCATTAGTCTCTGAGAATCTTTACGTAGTTCATCCAATTTGACTCAATGAAATTCTCTCAGTGATGCTTCCTGTATCCCTGTATCATGTACAAACGATTTGTGTAGAAAAGTGGCACAGTGCAGCCTGGAGTGGAGGTATTTTAAGTCATTTTCAAAGACTAAAGTAAAGTCTTGACATCTACATTATCAACTTCCAAACTGAGCAGTTATCAGAGCCCAGATGCTATCTGGCCCAGATACCTACTACCATTTAAAAAGTAAGCAACTGACTTCTACAATCACTTTGCTGAGAGCCATGTCATCTATAAAAAGACATCTTAATCTCTACATCCTCTCATTTTGTTAATGTTCTTTGTAATTGTCAAAGAACACACTGAATAAGATAATATTCCCTTTGTTTAAGACTGTAATATTAGAATCCATAAGTTCAGTTTGTAGACATAATTTCCAATTTGGGATTAGGTTTTGTATTATATTTTACCTTTTCAAGGGATGATATTAAAATAAAATAACATTTTGTTTCTAAGATCATCTTAGAATCATTTTTAAGAATGTCATATGAAAAGTCTTAACATTATAAAAATTTAAGTAAAAATTATATAGTTATATTTAAATATAATTCAGTTATTCATAATATTGTCTTAATGGCAACTTTGTTTGAAATTATCAAAAAATGCAATGACAATAATTTAGTAGAGTAACGTACCTTCTCTGCTATTTGCCAGAATTGCATCCTAGAACTTTATCTAACTTTGTTGCTTGTATTATCACAGCAAAATCACCCACAAAATTACATAAATCATTTGTTAGACAAATATAACATCTTCATTTTAATATATATAATCTGAAAAGATTGAACACTCCAGGATTAACTCTAAATCTAGAAAGCAAGAAAAGCAGATAACAAGACAAGGAAGATGAAATAAAAGGGAAACAGAAAAGAGACAGAGACTGGGCACTGTTCAAGGAATGTAGAGGGGCTTAATAGCTTAGACTAGAGGCCTCCCATATGCATCAAAATTGAACCACACATTATTATGACATGAATTGCAACAGTTTAGTTAATATGTATTACAATGACTTGATAAATTAATTTCCTTTACATGATTGGACATATAATTCAGGAATTCTCTCCCATCAATCATTATTAACATGAAAGAAAATATGAAATAAATCATGTTTTATTTTATAAAAGCAAATATATGGAGATAGAATTCTGAAGGTAGTATATAGCATCCAATAACTTTACAGATCTTGGGCTGATGATTTTGCCATTTCACTTATTCTTTTTAGAATGGTGGAGAACCACAAAGCTTGTTTTGACATCTTTACCAGTGGGATCAAGATTATTGAAACAAGAATGCTTATCATGTTAAACCATAAGAATCTCTCTTCCACTGACAATTTTTAAATGAAAACCCATTATTTAGTCAAGAATACTAATATTTAATTAAAGGTAAGTTGATTTTTTTAAAATGTGAATCCACCAGGAGGCTGTTAAATTTTAAATTGTTTTATTTCCTCCTGTGCTACACAACACAATATGTATCTTGAAACTCTTTCCATGGTAACTTATTTTCAAATTCAAATTTAAATTTCATGAACCACCTACTGCATAAAAAGTAAGAAGGCATAAATTCCATAGGAAAATAGAAAATAATTAAGCCTCCTCTTTTGAATGAATATAGTGAACCAACATTATTTAACACGTACTTTAAAAGGTAAATATGAAACATAGTTGTTGTTTTTGGTTGACTTTGAACTGAGATGACATGACAATTATGTAAAATGATTTTTTTTCTCCTTTTTTATTTTTGATACTTTATGTACATTTCCAATGTTTCCCCTTTTCTGAGTATCCTCTTTGGATACCCCCTGTCCCCTCCCCAACCCGCCTCTAGGAGGGAATTCCACCTCCCACCCCCAACCCCCGTCCACCCATCCCCATATTCCCTCCTTGACATTCCCCTTTACTGAGGCCTCTAACATCCTCAGGCCCAAGGGCCTTTCCTCTCTCCCTGATGGCCATCGAGGTCATCCTCTGCCACATATGTGGTCCAAACCATAAGTCCATCAATGTGTATTCTTTGGTTGGTGGTCCAAACTCCAGGAGGACGGGGGGGGGGGATCAGGCCCATTGACTCTCTTGCTCCCTCCATGGGGCTGCAAATTCCCTCTGCCATAAATACCATAAATGATACCATAAAATGACATAAAATGTGTAGTGGTATGTTATTTTATTATGTCGACAATCAAATGCCTGCCAAAATTTCATTTAAGAGTGTGTCTTACAGCTCATGGGAAGTAAGATCTAAGGATTTTTTGGATTTCTTCAGTGTCTGGTGTTAGGTCCCTCTTTTCATTTCTCATTGTGTTCATTTGGATATTCTGTATCTGACTATTCTTAGTTTAGCTAAGGGTTTATATACCTTATTGTTATTTTTTTTCCAAGAACATCTTGGTTTCCCTGGATCATTCTTTTTGAAATTATTTATTTCAGGTTTGGGTTTGATAATTTATTGCCATCTATTTCTCTTCAGTGTGTTTTCTTCTTTGTGTTGTAGAACTTTCAGGTGTGCTGTTAAATTGCTTGTCTGAGAGCTCACACATTTCTTTAGGAACTTTAGGAAGTCTGAACTTTCCTCTTAGGACTGCTTTCATTGTGAGCCCTGAGTTTGAGTGTGTGATACAACCATTTTCACTGAATTCTGGAATAACTTCAATTCCTAAGTAAATTGACATAATTGTGAAAACTTGATTTCTGCAAAAGAAGCCAAAGCTATAAAATGGAACAAAAGAAAGCATCTACAATAAATAGTGCTGGTCTAATTGCATATCTGCAGGTAAAAGAATGCAAATAGAATGACATTTTCTCACCTTGCACAAAAGTCAAGTCAAACTAAATCAACAACTTCAACACAGAACTGGACACATTACATCTAATAAAATAGGAAGTGGGAAATAGCCTTGAGCATATTGGCACAGAACCCATATTCCTGAACAGACCACCAACAGCAATTAATAACTGGAACATCATGAAACTAACAATCTTGTTTAAGGTGAAGGACACCATCAAAATGCCTATAGAGTGGTAAAAGATTTTCATCAACTCCATATCTGACAGAAGGATGGCATCCAAAATATATAAAGATACTAGGCATCAACAAATAAACAAAACATGTATTTATTTATTTAGCAGTTTTATGTTCTTTTTTAAATATTTAATATTTTATTTTTTAAATTGTTTCATTTATTTACATTCCAAATATTGCCCATATTCCCTGTCCCTCCTCCAAGAGTTCTTCACCCCATCCTCTATCCCCTTTATCTCTGAGAAAGTGGTCCCCATGCATCCCCACCTCCCATCCCTTTCTCCCTTTCCTGAGGCATCAACTATCTACCAGATTAGGTCCTTCCTCTCCCACTGAGGCCAGGCAAGGAAGCTCTCTGCCACATATATAGCCAGGGCCATGGACCAGCCTATGAATGTCTTTGGTTGATGGCTTACTCTTTGGGAGCCCCCAGGGGTTCCCAAAACTGGCACTGTTGGGCTTCCTGTGGGATTATCATACCCTTCAGTTCCTTCAATCCTTTCCCTAACTCTTCCATATGGCTGTGAGTATATGCATCTGTCTCAGTCAGCTGCTGGTAGAGACTTTAAGAGGACAGCCATGTTAGGCTCCTGTTTACAAGCACAATACAACATCAGTAATAGTGTCAGGGTTTGGAGTCCACCCATGGGACAGATCAATTTTGGAGAAGTATCTATGAGGTGCTGAGAGAACAGTATATTCTTTTGTGGTTTGGGGTAAAAGTTTCTGTAGACATCTGTTAGTTTCATTTAGTTCATAACATCTGTTGGTTTTATTCTTTCTCTATTTAGTTTTTATCTTGATCACCTTTCTACTGTTGAGAATGGGGAATTTAAGTCTCCCACTATTAATGTGTGGAGTTCAATAGTGATTTAAGCTTTAGTAATGTTTATTTTATGACTGTGGATGTCTTTGCATTTGGAGCATAGACATCCTTTCTTTGACTTAATGAAAAAAAACAAAAAAGCTACCTTGGACAAGATAGGCTACAGCATGCACTTTGCCCATATAGCCCTTTCCTTTCCACTCCTGCACCAGCAGTGTCAGCTCCCTCTGCTGTCTGTTGTCAGTACTGTATTTACAATCTCCCACAGCTATGTATTCCTTCATGACACAATTAGGTGGTCAACCTACTATAAGACTAACCATCAACATACTTCATGAAGTGATTAAATTCATCAAGCCCAAATAAAGGTATTTTAGAAATTATCGTTGCTAAATGAAATTAATGTCAAGCACATTTAATCAAGTCATCTAGGGCAACGAAAAACAGGACAGAAATTCAAAGAAAACAACAAAAAAGTCAAAAAAATAATTTAGAACCATTGTTTTTTTCTTTTCTAAGTGGGATTAATGCATCCTTATTTGGGCTTTTCTTCTTAAACTTCTTATGATCTGTGGGTTGTACCATGGGCATTCTGTACTTTTTAGCTAATATACACTTATCATTGAATATATATCATGAATGTATTTTTGGGTCTGTGGCCATTTTACAAAAAGCAATCTACAAACAATTCTCAGTAAATGAACTTCTGTGGAAATCACCATTCTTGACCTCAAGCTGTATTACAGATCAATAGTGATAAAATCCAGATGGTATTGGTACAGAGACAGACAGGTTGATCAGTATAATAAAATTGAAGACCCAGAAATAAACCCAAACACCTATGGACACTTGATCTTTGACAAAGAAGCCAAAACAATACACTGGAAAAAAAGAAGGAATCTTCAACAAACAGTGCTGGTCTAATTGTCAGTCTACTTGTAGAAGAATGCAAATTGATTCGTATTTATCAACTTGTAAAATGCCCAAGTCCAAGTGGATCAAGGACCTCAAAATAAAACCAAGATGAAGTGAATCTAATAGAGGAGTAGTTGAGAAATAGCCTAAAATGCAAATACACAGGGAAAAATTTACTGAACAGACCAACAATGGAACAGAACTAAGAGCAACAGTTGACAAATGGGCCCTCATGAAACTTAAAAACTTCTGTAAGGCAAAGAACACTGTCAATAGGAGAAAACGACAACCAACAGATTGGGAGATGATCCTCACTAACCATACATCAGATAGATGAATACTATCCAACATATACTAGGAACTTAAGAAGTTGAACTCTAAAAAAATGGGATGCAAGCCAGGCAGTCGTGGTGCACATGTTTAATCCCAGCACTTGGGAGGCAGAGGCAGGCAGATTTCTGAGTTTGAGGACAGCCTGGTCTACAGAGTGAGGTCAAGGACAGCCAGGGCTATACAGAGAAACCCCGTTTCAAAAAACCAAAAAATAAAAAATAAAAAAAATGGGATACAGAACTAAACAGAGAATTCTCAACAGAGGAATCCCGAATGACCAAGAAGCACTTAAAGAAATGTTCAAAATTCTTAATCATCAGGGAAATGCAAACAAAACTGCACTGAGATTTCACCATACACTAATTAGAATGGCTAAGATAAAAACTTCAAGTAACAGCACTTAAAATAATGTTTAGCACCCTTAATCATCAGAGGAATCAAAATTAAAACAACTAAGATTCCATTCAGGACCCACTAGAATAGTCAAGATCAAAAATTTAAATGCACATGCTATCAAGGACACGGAGCAAGAGAAACACTTTTCCATTGCTGGTGAGAATCAAACTTGTACAACCACTTTGGAATTAAAGTTAGTGGCTCCTCAGAAGATTGGAAATGTATATACGTTATGACCCAGTTATATCACTCCTAGAATGTACCACAAAGAAGCACCACCATACCATAAAGATACTTGCCTAACCGTGTCAGTGCTTTATTCACAATAGCCAGAATCTGAAAGCAATCTAGATGTCCCTCAACTGAAGGACAGATATAGAAAATATAGCACATTTATAAAATGGGGTTTTGCTCATCCATTAAAAACTATGACATCATGAAATTTGTAGACAATTTGTTATTTATTCACAAGAAAAGATCATCTTGAGTGAGGCAACCCAGACTCAGAAAGGCAAAGATGGTATGTACTCTCTTATAAGTGGCTTTTAGTCATGAATTACAGGATAACCTTGCTATAAATCACAGACCCAAAGAAACTAATTAGAATGGGGGCCTAAGTGAGAGCACATGTATCTCCCTGAGACAGGGTAAATTTATTCGATTTTGGTGGTGTGTGCAGGATGGAGGGAGGTGTGTGGGTGGGGATAAGAACTTGAGAGATGGTGTGGGGGCAGGACAGAAAAGGAGAATACTGGGAGATTTGTGTTGTGGCATCTATGGGAAGAGCTAGAAACCTAACACAATGGAAGTTAACAGTAATCTATGAGGGTGACCCTAGATAAGACTCCTAAAAAATGGGGGATATGGAGACTGAACTGGCCATATTTATAAAGAGGCAAGATTTCCAATGGAGGGATTGATACACCAACCCAACCACAAAACCTTACACCCCATTTTTTCTGTCTATCGGGGTGGAGATGGAGCAGAATTTGAGGAAAGGGCTAACCAATGACTGGCCAAGTTTGAAACACTTGCCATGAGAGGGAACCCACCACTGACTATTTTAATGATATTCTGCTATACTTGCAGACATAAGCCTAGAATAAATGTTGTCAGAGGTATTTTACCCAGGAACTATTGGAAACTGCTGCAGAGAAGTATTGTCAAACCTTTGGTGGAGCTTGGAGAATCCAATGGAAGAGGGAGAAAAAATTGAGACAGAGTTGTCAAAGACAGCGAAAGGGAAGCTATCGTGTCAACTAACCAGGGCCCATGGGGGCTCATGTAGACTTAACTACCAGCCAGAAAACAGGAATGGGATGAACCTATGTCTTACATATATAGCTGTTGTTCAGCTGGGTCTGCTAAATGTGGAACTACTAAAGTAGGAGCAGGGGCTGTCTTTGATAACATTACCTGCCACTTGATCCCTTTCACCTAACTGGCATGGTTTGTCTAGCCTCAGTGGAAGAGAATGCTCCTAGCCTTGCTGTGTCTTGATATGCCAAGGCTGGTTGATGTCCAAGGGGAGAAGAGAAAAATGGGGGTAGGGCATTCTGTGGTGGAGGGGAAGGGAAAGGGACAGATCGGCAGGAGAGGGGGGAGGGGATGCTACAATTGGGATGTAAAGTAAACAAATAACATAGTGAAAAAAATTAGAAAACTTTCAAAAACAGCACCACCATCTCAGAACCAAGTGTTCAAATGAGAACAAGGAAAAAAATTTTATATTCAATTTCATTCTGCCCCTAGTTCATTTCCATAGAATTATTTACATCTCATGAGAAAGAATATAATCATTTCAACATGAAAAATCCTCATTTATGTTAACAGTTCTAATACTGTTTAAAGTTGAAAGTATCTTCAGAGACTCAAAGCAATCTTTTAACTGCAAGCTCCAGTAATTTTTAAAATAAAAACAAATTACACATTGGCAGCATACAATGACAAAGAGTAAATATCCTCATTTTAAAGATGAAAATGGGAATAACTTGAAAATATTGAGTCGAAGACAGACTTTATATCTTGTAGAGCTAATGGTAATTTCTTCTTCGTGGTCAGCATCTGGAGATTTTAGTTGAATTGTCCAGGCTCCAAAACCTTATACAGCCTCACAATCCAAGCTGTGCAGTCTGGAAAATGCAGAATGTCTATTTTGTACCATTATCACCCTATGCCCACAGGTTTCATTAGCAGATGGCCCATAGAACTATCATCTCCAACATCCTGTTGTCTCCGCTGCTTCAGTTTCACAGCTACAAATGATTACTTCTTAGGACCATACATTGTCAGGTCTCATCAGCTCCCTAGACCCTTGGCACAAGATCCCATTAATCCATTACTTTCACATCGTGAATGACTGTAAAATCAGTATCACCTGGATGATATTGCTCAGTTAGGCTTTCAAGACAAGGTATAGGCTGTCTTCATTGGAACAAAACTAGAAGGGCCTCTGTGTGCCTTTGGGGATGAATCGGAGAAACCACTTTCCTCAACAGCCTCTCCCTCCTCTCTCTCTCTCTCTCTCTCTCTCTCTCTCTCTCTCTCTCTCTCTCTCTCCTTCTCCTTTTTTTTTCTTAATGAGAATACCCACTAAATTGTATTCTCAGATCAGGTTTTCTCTTTTCATATATCTTTGCAGTTTTACAGTTAGTGTTGGATGAGTGGAATCTTACATTCAGGCACTGTTCTTATTGTCAGATAGAAAGCAGTTGTTGGCATTTTACAAGGATTAATTACAGGTTTTTTGGACCTAGCTCATGTAGGTCCTATCAAAGAATATTTTCTCATCTTTATGCTTCTTTATTGTTCTCTCCCATTACAGATAGAGAAAAGAACATTGAGCAGCAACCATGAAACAGCCTGAATGCTATCCTGATTTGAAATTCACTTCACCAGTAGATCGCCTCATTTCTTTTGAATTCAACTCCACTAAATCCCTAGTTTGACTAAATCCATAAATTTAACTAGTATCAAATTTCACCACATTCTTTGCCAGAATAGTTTTACAGAACTGTCTGTAGTCTAGTTAATGGCAGAGTCCTTGTTCTCTGCTAAAATCCCAATAGCAAGCCCTTTACCCTCCATGTTTCTCCCAGCATTCTGATCTTTTACACCATCATTAGAATGTCTGACTAAACTCTGCTTATAGCATTTAGGAGAATGTCTATCTTGAAGATTCAAGGGCTTCCACATTCCCTATGTAAGCTTGTTCCATGAGACCAAGAATCACATAGTCAGCTGTATCACTGCAAGGGCCCTACTCCTTGATACAATAATTTTCTATTAGTTAGCTTTGGTTTCTTTTCCTGTTATCACTATAAAAGTCAAAACAATTTCATGGAGAAAGGCTTTAATTTGACTCAGAATTTGAGAGGATATGAAACGTCATGCTGAGGTAGGCACAGATGGATGAGATGAGATGTCTGATTACATTGGTCTGCAGACAAGAATCAGAAAAAACAAAACAAACAAACAAAAAAGAAAACAGAAAGTGGGGATGAGCTATCAAACCTTAGGGCCTGCCATTATTTAACAACTTTCTGCAATGAAGCTCCACCCCTTAATGTTTAAAACCATTTCATAAATTTTGCTACTAGATCAGAAGGGATAAAGAATTTACTATATGAGCATGGACATATAGCAGACACCTAATTTTAAAACTTCAACTTGTGTTCTGTGTCCTATTCCTTTATTGGCAATAAATTCAATTTATTGGCAATGTGGAGCCTTTGCCCAACTCTCTTCTAATGTCTAGAGATCCATTTTGGGGGGTGGTCAAAGAATTAGCATTGATTAAGTTTTTAAAATTTTGTTGAAAATTTCTTTCATCTGAATTTTATAAGTAAAGTTGCTAAAGTCAACGGTCACATATTAAGAAAACATATATTTGTTCACATAAATGTTATAATATTATACATCTTAAAATTAACATTCCACTAAGCTATTGGTTCTCAATCTGTGGGTCACAACATCTTTGAGTGGTTGAATGACCCTTTCACAAAGGTCAACTAAAGTCTCTGGAAAGCACAGACATTTACAGTATGCTTCATAGAGGTTGCAAAATTACAGTTATGAAGTAAAAAAAGACAAGAAGGATTTTTTGATTGGAGGGGTCACCACAACACGAGGAACTATATTAAAGAGGTACAGCACTAAGAAGATTGACAACCACTGCATGCATGAGATGAATAAAAAATAGAATGTTCAGAGTAAGACATGACAAACTTGGCTTACAGTTCCATCTTTAGACTTTATCAGCTTACCTGCCTTACACTAGTATTTTTTTTTCACCAAAATAAAACTCACTTGTTTGTATATGGGTCATAATTATGATGAATATGATAGTATATCCCAATATTTAATATATGGCATATTAATAATTTAATAAGAAAGGACCATCATTTTATTGACAATATAAGAAAAGCATGTTGAAATACACAAGGAGGGGGCTGGGGACCCCAGCTTGGGACACAGGGCTCCACAGCCAATTAGCACCAGGAGAAAGCTACCCTCCCAGGAGCTTGGAAAAGCTGGGAGTGGGGCCAAGACAAGCTCCACATCTCACCAGGAACCGCCCCGAACCTGCAAGACACATGGACTGAGGTAGGCAGTTCCCAGCTGTGGCAGGAGACCTTTGCCCGGGCCAACAGGGTTCAACAGTCAATTAGCGCCGGGAGAAAGCGACCCTCCCAAGAGCTTATGCCTGGGCAACTAGGGTTACATAGACAAGCAGTGGTAGGAGAAAGTCACCCTCCTAGGAGGGTGGAAAAGCTGTGAGTGGGGATAAGACAAGCACCACTGCTCGCCGGGACCTGGAGACCACAGCCTGGGCCACCGGGCTCCAGGAGAGAGCTGGTATCCCAGGAGTTCTGACACACCTTCGAGCATAGGCAAAACCACCACTTCCATTCAAACTCACTGGATCAAGAGGGACCCTTGCAGAGCCATCAGTATATAGGAACCAAGAGACAACTGGGGACAAGACCCTTCTGGTTTCTGTCTGCACCCAAGATCTGACCCGGTGTCACAGCTCTCCAAACCCAAACACCTCTCAGAGAGAGCTGGTCTTCAAGGAGTATTGATATAGAGGCCTGTAGGAGGGACAAGCCATAGCCAGACAAAGTAAGATCACCTAACATCAGAGTTAACAAAATGGCAAAAGGCAAGGGCAAGAACCTAAGGATCAGAAACCAAGGCTACTTGGCATCATCAGAAGCCAGCTCTCCCACCACAAGCCCTGGATTCCCCAATACGCCAGAAAAGCAAGACTCAGATTAAAAATCATTTCTCATGATGATGATAGAAGACTTTAAGAAAGAAATTAACACACTTAAAGAAACACAAGAGAACAGAGGTAAAGAACTAGAAGCACTTAAAGAGGAAACACGGAAATCCATTAAAGAATTACAGGAAAACACAATCAAACAGACAAAGGAAATGAACAAAGCTATCCAGGAGCTAAAAATAGAAATAGAAACAATAAAGAAATCACAAAAAGAGACAACTCTGGAGTTAGAAAACCTAGGAAAGAGATCAGGAGTCATAGATGAAAGCATCACCAACAGAATACAAGAGATAGAAGAGAGAATCTCAGGAGCAGAAGATACCATTAACAACATCAACACAACAGTAAAAGAACATACAAAATGCAAAAAGCTCCTAACCCAAAACATCCATGAAATCCAGGACACAAT
>CM052702.1:75020383-75043862 GCA_028551405.1 Uromys caudimaculatus | reverse complement strand
ACCTCTCCTGGACATATACCCAGAAGATGCTCCAACATGTAATAAAGACTCATGCTCCACTATGTTCATAGCAGCCCTATTTATAATAGCCAGAAGATGGAAACAACCCAGATGTCCCTCATCAGAAGAATGGATACAGAAAATGTGGTACATCTACACAATGGAGTACTACTCAGCTATTAAAAAACAATGACTTAATGAAATTTGCAAGCAAATGGATGGAACTTGAAAATATCATCCTGAGTGAGGTAACTCAGTCTCAAAAGAAGGAACAGGGTATGTACTCACTGATAAGCGGATATTAGTCCAAAAATTCAGAATGCCCAAGTTTCACTTTACAGTAACCGCTGGGCTGAGAGTGAGGTCCCAGATGGTGGTGTTGGAGAAAGGTCTGAAGGAGCTGAGAGAGTTTGCAGCCCCATGGAGGGAGCAACAGCGCCAACGGGTCTGATTACTTACCCTTGGTCGTCTTGGAGTTTGGACCACCAACTAAAGAGTACACATCTATGGACCCATGGTTCAGACCACATATGTGACAGAGGATGGCCTCGTTGGCCATCAGGGAGAGAGGAGAGGCCATTGGGCCTTAGGATGTTAGAGGCCCCAGTAAAGGGGAATGTCAAGGTGGGAATATGGGAATGGGTGGGCAGGTGGATGGTAGGTGGAATTCCTCCATAGAGGCGGGGAGGTTGAGGGGATAGGGAGTTTCCAAAGAGGAGACCTAGAAAAGGGGAAACATTGGAAGTGTAAATAAAGTATCAATAATAATAATAATAATAATAATAATAATAATAATAATAATAAAGAAATACACAAGGAGACACCACTATTACTTAAAAAAACATTATATGTTGATTCTGAAATCAATTTTAAAATTTAAATACTAATGGCCTACTACATTTAAAGTAGGTACTGATTATATTATCAGAAAGTCTAATCTACTATTCTTGTATGAAATTAAGCAACTAGAGATAATATTGTCTCATATCACTATCATCAAAGTCTAGAGCATTATAAAATGCATGTTGAAAAATTAAGAAATATTTCTGAGCAGGAGCAAAGTATTTCTTAAGCATTATAATTTGAAACAAACTGTAAGCTAAACATAAAACATGATTTCATTCTGGTCTCAGAAGTTAATTGTAAGTTCACTTCAGCACAAGAGCAATGACTGTGTTCACAGGTCTGAAACTCTGGCACCTTACTGAGTTAATTGGAAACTCCCACTTAGTTTTATAAACTTTCTACATTCAACATCACACTATATTAGCAGAATTGCACCAGCTTCCAAAATTAGTCACTCATTTATTTCTCATTAAAACTCAGACTTTTTTGTTTGTGAAAAATACATCTCTGCTTATATTCATCTTATCTTGTTTTCTATTATCAGAGCATCTAACAAATTACCTACACTTACCAGATTTAAATGAAATGAATGCCTATTAAATATAATCTTGACTAATTATTTCTACTATTCTGCTTCTTCCTAATAATACTTTTTGATTAGCCCCACAAGAACAGGATGTTCCAAACAATATGGGGTGCTAATGTAAAAAATATTAACTATGCCCTATTGATGGCTTAACCATTAGGCAGAAACTGTTAATTTTTATACTCACTAATTCAACAAAAGTTATGTATCCATGGTATTCTGATACTTCATTTGTTAACATGTGAGAACAATAACTTTTAAAAAACTTTATTTTAATGCCTTTCTCTCTCTCTCTCTCTCTCTCTCTCTCTCTCTCTCTGTGTGTGTGTGTGTGTGTGTGTGTGTGTGTGAGCACATGCACTCCAGTGCACACACATGCCCAGTGGACCTGTAACCTTTTGTTCAGTGAAGATAAATTATAGACTCAGTTCATTATTTCTAATACATAGTGTATCACAAGGTAGCATGTAAATAAAATAAACTTAAAAATATAGATGGCCAGTGAACATATAGTTTATGACTTGGTAGAGTATTAAAATCCAAGAAAATCTGACCTGGGGCATTGATAGGACTTCTTGGATTTAACTTAGTGTATTTCTGTTTCTTTACTGGGGTTAATTTTTTTTTCTGATGGTAAATCATATACCATTGTATTCTTACTAGTAGACCAATGATCCTTTAGGCATGCCCCTAGTTGAATTCCAGGAGAGAAATGCTGTTCATAACAGTTCTCTTTTTCATGCAAAGCAGTTTTTACTTAAACCAGATTGTAACTGGCCAGCTTGGCCTGATTAGGTCAGCTGCCAACTTGGCCCTAAGAAGTTAACCATTTTCACTTGGCAGTGAGTAGGTAATAACTGTTTAGGATTGCTTTTCCAGGAACAATTTCAGAATATTATATTTCCCCACATAGAGGAGCAGAGCAAGATATGGCAATCATGATGAGCTTCTCTTAATTTCCTTACAACACTGTACAAAGAATAAAAAATTCCATGTTTTTAAACATCTGCCCTGGTTACACCTTCCCATTGTCTGCTTCTAACGTGTAAGTTCTATACATCAATTAATTTATATATTAATTCTATAATCTTAAGCAGAAAAACTGAATTTTGTTATTATATAAAAGGCAAAATGGAAACACCCAGTCAACTGAATGACTGAGAAAAATAAATAATTAAATTATGAAATCGATACATTAATTGGTAAAGATCAAAATTAGAACTGGAAATAATCATCCGTGAATGTGGTAGCCTGACTCAGGAAGTCAAAATTGGCATGTTCTCTACTATGTCTGAATGGCACTTTGAATCTATTGTATATGTGTATATTAACTGAGTTACACAGCATTTGGGATTGAATGGATTGCTCCAAGGGAGTGAAATGTCAACAATCATCCGGCAGAATAGAAACTCCGCGTTCTGCTCAGTGGGAGACATTTTCAATCAGCTTTTGCTGTCTCGGTACAGGCTGATACGAAATGTTTCAGCCTGCATAGTTTTATTTGTTCATGATATATATGCAGCCTTCTATCTTTTCCTCTCTTGGCTTTTATTTCTTTACTTGTTCAGTTTTGTTTATTCTCTACTCCAGATCACTTGGGAGTAAGAGAATCTTTTAGAAAAAAATAAGGAGAAGGAAGATGAGGAACAAGAGTATAAGCAGATATTAACTTCCTTGGTTAATTTGTATATTGAGACTGAATTTTGTTTTAGGATGGCACTTCATCAAATAGAATGGGTTTTATTTTTACTGATATTGTGCATAAAATTCATTGAAAATTTTATTATTATCTACAGGTCTTAAAATGTCCATGAGAAAAATAAAATTTGGTAAATACTTTGTCGACAGAAAAATTACAATTAATTCTCAGACTTGATTATCTTCCAATATAGAAAAAATGCCACTTGGACAAAGTGATCCTTTAGTTCATGCTGTTCTCCTTTACTTAGAAATATTTTTAACAAAACTCATTGCACTGAAGTGTGATTATATAATCATTGTAACCCTACCGATTGAATCATTGAACTGTGTATCACAAAGCAGGTTCTCAACATGTAGAATATACCTGGTTATTCTCCTAGAACTTTTAAATGTTCTATGATGTAAAGTTGTCTTTTTCTTCCTTTTTTCATGATTTATAAAAAATAAAACAATGAAGTAAAAATAGAGTAAAAACGAACAAACAAAAGAACAAAACCAAGCAAACAAAAAGAAGTATTAAGGTGTCTTAAAAAAAAAAAAGGTGGGAGGCAGCTCTGGAACTTGGGAGGTGGGGGTTTTACCAACTCAAAAAGGTCCACAAGTTGAACGGTCCAAGTAAGACATCTCAGTCCCACTTGGGAAGAAGAAAGCAATCACAAGTGGGAAGGTACGGAGGGACCTGGGGGGGGGGGAAGTGGGGAATTGGGGGGCAGTAGAGGGGAAACTGATCTGGTATTGGGCAAGGGAAAAAGACTGACGCCTTGAGGGCCAGCAGATAGAATGGGAACAGGCAACCTTGGTAGGTAAGAGGTTAGGGGGAGCCTCTAGAATACACCAGAGACCTAGGAGGTGAGATACCCTCAGGACTCAAAGGAAGGGACCAGAGAGGAAATGTCAGACAATAGGGAGAGGGAAATTATAGAACCCTCCGCCAGCAGGAAGATAGGGCATCAAATGAGGGAGGGCTTTGCCATCCCACAGTCAAAACTCTGCCCCATACTTGGTCCTGTCTGAAAGAACTGCAGGGATGGAAATAGAGAGGAACAGGAAAAGAAGGTTCAGCGACAGGCCCAAATTGGGATCCAGCTCAAGGAGAGGCCCCGGGCCTGACACTGAGGCTATGGAGTGCTCACAAAAAGGGATCTATCATGACTGCCCTCCGAAAGACCCAGCAAGCACCTGAAAGTGTCAGATGCAGATATTTGCACCCAACCAAAGGATAGAAGCTGCTGGTCCCTGTGGTTGAATTAGGAAAAGCTGGAAGAAGCTGAGGAGGAGGGTGACCCTGTAGGAGGACAATTAACCTGGACCCCTGGGAGCTCTCAAACACTGGACCACCAAACAGGCAGCATACACCAGTCGATTTGAGGCCCTCAACCCATTTACAGCAGAGGACTGCCGGGTCGGTATTCAATCAGAGATAATGCACCTATCCCTCAAGAGACTAGAGGCCCCAGGGAGTTTAGAGGTCAGGTCGGGTGGTGGTTGTGGGGGGGAGGCATCCTCGTGGAGATAAGGGGTGGGAAGGAGGTATGGGATGTGGAACAGTCAGAGGGTGGATGGGGAGGGAGGAATAAATTCTGGAGTGTAAAAAAATAATGAAAAATATTTTTTTATTAAAAAAGATTTTCACTTGAAACACACACACACACACACACACACACACACACACACACACACACACACACACACACACACACACACACACACACATGCAGTAGAATGTCAACAGAGTCAACGGAGGCTCTCAGAGCCTGAGCAAAGAGCTTACAGGGGCTGTACGTAGGCCTCCCACCAACACGTCTAGCAGAGGGACTGCTTGGTCTTCATGTGGGTACCGAACAATGGCAGGAGGAGTAGCTATCCCAACAGCTGTTGCCTGTGCATGCGGTATGTTCTTCTAGCATTGCTTCAGTGTTTGGCCTCAGTGGGAAAGAATATACCTAGCCTTGAAGAGAGTTGATATGCCAGGGTAGGGAAGGTAACCAGGAGGGCCCTATGCCCTCAGTGGATAGAGAAAGGGGGGTGGAGCAATGATTAATGGAAGTGGTGACCAGGAGGCGGGGCAGTGAGCAGAATATAAAGTGAATACATAAAATATAATAAATAAAAAGGATACAATAAAAATGTCTCTAAACAAGTGTTTGCTTTCTTATACATCAAACTGTAAGAAAGAATGCATTAACAACTAGAGCATAATATGTATTATTGTCTTTATTGTCTGAAAAGAGTGACATAAATACCCAAATTAAGTGACATGGTAGTATGTGGCAGTGTCAAATACACTGAATATTCTGAAGTATTAGAAGTATCTGAATATTTCAAACTATTTCCCAAACATTACAATAATAAGGAATCTTGATGAACTACTTCAAATATGGGGGTCTGTATGGAAAAGTGAGAAACAGAGAAGATAGAACAAAACCTTTGGTTAAAGTAGGGGGAGCGAGGAGTGGCCGACAGATTGAAAGCATGTTTGCCATTAGAAATTATGGGAGCTCTGGAACACTGATGTGTTTATGGATTGTTTATGGATGCTTCTGCATGTTCTTGACAAAAGGTGGAAGGGAAGTAAGGAAGATCTTAGAGGATTTGGAGAATGTGAAACCATAATCAGAATATATTGTATTAAATTATCTATTTTTAAATCAGTATAAACAGAAAGGAAAAAAGAGTTGTAGTAAAATTTACTAAGTTAAAGTTGAGTAATTCTGAATCAGTTCAGAGAAAACAATTTATCTAACAAGCCAAAGATGAATGAATACAGATCAAAGGGGTTAATGTCACTGTATGTAGATAACTTTCCTTCTGCAGATTGTCCTAACAGCAGTATGAGGATAGCAAAGAACCAAAATTATACTCAGTGTCACTATTGTAAGGGATGACCTGGCTAAGCAGAACTAGAGTGATAAGCCACCTGTATTCTTTGTTGAATGAAAAATAAAAGTTATATCATACTGTCAGACCTGTAATTTTCTGGCCATGTCTATGCTACTTTTCCACACTGGATTATTGTGGAAATTGACTGAAAAGATTTATCACTAAAAACTTCAATAGTAAATACTGCTGTGTTTGCTGTTAAATTTCCAATTCTATAAAAAAGTACAAAGCTGGGACTTAATTAATTAAAACAAGTTTAATTCCCACTTTACACATGCAGGTAAATTACAATACATATACATTTGATTGTGTTGAGTCTGTTTTCAATTTGGTTAAAATATCTGTCAGGATAAACTCTGTTATCAAATAGACTCCTTGGTATTCTAATGTAATACTCCAAGCACTAACACTGAGCTTGCTTGCTAAGTAACCAGTAAGCATGCTTGCTAACTAAGCAGTGATGATGCTGACTATATACTCAGTAAGTGCACTGGTTAGATAATAGTGAAACACGTTTCTGGAAGCATTTTCATTTAGTATATTAAAATAAGCAAACAAAAAACCTAGCATAAATGCTGATATAAACTGGGCTAATAGTTTCTGGGGGAACTAATTAAAACCTAAGAAAAAGAAAACATTGCCCTTGGTCTGTGATTTTAAATTCAATTCAGATAAGCTGGGTAAGAGTGCTTACTACTCTATTTCAAGCAACATACAAAATTACTGGTGGAAAGAAGGCATAAGTTGGGGAGAAATAATGCTACAACAATGCAGGACGCAGACTATGCCCATATTAATTCACAGGATCTATTTTATGATATTCTTTATTTTGTTTTATGTGTTTTGCTTTCATCTAAGTGTATGACCATGAATGACTAGTGACCATGCAGGACAGATGACAGCATAAGATCCTCTGGCACTAGAGTGACAGATGGTTATTAACTGCCATGTGGAAATGGAACTTGGGTCTCCTGCAAGTATGAGAAATCTTCTTTACTTTCAAGGTACCTCTTTTGTCCCAAGGCCCTTTGTATCCTAAAGTAAGGCCAATGACAGGACCAAAAGGTCATAAAACCAAAATGTGACTTTCAACCTTCAACAGGTACCTGCATGTCTTAGACACTTTGACTACTTCTCTTGCACAGCAGTTTTAATAATACCCACCCAGTACACTGAGAGTATTTGTAAATCATACCAGTTATTTAATTTCTTTAATCTGGAAATTATTATTCTAGGCTTGAAAAAAATTTAATTTATAGATTTGAAAATCTACACAGCATCTTATATTCCCAAGGTGTTTGTAAGAAAACATTATCCTTCAGGTACACAAAAAGCAACTGGAAAAACAAATAAAGTTGAGTACATCATACTGTTTGATTGTGTGTGTGTGTGTGTGTGTGTGTGTGTGTGTGTGTGTGTGTTGTGTGTTAGGGTTTTATAGCTATGAAGAGACATCAAGACCACAGCAACTCTTATAAAGGAAGACATTTAATAGGGGCTGGCTTACAGTTTCAGAGGTTTAGTCCATTATTGTCATGATTTGGAGTATGACTACAGCAGGCAGACAGTGCTGGCAAGGGAACTGAGTGTTTTAATGTTGGTCTCAAGGCAGTAGAAAAAAAAATCTGCGTGCCTTACAGGGCATAGATTTAACATAGACTACAAACGTTGATCCCACAGTGACAAACTTCCTCCAGAAAGGTCACACCTCCTAGTAATGTCACTTTCTATGAACCAAGCATTCAAATACACGAGTGTATGGGGGCCATTCCTAATCAAACCACCACAAGCTATATTAAATGTGTATAATTAGCTATAAATACTTAAACACAGGTGTGAATTTTCAATAACTTTAAGTTAAATGTTTTTAGTTTTAACATTTATTTATTGATACACAGTTATCATACAAATGAATAAATACAAAAGAATGAGTTTATTCTATTTTCATATATGTTACATACACAATGAATGCACCATGCTATCTGTCTTCTACCCCGCCTTTCCCAAATCTAGGCATGTGCTCCTTTATGCATTGTTGTTTATTGTTTGTTCATTTGCTTTCATGAATGAATCAGAATATTTGATTCTAGAATACTGTCTACCTTATTTGGCTAAACATGATGATTTCTAGTGTTATTCATTTTTCTGCTAATTACAGTATCTTTTACTTAATGAACACTTTACCTGTCCACATATCATATTTTCCATATTTATGGGCCTAATAACAAGTATCTTGGCTTGGTACAGTAGATCTTGGATATTATGACTAGAACTTCAGTAATATAGACATGTAAGCTTTTCTTTTATATGTTCAATTTATTTTCTTTTATTTGTACTTGGAGGTAGGACAGATGTAGCACATGGCATTCCCTTTTGTGGTTCTTCCATAACGTTTTTCTTAGTGACTGTATTGTTGATATTTTCACCAAAAATTAGTCTGTGGATTGTGAGTCCCGTATGATCAATGCTTCGGATTATGTTTTAATTCATTTTTTAGAAGTTTTTATTTCTTGTTTTGGTAGATGTCTATACCAACTATTTTTTTTTTTTTTTTTACCACTTTAGAAATATGTGCTACTTGTATTTTTGGAGTTAACTTTGTTTTCGCTTTTATATACTCTGGATAATGGTTGTCACTCAAATGGTTGCTTGGGATTTTCTCTCCCTTGCAATGTCTCTTCACCTTTTTATTTACTTTGCTCTTCGGAAGTATTCTGTTTGAGTCAATTACATTTATTAAATTATGTTTTTAATTCTTGTACTTTTTGAGTTCTGAACATTAGTGTCTGTACCAAGATCTTGAAGTTTTTAGCATGAGTGTGTGTGTGTATGTGTGTGTGTGTGTGTGTGTGTGTGTGTGTGTGTTTTCAAGCAGTTTCACATCTGACACTAGAACCTTTGCTCCCTTATGATTTGCTTTGTGTACAAGCAAGAAACAAGGGCCATTCAATGTTCTGCATGTGATATTAGTAGTCCAAGAATTAATTATTAATGAGACCATTGTATTTAATATATTTTAAACAATTTTGTTGAGAATCAGCTAACTACAGATATGTGTTGGCTTTCATTCTAAGTTTTCTATTCTATTCCACCAGCCTTCTGTTAATTGCCAGTATTATGGGGGTTTGGTTGTTTTTATTGTTGTTTTATTTTATGTTAACCTGTATATTTATTTGAATAATTATTTTTATTTTTAAGGTTTTCCATTATTTTGTGAATTGAAGTGTCATCATTCTTTTGGCTTCAGTCTTTCCAGACAACTTTTCTGCATCTATTCAGGGTCATTCATGCTTTCATCTAAATTATGAAATTAGTTTATTCTACATCTTTGAAGAGATTTTTTTGAAATTTTAATGAGGAATATACTAAATTGATAAATTGATTTTTATATTTTGGACATTTACCTACAGTATTTTCTATTTTGTAGATTAGTTTTCTTTGTAGATCTCTTTTACTGCTTAAAAATATATTTGTAGGCTCAGAATTTGAATGTATGTATGTGCTCATTTACATTTACTATGTGAATGCAACTATTTTAATGTTTGTTTCTTTTATCAAAATATTTTGATTGTATGTTTTATACAGTCATATTTCATTACTTTTCTTCACCAAATTTCTTAAAACAATGATCTCTGCAGAGATTGATAGGTTTCCAGATATAGAATCATGTTATCATTATCATCTTCTTTTCCCAGTTGTGGGAGGTTTATTCATTTGTCTTACCTTATTTTTCTAACTGAAGCTTCTAGCATTAAAACAGTGGTAGTGGGCATGATTTTCTTATTCTTGACCTTCAAGAGAATAGGCTTTTTCCCTTCATTCAGTGCAATGATTGTCATGGATTTTCATACACAGACATAATCATGTTGAGATGTAGCCCTGCTATATCTCGTGCATACAAGTATCTTATCATGGAGGAGAATTAGTCTATATGTGATTGCAGCATTTTGGTAACAAGATAAACCTTGATTCATAGAATATATGTGGAATATTCCTACTTTGTTGACTTTATGGATTTTCCAAAATGCATTGGTATTATTTCTTAAGTACACCAATGAAGTCAACTTGTCCTGAGTTTCCTTTTGTAAGAGTTATTATAAAATCAATACAATTTTCTTATTTATTTGTATTTTGTTAAAGATTTATTATTGCTTTTAGTTTTTCAGATTTAAATTTTATCCCGTCAGATTTGCTTAAAAATGTATCCAAATCATCTATATTTTGTAATTGATAGAATTATGTTTCAAAATAAATTCTAACTATAATTTGAATATATAAGATTTCTTTTTGCAGTATTGCTTATATGAATTTGCTTTCTCTTGTCATCGCTGATGGCATGTCAAATTTATTTCTCCATTCAAATAGCGACTCTTTCATCATTTCTTTGCATTTTCATACCTATTTCTACACCCAGTTTCTCATTCACACTTTGTATAGCTCTACTTGTTTTTCTGAACCTGTTTTTTGCTGTATTCTCTTGGATGTAATCAAATATTTCATAAACATAATTTGTTTTAAAATTCTTCATCAGGAATTCCATATATTTTGATCGTGTTGAACTCTCATATAAGAGGATTAAATCAGCTTTGATTTTGGATGCTATGTAAAATACTAAGACAAACACCTAAAAGGAGAACAAAATATTTTTTTCTCATGACTGTAGAGAGTTCAGCATGTGATAACTTGGTTCTTTTATTAGTGCATCAATGATAAGGCAGATCATTATGACAAAAAGGATGTGGAAGCATCTAGGAAAGAGATAACAATAAAAAGAGTTAGGCTGTGGTAGTGCAACAAAGAAGGAAGAAATTATAGAGGCAAAAGTTTGACTAATAGATTCTATTATTAAGTTTCCATCAGCAACCCAGAGTCCATCAATCACACTATAATCCTGTCAATAAATCTATCCATTGATAATACACTTGAAGAGAAATATAGGTAAAGTACATGAATCAGAATGTCCAATGTTATCAAGTACATTATTATAAAAATATGTATGTATAGTCCAGCAGAAAGTGGAGTTTCAGTTACCTATTTCATATACTTGCCTATACATTTCCATGATACAGTGGTGGAGGCAAGCATAGGGGAAAAGTATCATTCTGAAAATCAGAAATGGCAGAATACTAATGGAGAATCAAAGAAAAATGATCTAAAGCTGCTAAAGGAAAATATTAAGTCACAGTTTCATGTCAAGAATCCAAGACTCATAATGATGTGTGGGGAGTTCTTATTGTATTGCAAGCTCATATACACATAGTTCTGTATTGGTCTGGCTCTGCTCTCTCCTCATGGTGTCCTTCTGCTGGGATCTTGGCTACTATAACTCTCTGAGGTCTTCATTTATATTTTATATTCACACTTCTAACTTCAAAATCATTCTCTAAGGGTTTTATTTTATAGAACTCAACCTTGTCATACATTGTCTGACCTTCCAAACTTCCAGCTGAAACCTTTATGACCTTAAAACATTTTTTACTTGGTGTGTGGACAAAACCACCAAACCACTGACAATACCATAATTCATAACCACTAAGAATATTTGCGTCCTTTAAAACATGACCACAACCGTATCCGAGTATCAAAATGTATAAATTCATAAGAATTGTATTCTAGATAACTCTGTATGAGTAGGACATACTCTGGCTCTCTTTTCAAATCAGACATTTCACAGTTAGCCTTTTACAAGCCAGTATTTAGAAAGGACTATGGTGAAACTTCTGAGTTACAGGACCTACACCCTCATGAATTCCATGCAGCTATGGTTCCTGCACAAGAACTGAACAAGATCAAGCCAGTAAATATTCAAGCATGGATTGGGGACACGTTCATAAGGCCCATTCTTAGATGAGGAACTACTGAGAGTTGATGAGTGCTAAGAGAGGGAGAGTCAGTTCTCTTGAGGTATGTGGTCCATGGTAGGTTGACAATGCTACAGTTGATGGCCTTACCCATATGTATATGGAACACAAAAGGTCATATTTAACAACAAAGAGCATGAAAGTGAGAGGTGATTAGATGAGTATACTCATGAAGAGATAAAGGGTGCACTGGAGGAAGGAGACTATGATCAAAGTATAATGTATGTGTGAATGCAGCTTTCAAAGATTTAGTTTTAAATATATTTTTGAAAGCTAGACTTTTTAAAAATGTTTTGACCTGCAATGGATAGAGTCTGAATAATTCCTGAAAGCCTTTTAAAACATCCCTTATTTTATTGGTCTACTATATATCACTTGGCTTCTTGGAAGAGCTAACTCTCTTTAGTAAGCACATTCTCCATAGTCCAAACATAAATCAAGGTCATTTTCTCACCAAATTGCAAGATTTTTCAAATCTTTACTTTCTTTTCTTGCTCATAATTCTTATTGTATATCAGGCTTAAAACAGCTAGAATGAGTGGGGGTAACTTCACAAGGTTTAGAAAGGACCATGATGCAAGGGACCTTTGTAGATACATTTCAACAAACCTGGTGTTATTCTTCCCTGTTGCTGCTCTGTACATAACCATCCAGGAAGGGTTCTTCTTTTCTCTAGGAATAAAGCTATTCCATGATTCTATTAACCCCTCATTATTTCAGTTGCAGTGTACATGACTGATTCAGTTGGAGTGGATAATAATAGTGGGCAAAACTCACTTCAACTGAGGTTATCACAGGAACAAATGGTAGTGGATCACAGCTAGTATTAAACAAATTTTTCGCTATGTTTTTTTAGGCTGTATGATCCCGTGCGAAGTGAGTGGGACTGGTGCCAAATTATTCCCCATCACCCTATACACGACTGTGGGCAGGCAATCAGTAGCACCACTGAGGTCTTTTTTAGTGTAACAGTGGAAAAAAAATGGTTTGAACAAAATGGGTACCTGTCTTCATTTCTGATATCTATTGAAGTTGTTTTGATTGTTCCACACCCTATCTCAGAGAATATTCTCTTGGATGTCCTGTTTTGCAGGAATAATGCTTTTTTAACCCTTTAGCATAGCAGCCAATAGTCTCTACAATGAAGTGTTTTTAGTAGATCTATGTCACAGTTCTACTGATGAAAGTTGGCTTGTGTTACAGCTTCAGGAAAAATGTTGCTATTTTCAACCATTAGAATAATCCAAATATAGGCAACATATCTCCTTTTTTTTTTTTTTTTTTTTTTTTTTCTTTTTCGACATAGGGTTCCTCTGTGTAGCCCATAGCCCTGGCTGTCCTGGAACTCACACTGTAGACCAGGCTGGCCTCGAACTCAGAAATCCACCTGCCTCTGCCTCCCAAGTGCTGGGATTAAAGGCGTGCGCCACCACCACCCGGCCAACATATCACTTTTTTAACTTGGCTCTTGAATGCAAAAAACAAACATATTTCTGAGAGAAGATGTATATTTCTTCACCAAAATCAGGCTATTGAAGATATTGGACCACTTTTGTTTATAAATACCATGAAACTTCCCAATAGTTAATATTGCTAATATATGTAAAGAGATCTTGCTTGGAATCTCTGGTGGTGGTGGTGGTGGTGGTGGTGGTGATGATGATGATGATGATGATGATGATGATGATGATGATGATGATGATGATTGCAATTATTATTCCATTCTTGCCTGAGCTATGGTGTATTGTGATGGATGTCAAAACATCTAATAAGAACTGAGAGACATGTAGCATAAGATATGCTGCATACCCTTTATCAATAACTGAAAAAAGAGAAAGGTCATGAAGGAAGAACACTAATAGACTTTACAGAGACTTGTTATCAACTTCCATGCATCTGTCAAGACTGAGTCCACCACAGAAAAATGAATATTCCTTCAGCCTCCATAAAAAATGATGTTAAGGTAGATGGAAAGCTGATTCTCTGGTTAAGAGTGCTTCCTGCCTTAAGAAGATCTTAGTTCAGTTTCTTACATCCAGGAAATGTGGCTCACAGGCATATTTGAGCTCCAGAGAAAACATTACATTTTTCTATCATCTTTGATCATCAGTATACACAATTAACACACATAAACACACACACACACACACACACACAGACACACACACACATTAAAATAATCCTTAAAAAAGACATAACTATAGTCCAAGCATCTTCTTAGATTTATAATGATGAGACATTATCACCTAGGGACCTACAATATGATATATTTTTTGTTTGGTCTTATGCACTTTTTGGTAAGTAATCTGTAAATTACAACAGAAAAGCAACATGCCTAGTCATTTAATTCACAGACATGTATTTCCTCTCAAGTTTAATTATACTTGTCAACTTCCACATCTACATATGAACAAATGTTTATATTCTAAACTAAATGTTTAAAGACATGTTTGTTAACATTTAAGTATAGAACTTCATCTACGTAAGCTTTTCTGACCGTGTTTTTGGTCAACATCCACAGGCTACCAATACTATGTATTAGGCAAACAAACAATTGAGTAACTAAGTTTTATACCTGCAATACATTCTACAGTGGGCTTGTGAATTACTCCCTGAATGTATGAAAGCCCATTACATTCTTGAATGAAAATCTCGAACAAAAGGAAGACATTTTATATGGGTCATTTCTTGCCTGAAGGAAAAATAATCTTATAATGCACTCTAAGAAAAGTGAGAAGAAAAGAATATATGATGAAACCAAAGGAAAATTATGGCTTTTGTTTGCATAGGGCATGTTTGTCTATAAAAGTGTGTCCTCACCTAAAAGTATAGAAGGAGTAAGTGCTAATATTAAAGTTAAACAGCAAAGAATAAATAATTGTAATTTAAGCTAATAACATCACAAGCATTTATAACATTACACAAGTATCAAAACATAAAAATATAAAGTTGATGAATTATTATATTTTTACACTCCAGATTTTAATTCCCCCCCGGTCCACCTTCCGACTGTTCCACATCCCATACCTCCTCCCCAAACCCCTGTCTCCATGAGGATATTCCACCCCCAACCCTCAGCCCACCTGCTCTCTAAACTCCCTGGGGTCTCCAGTCTCTTGAGGGTTAGGTGTATCTTCTCTGATTGAATACAGACCCGGCAGTCCTCTGCTGTATATGCGTTGGGGGCTTCATATCAGCTATTGTATGCTGCCTGTTTGGTGGACCAGGGTTTGAGAGATCTTGGGGGTCCAGGTTAATTGATACTGGTCCTCCTACAGGGTCACCTTCTCCCTCAGCTTCTTTCAGCTTTTCCCTAATTCAACCACAGAGGTCATTGGTTGGGTGCAAATATCTGCATCTGACTCTTTCAGCTGCTTGTTGGGTCTTCCCGAGTGCGGTCATGCTAGGTCCATTTTTGTGAGCACTTCATAGCCTCAGTAATAGTGTCAGGCCTTGGGACCACCCCTTGAGCTGGATCCCACTTTGGGCCTGTCACTGGACCTTCTTTTCTTTAGGTTTCTCTCCATTTTCATCCCTGTAGTTCTTCAGACAGAACAATTATAGGTCAGAGTTTTGACTGTGGAATGGCAACCCCGTCCCTCACTTGATGCCCTGTCTTTCTGCTGGATGTGGGCTCTACAAGTCCCCTTTTCCCACTGTAAGGCATTTTATCTAAGGTCCCTTACTTTGAGTCCTGAAAGTTTCTTACCTTCCAGGTCTCTGGTGTGTTCTGGAGGTTCCCCCAACCTTCTATCTCCTGAGGTTGCCTGCTTCCATTCTTTCGGCTGGCCAGCAGAAAGTTGTTGCATTATATACTAGATTTATATGGAGTAAAAATACAGCCTGAAATAAGTAGACAAACATCAAAACAATGATAGAACATTCCATCACTTTGATTTGAAAAGTTCATTAATATTAACACAATCTGTACAGTCAAATTCATCTAAATGAAAATTTAGCCATTATATTGGAAAATTATTTGTTTAGTTTGTGAAGAAAACCCAATAGCATGTTTGAGAACAAGATAACATGATGCACTTTACTGGCAGAAAGAAAGATGCTTCCTTAATCAGTGAGAATACATCTCAGCAATACAGCCTCATAAGTAGATATGGAGGATAGTGGACGGAGGACCAAACGTGTACAAAAGGAAAGGTTGTCTACTCAAGTAATGGTGTCCAAACAGCAGTACCCTCAGAGGAAGAAAAGAAAAATAGTTTGTACATACAAAACCCGTTAAGTTGTAAAGACTTTTTCTAATGTGGATTACAAACAGAAAGATAAAATTTGAAATTGTAAAACTATGCAAAAGTTTAAAACTGTAAATTACACTATATTAGAAATTCTAGATCAAATTGCAGTTATACAGGAACAGACAACCTAATTTTCAAAAAATAATATGTTGAATTGCTTTAAAATTAAAAGTTTGGGGGAGATTCCTCATAGAGGCAGGAGGAGGGGGGAGGATATATGGGACTTGAGGAGTGGAAACTGGGAAGGGGAATAATATTTGAAATGGAAATAAATGAAATAACCAACACAAATGGAAATAAACATGCTAGCTCAAAAAATAAATAAAATTAAAAGTTTGGTGACAAGTTGGTGTTATACGTATTTGTAGTTAAAAGGATAAGATCTATAATGGACCAAGGAATTGGGCTTGTTTAGCAATGACAGCAGCAGCATCACAGAAAACCACGACTGAATACAACATAGAGATAATTATATCAGGAGCCCAGACCAGGTAGAAATGTCTGCATCCTACGTCCTGGATCTATAGATCAGGAAATATCACAGAGGGTGGGGCAGAAACATTGTAAGAGCAAGATAAGCAGGAAATCTGCTGTGAAACTCTCAATCCTATAAATAGCTACACAAATAAGACTGGAATGATGGCAATATAAACAAATAAAAAAACAAAGAAATAAATAACTAAATAAATACATAGATAAATAGATAAAATTTTCACGTTAGGGCAGAAGAGAGGAATTTTAAAGGGCCATTACTCTTTCTTTTTTTTTTTTTTTTTTTTTCTTTTCATTTTTTTTTATGGATGTGTGTGCTTTTTTTGAATTTTTTATAGATATTTTCTTTAGTTACATTTCAAATTTTATCACCTTTCCTGGTTTCCCCTTAGAAAACCCCCAATCCCATCCTCCCTCCCCTTGCTTCTATGCTCCCATGGCTCTAGCCGCATATGTAGCACAGGATGGCCTTGGACATCAATGAGAGAAGAGGCCCTTGATCCTGTGAGGGCCACTACTCTTAATCAAAGAACTACAGGATCATAATGATTGCTGGGAGTAGAATTAGCCACTCCTTGACATGAGCTTCTTACTCTTTCTACATACATACTTACACAAAAAAGAAATAAATTACTCAAACAAACATATGAAAACACAAAATTGATGGCGCAAATGTATAACATTTTATTTACATTTCACAATTTGAATCCAACCATGTCCCTCAAAAGATTAGCAGACAAACAAATTTATCCATGACACTTTTAACCACAAATAGAAGTGAATTATAAAGACTTAAAAAGCACATATACTGATTAGTAAAAAGACGTCAGAACAAACATTCCATTTATTTTTTTTCTCAGAGTGCTTTATTACACTCTGTGTCTCAGCTAATCTGTAGTTTGACCTTGAATAGATATAGAACGCCTAGGCAGCAGGATGTTACCTCTGATCTCCACTTACATGTCTTTCATCATCTTCCTTTTCTTCTGTTAGGTTGGTTTTGGCAACAAGGACTCTCACCCAGAGAAAGTTGTAAAGGCTGCAAAGATCACTGTTCCTTCTTTCCTGCCAAGGGCTATCTATGACAGGTTGTCTTCCCCAGAGTGAAGATGGAGGAAGGACTAACTTACAGAGATGCAAAGAAGAATCTGACAAGCATCCTACAGAACTGCACCGGCAGTTTATTCCTGTGAAGGCACACGTATCAAACTTATCCCTGAGTCATTGTGATCTTTAAGGTTTCTATTTCAAAAAAAAAAAAAAAAAAAAAACTTTGACTAAGTATATTTGTGATTATTTTCTCTTCTCAGTTTTTTTCTACAGATATATTCAACCACAAATTCTGGAAATAGGTTAGGGAAAATTATTTTTGCGTTCTACATCCACAAGCCATATGATGTTACCCTCTCTCCTATTCTGAAAAAAAAAAAAATTAAGGGACAATAAAAAGCTTCTCTTCCTGATGTCTGGACAAAAGAACAGAAAAATGAAGAGCTAGATCATAGATAGTTGGTATGACAGTATGATGAATCTGAATAACTAATTGAGCATATATGATATTTTATCTATTTAAAAATGCAGGATCATGTGACAGATCAATGAGCAATAATATGAATTATTAACTTTGCATGACTACAGTGTATGTCTCGAAAGTTTTCTCTTGCATCAAATATACAACACTAATGTATTTTTATTTTGTGTTTTGCATGTACAGGATCATACAGTTGAAGGTTATGTCTTAATGCTCTCCTACTAACAGTTAACTAACAACTCCTGACAATGACTGTTAATATGAACTTATTAACTAATAAGGGTTAGCTTATTATTAGTTTTTAGATGTACCCAAGGTACCTCTGTAAAATAATGTCTATCAGAAAATATCTGATGCTCATTTTCCCATAAATTCCTCTTATGCAAATCAGCCATAATACAAGTCTTGCCTGCTCTAGTGCAAGTACCTTGTAAAAAGTACAGGAAAATGCCATTTTCTGAAAGCAATAGATAATGCCTCTTTCTGGTTCTCTTAATATTTAACATATGGGGAAATACGTTAAGGTGCACTGTTTCTTTTGTTACAGTGCCTTCTTGTATAATAAGCCACTTTTTATTGGCATGATATTATATTTTGTTTTTAAAAATATAATCACGTTTCCTTTAAGAAATTTGCAGTTTCTTTTCAGAAATAAAAAGGGATTAAATAATCAGTCAAATACATTGATACAGTGGATGGTCAGCTCACTATGAAAGTTTTGCCAAAGAGACTTCTGAACTTGATCAAATCATACTATTTGTTTTCCATCCAGGCTTCCCACATACATTTATTCTTACCCCCCTTTCTTTCATTGGTCTATGATGTAATTGACTATACTTTTAAATTTTTAATTTAATTTATTGTTTTAGTTAATTTATTAATTAACTAATAATTAATAAATTTTATTAATTTTTAATTTAGTGTTTTTAAATGAAATAGGATTATATCATTTCCCTCTTCCCTTTTCAGACTAAGAATCTTCTAGTTACTTTTCCTTGACTCTTTCTAACACCCTATTTGTTGATAGCCTCTTTTTCCTTATTGTTATTTTGCATATTTTAGTATGTGTATATGTAATTATTTATTTATACAAATACATGTGCCCACACATACAAACGGCTGAGTCCAGTTTTATTGTTCATATGTTCATGTTGTTCATATGTACAGGTTTCAGGCTGATCACTCTGCATGGGATAACAATAACGGGAGTCATGCTTATTGCAGTTGCTAATTCTCTTTCTCTCAGCAGTCATTAGGTATCTGTAGTTCTTTATTCATTTCTGGGACACCGTGAAAAATTTTTTCCATGTTAATATGTCCATTAATATTGACATGGTTCCTGACTTGTTTACTCAGACGTTTATAGGAGAAACTGTTTCAAAACAGACTTCTTGATGTCTAGCTCTTACAACCTTTCTGGCCAACCCCTTTTCTATAATGTCCTTTGATCCACAGAGCAGCAATTGCAATGTAGTTGAATCTGTTAGGGTCAGGATCTCCAGGAGATGTTGATCTCTGTGTTGTATCCAATTTTGGTTTTTCTGTGATGGTCTCCACTTTCCGTGAAGAGGAAGTTTCATTGTTGGATGATAGTAGCTGCATTTACGTATGAGTATTGGGGTAGGATTTAAAAGGTAGTAAGGAATTAGGCGGACCTAATATATTGGCAGTAGCAGTTCTTTTGATAAAAAGCTCATAACCAAATTAGGCCTTAGGTGCTGGCTAGGTTTATAAGACCATGCATGATTCCCCTCCTGTTGAATGATCTCTAATTCCAATTAGACAGCTGTTGTTTGTTGCTTACATGTGAATGCCACTTGTTTCAGTTGAATGCCTATTCTGCCATGATGGTCGTTGTTATATTTGACAGATGTTGGACTGCTTAATGGCTTCTCTTACTTGATATCTTGCATTGTATTTTTTAGAACCTTTTCTTGTAGGCCTTCTGTTATGAAATACTATAAATTCTAAAATATCTATTATCGTAAAAAGTCAGTTTGTAGTAGGGTCTGATGGTGATAACAGGATTAACAATCCCTGACAATGACTATAAGAAGCTAATTAATCTGCCAATATATAAAACATATTCACAAATTATTCTAATGCTTAGAAACATGTAACAAGCTAAATAATTAGCAACAGAAAATGCTATGGGAGTTCAGAAGCAAAGTTCAGTCCCAGTAAAGGGAATTGAGATTCAGTGGGATTTGAGATACACTTTGAAAGCTGGCATAGTTTTATATTATAAGGAGAATGGCCAAACCATTGAATGATGCATTTATAACCTATGTATTATTAGTTCTTTCAGAATTGATGTTGAACAGCATTTTCTGGTAATATGTAGAACAATATATCATGAAAGAATATTTGTTTTGTTTTTGCCTTTAATTAATTAAGCTGTTCTAATTTGGGGTATGAAAATAACTTTTATCTCTTTAGAGAAAGCTATTAAGAGAAAAATGCTTGGACAGATGATAGTTGAATACAATTGTTATTATTTATATATATTTTTACAGTCCACTCATACCAGTCAGCCCCCTACAGTTCCTCATCCCATTCCTCCCTCCCCATGTCTCCAAAAGGATGTCGCTACCCACTAACTCCAACCCCCACCCCACCCCCAACCACTACACCCCTTTCCAGACCTCCCCACTCCCTGGGGCCTCAAGTCTCTCCAGGGTTAGGCATATCTTCCCTTACTGAGGACAGACCATGCAGTCATCTACTGTATATGTCAGTGGCCTCTGACAAATTAGTGTATGCTGCCTAGTTGATGGCTCAGTGTATGAGAGATCCCAGGAGTCTGGGTTATTTGAGACTGCTGGTCTTCCTATTAGGTAGCCCTCCTCCTCAACTTCTTCCAGCCTTTCTCTAATTAAACCACAGGTTCTCCTACTTCAGTCCATTGGTTGGTGTAATATGTAAGCCGGCTAATTGTTGGGCATCTCAGAAGGTAGCCATACTAAGTTCCTGTCTATAAGCACATCATAGCATCAGTAATAGTGTCAGGTTTTGGAGCGTCCCCTTGAGACAGATCCATTCTACACACTATATAATATGTTTGAGGCATTAGATATACCTGGAACTAGAGTTACAAGCTATTGGGAGTTGTTCAAAGTGTGTGTTGATAGCCATGTTCATGTCCATTAAAACAGTAAAATATGCTGTCAATAGCTGAGCCCTGTGTGAAGCTTGCCCATGCTGGAATTTTGTTTGCCTTGGTCTTTGAAGGTTATGTATAAAGTAACATGCTCTATAAATGCATGTATTCAATGTCCCTGTCAAGTCTGAAAACTACTTTTTGACCATAGATAAATTTTATATAAACTGCCACGTATTTTAGAGGGTCTTGGCCATACACTCTCTGTCAAAACTACTTTCTCTAAATTATCACACTAAGGCAGGTACAGATAATTATGGCAAGTAGACGTCAGATGCATTCCAATAAAATATTATTTACTAGGTGAGTAATAGTTTATTTGGACCACGTAGGTGATTCCTGACTGCCAGATCATATAAGAGAGGAATAAAATCTTTTCCTTTTTATTTATACTGCTCATATTAAGCAGTTATAATAAAACATAATTTCAAACCAATGACACACTATCAGTTTGTAAGGGAGAAAGCTCATGGTATCTCAACAGTAGATAAAGAATTGCAGGCTACTAAGGAATGCTAAGAATAAGATATATAGTCCTACCAATGAAATAGTCCACCCCTACCAATAAAATAGTACACCAAACAGGTTATCCAATACAAAATCATCAAATCTGAAAACATATTCATACAAGTAACAATATACAGACTCTAAAAGTTGTTATATGTGGATATATACACACATAAAGACACAAATACACAGAGATTTGTAACAATTAATGAAAATAGAGCATAAACTTTAAAAGAATAAAATAGTTCAGTTACATAGGAAGACCAAGGAGAAGGAAAAGGATAGGAAAAAGGTATAATTACATTAAGGTACTTAGAGGATGATAACTTCTAGAATGAATATATATATATATATATATATATATATACACATATATATTCATATTCATATATATATATTCTCATTTGTATAGGATTGATTATGATTGCTTACAAACTGTGATTGAGCTAAACTAACAATGGCTGTCTACCAATGCTAAGACTAAAATTCAGTAATTGTTCAATCTACAAGCCTGCATATCTCAGCTGCTCTTCA
Organism: Uromys caudimaculatus; assembly: GCA_028551405.1. NCBI lineage: Eukaryota > Metazoa > Chordata > Mammalia > Rodentia > Muridae > Uromys > Uromys caudimaculatus. The sequence goes on along the minus strand of CM052702.1, from coordinate 75,021,511 downwards.
GTATATTCAGGACTGCTGGAGAAGAAATAGTCATGCTAGTGAAAGTGAGATCAAACATGCAAAGTGAGGGCTATCTTCCTTCCTCCCGAATCTTATATAAGCTGCTACAAGAAGATGTGGCCCTGATTAAATGTGTGTCTTCCCACATCAAAATGAGTGAGTCTTCCATCTTCAAATGATTTCATTAAGAATCAAATCCGCCCGCCGGGCAGTGGTCGTGCACGCCTTTAATCCCAGCACTTGGGAGGCAGAGGCAGGTGGATTTCTGAGTTTGAGACCAGCCTGGTCTACAGAGTGAGTTCCAGGACAGCCAGGGCTTCACAGAGAAACCCTGTCTCAAAAAAAAAAAAATTCCTCACAGTAGGCTCATATATTTAGGCTTCATTTAATTCCACTTGTATTCAATTTGACAAGCAAGAATATTCATCACAAATTCTAAATGATAGTATAATCTATAAGAATTATATATATACATACACACACACATATATATATATACACAGAGAGAGAGAGAGAGAGAGACTACCACTAAAGTGCATTTAGTAGAAATTGTGTTATACATAGGAAATAGAAATTTAAAGCCAGTGGAAAGGTGAAGAATGTGTGAATGGAAGAAGTGTGATTAGGCTAATTGGATCTGATCTAATGATCCTAGTTATGTCAGAGATCCTATCTTTTGCATCTTTGTGCCTTCAGCGGCAAAGCCTTTCCATCTGTCTGAGGTATAAAGACTTTTGAAATTCAAGTCATTAGAAAAGAATCAGAGAGTCCTGCATTGGGAAGGTTCTCTGTTCTCCTATAAGGGTGGGTAGTCAAGTATGGCACTTTGCTTTTGCTGCTTTCTCAGTGTAAAGCTTCCCTGTTGAGGTCAGAATATTCTAAAATTAATTGTCATTCTAATACAATGGCTGTGTGTACAAGAAGAAACCAACAAAAATTCCAGATCATAGATGGCAGACATGACTGAAAATATATTATAAAAGAACTTCTCTTTCATGTGAGAAAAAATTAAACTATGTTTACATAGACATAGTATTTTCTGTTATCTGATAACAATCAAAGCACTCCTTTTCATTTTACACACATTGTAATGGAAATTTTTTTTTTTTTTTTTTTTTTTTTTTTTTT
>CM052702.1:74995514-75019883 GCA_028551405.1 Uromys caudimaculatus | reverse complement strand
CATTTCTTTAGGTGCTTCTCAGCCCTGAAAATTTCCTCAGTTGAGAATTCTCTGTTTAGCTCTGTTCCCCATTTTTTGATGGGGTTATTTGGTTTTTTGGAGTCTAACTTCTTGAGTTCTTTGTATATATTGGATAGTAGCCCTCTATCGGACAAAGGATTGGTTAAGATCTGTTCCCAATCTGTTGGTTGCCGTTTTGTCCTATTGACAGTGTCCTTTGCTTTACAGAAGCTTTGCAATTTCATGAGGTCCCATTTGTCTATTCTTGATCTAAGAGCATAAGCCACTGGTGTTCTGTTCGGGACATAGTATTTTCTGTTATCTGATAACAATCAAAGCACTCCTTTTCATTTTACACACATTGTAATGGAAATTTTTTTTAAAAAAATTATGCCAGAAGGAAGTGCTCAGTAGGAGCCCATCATCAAGGAGATGTTTGCTTCATTCCCCAGGATTACAAATAATAACAACAATAATATATAATCCATAAATATCTATTAAGTTGTTCTATTTTGAATTAAGGTCTGCATGTGCTATATTTTTGATAGAGTAATATTATATTTATCCATACATATAACCATAACAAATGATTAAAAGATTAGAGATACAGTTTTACACAAATAAACATGGGTTCAAATATTTTCTTTGTGTTTGCCTCAACTGCCCAATAAAGGGAAAATGTGCGACTTTATCTTTTAAACTTATATGATATTAAGTGATTTAAGCATAGACAGGAATGGCATGTGCAATTTTGATGCCCAGAGACATTCTCTATTTGAAGAAATTAATTTTCTCCATCATTTAGACAGGTTTTTATCAAACATATGTAATAGAAGTAACATCCTTTCTTCTACTTTTAATGTTGGATGTTGTCACTAAAAGATTTCAAAATGTGTGAATAAGCATCATTTGTCTAAAAGATGCATCAAATCATAAAACTATGAAAGCTCCCTGTTTTTCCAGTGGTAATCTGATTCTCCAGCTGTGATAAAATGCACTGCCTTTGGCCTTCTGGTTTAGCCATTTAGGAATTGGATTATTGTCTCATAAAACAGAGGAGCAGTAATATTGTTGTTTAATTATAATCATTATTAAAAGTTCTGAATCATGTTATTATCAGGAAAAGGGCAAGGAATGATAATTCAATGAATGAATCATTAATAACATTCCAATTCGTTTTCGTGTCAGGAAAAATAAAAACACACTTACATTGCAATAAGTGAGAAGACAGTCACATGTAACTGTTAGGACCTTAGAATTTAGAGTCAGATAAAAATGTTCAATTTCTAATGTAACACTGTACTTTGTTTAATAATTGATTACTTTTGTATATGAACAGGACATAGCATACAGAACATTGTACCGTTTCTTTGATAAAGTCATGGGGTCAGGTGTGTTTGACATTGAACATAATGGTTGATATTTAGAAATCACTCAGTAAATGGTATCAACGCAATATTTATCCACTTGTAAAAAAAATTGTCCATCTTAGTTAATTAAAATGTTTTTAAATAACTGCAAATTTGAAAACTGACAAAGACACAGCCAGCATTTTGAGTGAGATATGCAATTGTGACTTCCTGACTTTGAAATCAATGTAGAAATATACTATCAAAAATATCTCAAACTAATTTATATGGATTATAACAAACTCATTTATTTAATAAATATGTTTGTGTTCCCCAAAACAAAACAAAACAAAAAGAAAAAAAGAAAAGAATAAGAAAATGCACTCCTCCAGAGGAGAAAAACAAACACTAACAGAAGCACGTAAATTTCAGGGGTTCGTCAGATATGTGTGTTTCATCCTTGATCAGAAAGTAGGATGCATGACATCATTACATGAAAGTTGGAGCATTTGATAAAACAGGAATGTACATGTGCTATTTTAAGAATGGTGAACTTCATTTATATACAGTGTCCAAAAAGACATGAACAAGTTATACATAAAAGGTGTGAATAACTAAATAAGATTGAATATTTTGATGTTGACAAAAAATAGGGAATGAGGAAATTGGAGGCCACAGAAATATAAAGAAAAATCAGGATGGTATGATCTCACAGATAAGATACACAAAGTCTAAAATTAGCAAGTCATAGGCAGTATTAAAAGCTACTTTAAATTCATGTAGAAGGATAAATTGGAAAACATTTTATAATTAGAATATTTAATAACTTTCTGAATGGAAATTACAGCTAAATGGTAAGATAAAACATATTTCAAAGATGAATAACTTAGAGATATGTAAGGAAAGATTAGTAATAACTGACCTTTAAAGTGAGAACTGTAGTAGTACAAAGTAATAGGAATATGCTGTTTTATATTCATAGAAAGAAAATATTCAACCAAGAAGACTACAAAATATAATCATCAAGAAACTTGCCGGGCAGTGGTGGCACACGCCTTTAATCCCAGCACTCTGGAGGCAGAGACACTTGGATTTCTGAGTTCGAGGCCAGTCTGGTCTACAGAGTGAGTTCCAGGACAGCCAGGGCTATACAGAGAAACCCTGTCTCAAAAAACAAACAAACAAACAAACAAAGTTAAAAATAAAAAAAAAAGAAACTTAATAATAACACACAGAGGAGACAATAATAATTAATATAGTAAACTCTTAAATGAGAAACAAAAATGATCCAATTTTACATTGCTCCTTAATAATTCATTAATTGCTTAGTTGGTTCTTGGGAATATGAACCATGCTAAGTGTTTCAAAATGCATGTCATGTATTTGGTAATATAATCTACAAAAAAAGCCATAAAGATTAAATTATAGTACACATACACACACACACACACACACACACACACACACACACACATTTAAACACACACATTTAAAATAATATGTGTTTACATCTGCCTTCAGTTAAAGGGGGAGTAATCAAGATAGCTTGGAGGTGAGGTTACTCTTGACCTTATTTTTAATGGTAAATAAATAGATATTTATGACATATGCTAAAAATAGGAAAGTAAAAATAATCAAAGAAACAAGGAAGCACTATAGTGAGCTTGAGTTATTAAAAAGCAAGCTCAGTCAAATGTCTAAAGTTTCTCCATATTTGAATAGGACTGGTAAGTTGTACAGGAACTAACAATTTTGAAATTATACCATATACCATAGAGTTCAATTGAAGAGTTGCCATTAAAGAGATACTTAAAATGTTTTTCATGCTTTGAAAATCAGTGCACAGTTGGGAAGAACATACATTGAAGTGGATAACAGATACATAAAAAGGTAGTGGTACAGACATAGGAAAGTAATGAATTAAGATAATTTGATATCACCATTGCTGGAAATGAATAGAGACATCTCAACTATATAATGTCAAATTTGCTCTGAAAAGAGAGAAATCAGTTAGATGCTAAAGTATTTTTGACTTATTTTTGTTACTTTCTTTGACATTCTGTTTTGTTTTTCCTGCCCTGAATGACTTGATTAATTTAAATAAGCAATGACAGTTCTTAGAATATCTTGATTTGGGCTTGATGAATTTGATCAGTTCAGGAAACCTGTTAATGGATAGTCTTGTTTTGGAAATCTAGTTGGATCATGAAGGAAATTTAGTTAAGCTATATTTTGAGAGTGGTAAATATGTAGCTGAGGAAGAGTGACCAAATATGGACCACAGTTAGCGGATGGAGCTGACTGTCCTTTTGCAGGAGGGGAAAGGGCTATAAGAACAACACACATGCTGAAGCCTTTCTTGCCCAAGCTAGCTTTCCTTTTGAAGTCACAGAAAGCATGTCTGTGCCCAAATGCAAAGTCACCAACTTTCATAAAAAGAAACATTACTAAAGATCAAATCACTATTGAACCCCAAACATTAATAGGGGGAAACTTAAACATTCTACTCTCACCAAACAAAAGGTGATCAAGACAAAAAACTAAACAGAGAAAGAATGAAACTAACTGCTGTTACGAATCAAGTGGAACTAGCAGATGTCTACGGAACCTTTCACCCAAACAAAAAAGAATATACCTTCTCAGCATCTCAAAGATGCTTTTCTCAAAATCGATCTACCTCCCCAGGTCTGCACCAAACCCTGACATTATTACTAATGCTAGGTTGTGCTTTTAGACAGGCGCCTAGCATGGTTGTCCTCTGAGAGGTACTACCAGCAGCTGACTGAGACAGATGCAGTTTCTCACTGCTGTATGGAAGAGTTAGGGGAAGGACTGAAAGAAGGGAAGGGGATGGCACCCCATAGGAAGAACATCAGTGTCAATTAACATGAAACCCTGAGAGCTCGCAGAGATTAAGCCACCAACCAGAGAATGTACACAGGCTGGTCCAAGGCCCCTGGCATGTACGTAGCAGAGAACTGCCTTGTCTGGCCTCAGTAGCAGAGGCTATAACTAATCTTGTGGAGACTTGAGGCCTCAGAGAGAGGGCTTGCCTGTGATGGGCACCCTCTCAGAGAGGGGGAGGTGAGGAAGAATTCTTCTAGGGAAGACTGGGAGTGGGGGCAAATTTATGATGTAAATAAAATAATTAATGAAAAATTTCTTCATAAAAAAAAAGACGTTTAAAGCTCAGAGAAGGATTCACATTGTAAAATAGGTTTTTGAATAATTGTTACAAAGGCATGAGCTCAAAACTCAAAATCTATTATAAGAGATATTGAAGAAACTACTTTTCAGCTACCGATTATATATATATATATATATATATATATATATATATATATATATATTTGAAAAGGGTCTTAATATTCATCCCCTACTGGTTTTGTACTATTGATCTTCCTATTTCCTGTTTCACCACTGAGTACCTGTACATGTACTCAGGTTTAAGCATGTGTCTGGTTTTCTGACTGGTGGATGATTTTATGAACTTGATTTTTCCCCTGTGAAAAGAAAGGGAATCCAAATGAAGACATTTTTAAAGCTTATCTCAATGATTCTTATCCTTTGAGCAAAAATTAGTCAGAACATTATGTTGTCAAATAGTTCTGGTCACAGGGTGTACTGTTAAATAGTTAAAATCAATCATAGTTACCACTAAATGGGATTGTTCAGGTAGATTCTAAAGATAAGTATATATTAAAATATTCTTTGCTTTAAAATTCTAGAAAGAGACTAAAAAGAGGGAACATTAAGGGATGAAGATGGATAGAAAGTGGGAGAAAGGACATCTGGGATGAAAACTGGGAAAGGAGTCAGTAAGGAAATACAAGAAGAGATTAGAAAGAGCAGAAATTTAAGGGAAAGAATGAAATACAAAACAAAATTTGGTCAAATATGTCATAATAGTATAAAACTTCTTATATGCTTATTAAAATGAATTCAATAAAAATATGGAAATATTTTCATTTGCAGTACTTTAAGCATGTGTAGTCATTAATTGATTTTATATAAACAAATATCAAAGGGTAAATGACATGTTTTCTCTCTAACAAGGTGATGCTAGCTAAATCTCCAGTTCTGTTTAATTTGTTGTTGTTGTGCTGCTATGTTTTGTTTATTGTTTGTTTGGTTTTGTTTTGTTTTTTTCAGTAGAAAATAAACACAAATCATATTATGGAACTGAGATCAGGAGCTGTTTGCTACAACAGTTAGCAAATACTGAACACAATTATATAGCAGACTATCCTGCTTACTTTTAATATATCATTAATATCAAAGTAAGAAGATGATGCCAGGAAAACAAGACTTACACTAAAAAGCCAATACAGTATATGTCTGTAAGTTCTCTACATAGCTCATCTGAAATGAAGTGAATCTCATCTTTTGGGTTTCTTAGACTTAAGTCCAGTAAGAAATGTGATACTTTAGCCAACCATAAGATAATAGCCTCTCAGGGATTTTGTGTCCCCATGGAGTGTGCAGTCTGACAATAGAAGAAGATTAGTGTTACAAGAAATGGAAGGCAGCAAGTACCTTGTATCTTCAAGCACAATATTTTGAGTTTTAAGATTATGAAAAATATACTTTCTTAAGAGTACTATGATTTGCAAGCACAACATGAATTTTTACTTGGCACAATGTGGTCATAAAACTTTTCTTTGAGAAGGTTAGAATTCGGTGTTACTTTTATGTCACTTGAAAATATTATGGCACATGAGAATCACAAGAATTTTATATTATGTCTATTGATGATAACAACAGGCCAGAGATGTTAAATACCTTACTAAAATTATATAACTTGCTAGCAAAATACAAAACTAAATGAATCCTTGAGGCAATAGCATTATATTTTTGCTATATGTTCTTTAAGCAAGTGCCAAGAAACCTTTGAAATATTCTAACTAGCGAGGACATTTCATTGCCCTAAGGTATGTATGTAAGTCCAGTGCCTTATTGAATTGTGTTTTAATTTTTACATAGTAAGAATTAAGTTTCAAAGGATACATGTCATTTTAAACAGCTCTTCCAATTGGAGAAGACATTAGTGACAGTAATATTTGTTTTTCTTTATTGCAATATACACATTTTAGTAACTTAAGACAAAAGCTTATGTAAGTACAATAATTGATATACAATGTTTTTATTCATACAGGGACTACATGATTATTTTGAGGATTGGTTTTATTTAACAATTGCAGAGATCTTCAGTTATTTCATGATTTAGAGTAACCAAAAATTTCCTGATATTCATTAATTTGTAGTGCTTTTAATATATGCTTATGTTTTCAATACATACATGTGCTGGTTTTCCATGACCAATAGCATGGCAAAACTGAGTGGACACAGAATCTGATCCTTCATTTTGCTTGAACTGTAATTCCCTCTCATTGTTCCTTAACCAGAACATAGTACAAGCTACATGAGTGAACTACATGAACATTACTTCTTTGCACTGTAAATACACTCTAGAATCCAATAAAGAGATGTGTCAGTGGAGAGAAAATGAAGCACCAGTGTATGCAAAGCCCCAGACATCTAACTCAGTGCTGGAGGCACTAGTAGCTGACCACACCTTTTGGATATTTTTAAACAATGTTCTAAAATACATCTATACACAAGCTGCTTATTATTGATGCTTGATTTATTTACTTATACCATATGAAGGATCTACAACATGTTTTATATTATCAAATTAAGCCTTATAATATTTTCATGTGTTTTTCAGTAAGGGGAACAAAGTAATTTTTCTTTTATAACAGTACCTCTAGCATTAAAACAGTATTTGCTGACGGCATAGAGCAATATGAAAACTCCTTTACTTTAGTTAACACTCATATTCATTAAAACGCAAGAGAAAATTTCTCTTCATATAAAAACTGCCTCCAAAGCTGCACCATGTGTTGATTAGAAAGTTTTTTCATAGGGCATCAACGCTAGTGACTTTCCACTACCAACCTTGAATGGCTGCAAAAGGAAGTATTAGATTCTTGGTATGCCATTCACAATCTGTCAAGACATCCTCTTCTCCTCCACCCTTGCCCATATTCCTTCCATCTATTATGGGTGTCTGCCTAGAGCACCATTAGGAAGCCTATGGTGAAGCTTAATCTAAATTCTTCATGGAAACCATTTCTTTCAGCTCTAGGCTGTATAAGAGCAAGTGAAATTTGTGTAAAGAACTAACTTTCTTTACTAAGGAGACAGTAATTATGACCAGTTGAACTTTTCTCATTGTAACTATCGCTGTGTGAAATTTCATAGCACAGAAATACTATTTTAGTCTTACAAAATCTAGGATACATGATAAAGAATAGTCATATTTCAAAACTATATATTCATCATTAGAGCTCTCATATTATTGTTACTCTTTCAAATACATTGTGTCCAAACACAATTGGAAATTAATACTGAATATATATTAATGTAATATTAGAATGTTATGTTACAGAGGGAAAGTATACGCTCGAGAATAATAGTTGGTTTCTCCAGATATTGGACGAAAGTACTATCCATGGGTAAAGTGTAAAAATGGTGGGAATTTCTAAGAATTTTCTTTATAAATTTATGTGGCATTCTCTGGTTTGGTGGTATTGATTACTTTTATTTTTGTTGTTGTTTGTTGTATGAGACTGAGTCTGACCTGAACTCCTCATGTTTGGTCCTGACTTCACAAGTATTTTATTTAAAGGAACTATCAACTATGCAGGACTGGATTTCTGAATGTGATATATATACCATCAGATGCAATAATGGGAACAGCCAAAATCAAGATGCTACTAATACAGAAACACAATCATAATGAAGTCAACTACAGTTAATGACACCACCATCAGCCAGTCCCAGGTGGTTCTGTTAAGTCCTTGGTATTTATTGATCAATAGCATGGCTTATGCTTTTAATATAACTTTCTGTTGAACTGTACTTTAGTGAGCACGCACTTGCCCCACTTCTTATTTTACCTGGCCGACACAATTTTATTCACATATAACCCACAGCATCTTGAGAATTGTGTTTCCTGCTGTGTTATGTACCATTTACCTCTTATTGTCACCATTAGAAAAGCCTCCTAACATTAGCATTGAGGCTCTAGTCAAATAGAAATCTCTCCATTAAAACAACCATTGGATTGAGTGTGGGGTCCTGGATGGAGGAGTTGTAGAAGGGTCTGAAGGAGCTGAGGGGGGTTGCAGTCCCATAGAGGGAGCAAAAGTATCAACTGAGCAGACCACCCAGAGCTCCTGGAGACTGGACCACCAACCAAAGAATGCACATGGAGGGACCTATGGTGCTGGCCACATATGTGGCAGAGGAGGGCCTTGTTGGCCATCAGTGGGAGGAGAGGCCCTTGGGTCAGAGGGTGTTAGACGCCCTAGTACAGGGGAATGCTAGGGAGGGAAGACAGGAGTGGGTGTTTGGGTGAGGGGGGTACCTTCATAGAGACAGGGGAGGGGGAATAGAATAGGAGGTTTCTAAAGGGAAAAACATTTGAAATGTATATAAAGTAAATATCCAAAACTAAATATAAAAAATAAAAGAAAACCCAACAAGCAAGCAACCTCATGTATGGTGTGTGTATGTGTATGTATGGGTCTATTGGTGTGTGATGCTAGATATACAAATAAAATCTGTTCAATGTGTATAATGTTATTTCTATGTATGTTTTCAGGGCTGACAGTTTGTATTGTATAACCAACTGGTAGACTCTTTCTAGGAAGAGTATTGCTTCTATTCTCAGCTGTTCTTATTGACCTGCAGTTCTTCATCTTGGGTGAAGTTCTCTGTGCTACCCTACTTCCACCTTAGCATTTCTATTGTTATCATCCTTGTTCAAGTAATGTTTAGATATCCTTGTCTGTGAGACTTTGAGGGAGATGCTTCTCTGAAATTTTAAACAAACATCCTGATGCCCTGTCTCTTACAATCTTTCTACGTGCCCTAATCTATAGTGATCCCTCAGTCTGCAAGCAGAAGTTTAATGTAGGTGTATCAAGTGGAATTGGGCTCCACAAATCAAACTGAAGACTTGACCAGAATGTAATAGTAGCTAATAGTTCATCAATGGAAAGATACCATGAACTTCTTTATGATCCATAACTGATTTTTTTCTAAGGCCAATCTTATGCAGGACAAATGCAGATAATCACAATTATGAGTTTATGATGATGTCATTGTTATACCAAAATTATGACATTTGCAATCATTCTACTTATGTTCCAGCTCTTATTCCCTCTCTGTCACATCTTTTAGTATGTTCTTAGGGCTTTAGAGGAGAGAGACGTGTGTGTTTTCAACAAACTAAATGTGTGTGTGTGTGTGTGTGTGTGTGTGTGTGTGTGTGTGTGTGTGTGTGGTGTGTGGTGTAAATTAGCATACCATGATAGAGATATGGAGGTCCAATGACAATTTGTGGAAGTTAGTTCTCTCCTTCCACCTTATGGATATCTTTTTAGGTTTTCAAACTTGGTGCTGAGTACCCACTGAGCCAAGTCACTGACCATCATGATTTTCTAACTTAAAGAAACTTTTACAGGTGTCATATTTGAAGATGATTTTGTACAAATTAATGACTCATGAGTAAGTCTGAGGAATTAGATGCTATTATATCTTTTATGTGAATAAGATTTATAGTGCCCTTGAGCAGTATAGTTAATCATGATTTGTGTAGATTTGTGGATTGTCTCTGGCTTTTTTTCATAGGAGATAAAATATTAACTTCTATTTTTAAAAGTACCTTTATTTCCCAGCAGTCTCGTTGCTTACCCAGGTAAACTTGGAGCCTTTTTGATATAAAATAACAATCAAACCTGAGGGGAAATGGTTTCCCATTTGGAAACAACATCACCATTTATCTTAAGATTTTATTTCAGCTGCTCCCTAGAGACTGAACTTACTTGGCTTAGTCCTGACCAAAGGTTTTAATATGCTCTCAAAAAGTCTAAGAGATATTTACCTAGCATTTTGTTTACAATGTCCTTTTAGAACTGTTGACCAGAACACCCAGAGTAAGCTTGACTCCCAGGCACTCTAACATACCCAGTATCATAGGATCATAGGTGAGGAGGCTACAACATCTGCTGCAACACGAGGAGTAACTAGGACAAGCAGGATCCAGGGATGCAGGAACCCCGCCCAGCAAATTGCAAGGGTTCCTTCGAGTCTGAGCCAGTACCCTGTGCAGACCTTGGATGCTAACGCTGTACCCAGTGCCACAATACCTGGAGGAAGCTCGACCCCCAGAAGCTCTAACATGACCAGGATCATAGGATCACAGAATCTCAGAAGCTTGGTCATACCAGGATCTCAGGATTCCAGAGGCAGCTTGACACCCAGGAGCTCTGATAGACCAAGGACCTCAGAATCAGAGGATCCCAGAATAATAGGATCAGACTGACAGCTGGACTCTGAGGAGATCTGACCCAACCAGGATCACAGGAGGGACAGGCTCCAGTGAGATACAGCGAAGGCAGGTAGCATTAGAGATAATAAGATGGTGAGAGGCAAGCATAAGAAGACAAGCAACAGAAAACAAGGTTATCTGGCATCATCAGAATCCAGTTCTCTCACCAAAGTAAGTCCTGGGTACAACATCTCACTGGAAAAGCAAGACTCGGATTTAAAATCACTTCTCATTATTATGATAGAGGACTTTAAGAAGGACATAAATAACTCCCTTAAGGACATACAGGAGAACACAGGTAAACAGATAGAAGATCTTAAAGAGGAAACACAAAAATCCCTTAAAGTTACAGGAAAATACAAGCAAGAAGGTGAAGGAATTCAACAAAACCATCCAAGATTTAAAAATGGAAATAGAAACAATAAAGAAACCACAAAGGGAGACAATTCTGGAGATAGAAAACCTAGGAAAGAAATCAGGAGTAGTAGATGGAAGCATCACCAACATAATACAAGAGATAGAAGAGAAAACCTCAGGGGCAGAAGATACGATAGAAAACATTGACACAACAGTCAAAGAAAATGCAAAAAGCAAAAGCTCCTAACTCACAACATCCAGGAAATCCAGTACACAATAAGAAGACGAAACATAAGAATAATAGGTACAGAAAAGAGTGAAGACTTCCAACTTAAAGGGCCAGTAAATATTTTCAACAAAATTATAGAAGAAAACTTCCCTAACTTAAAGAAAGAGATGCCCATGAACATATGAGAAACCTATAAAACTCCAAATATACTGGACCAGAAAAGAAATTCCTCCCCTCACATAATAATCAAAACAACAAATGCATAAAACCATGAAAGAATATTAAAAGCAGTAAGGGAAAATGGTCAAGTAACTTAAAGACAAACCTATCAGAATTATACCAAACTTCTTGCCAGAGACTATAAATTATACCAAACTATCTTGCCAGAAGCTCCTGGGCAGATGTCCTACAGACCCTAAGAGAACACAAATGTCAGGACAGGCTACTATACCCAGCAAAACTCTCAATTACCATAGATGGAGAAATCAAGATATTCCACAACAAAATGAAATTTACACAATAACTTTCCACAAACTCAGCCCTACAAAGGATAATAGATGGAAAACAGCAATACAAGGAGGGAAACTACAAACTAGAAAAAGCAAGAAAGTAATCTTTCAAGAGACCCAAAAGTAGATAGCCACACATGCATAATTCCAGCTCTAATAACAAAAATAACAGGAAGTAACAATCACTTTTCCTTAATATCTCTTAACATCAATGGATTAAATTCCCCAATACAGAGCCATAGAATAACAGACTGGATATGTAAACAGGACCCAGCATTTTGCTGCATACAGGAAATACAAGTCAGTGACAAAGATAGACACTACTTCAGAGTAAAGGGTTGGAAAGCAAATGGTCCCAAGAAACAAGCAGGAGTAGCGATTCTAATATCAAAAAAATTCAACTTTCAATCAAAAGTCATCCAAAACAATAAGGAGGGACACTTCATACTCATCAAAGGAAAAATCTACCAAAAGAAACTCCCAATTCTGAACATCTATGCTCCAAATACAAGGGCAACCACATTAAAAAAAGAAATTTTACTAAAGCTCAAAGCACACATTGCACCTCACACAATAATTGTGGGAGACTTGAACACCCCACTCTCATCAATGAACAGATCTTGGAAACAGAAACTAAACAGAGACACTGTGAAACTAACAGAAGTTATGAATCAAATGGATTTAACAAATACTTATTGAATATTTCATCCTAGAACAAAAGAATATACTTTCTTCTCAGCACTTCATGGTACCTTCTCCAAAATTGACTATATAATTGGTCACAAAACAGGCCTCAACTGATACAAGAAAATTGAAATAGTACTATGCATACTATCAGATCACCAAGAAATAAGGCTGGTCTTCAGTACAAAAAAAAAATGGTAAGCCCACATACACATGGAAGCTGAACAACATTCTACTCAATGATAACTTGGTCATGGAAGAAAAAGAAAGAAATTAAAGACTTTCTTGAAAATGAAGGTGCATCATACCAAAACATTTGGGACACAATGAAAGTAGTGTTAGGAGAAAAACTCATAGCTCTAAGTGCCTCCAAAAAGAAACCGGAAAGAGTATACATTAGCAGTTTAACAGTACACCTGAAAGCTCTAGAGAAAAAAGATGCAAATACACCCGAGGGGAGTAAACAGCAGGAAATAATCAAACTCAGGGTTGAAATCAAACAAGTAGAAACAAAGAGAACTATACAAAGAATCAACAAAACAGGAGCTAGTTCTTTCAGAAAATCAACAAGATAGATAAATCCTTAGCCAGAATAACCAGAGGGCACAGAGAGAGTATCCAAATTAATAAAATCAGACATGAAACTGAAGACATAACAATGAAAACCGAGGAAATCCAAACCATCATTAGATCCTACTACAAAACCCTATACTCAATAAAATTGGAAAATCTGAATGAAATAGACAATTTTCTAGAGAGATACCAGTTACCAAAGTTAAATCAGGATCAGATGAACCATCTAAACAGATCTATAACTGCTAAAGAAATACAAGTAGTCGTGATAAGTCTCCCAATCACAAAAAAGGCCCAGGACCAGATGTATTTAGTGCAGAATTCTATCAGACCTTCAAAGAAGACCTAATACCAATACTCTTCAAACTATTCCACAAAATAGATACAGAAGGGTCACTACTATATTCATTCTATGAAGCCACAATTATACTTAATACCAAAACCACACAAAGAACCAACAAAGAAATAGAAATTCAGAACAATTTCCCTTATGAACATAGATGCAAAAATAATCAATAAAATTCTTACAAACTGAATCTAAGAACACATCAAAATGATCATTCACCATGATCAAGTAGGCTTCATCCCAGGGCTGAAGGGATGGTTCAATATACATAAATCCATCAATTCAATCCACTACACAAACAAACTCAAGGGGGAAAAAAAAACGATCATTTCACTAGATACTGAAAAAGCATTTGGCAAAATTTAACATCCCTTCATGTTAAAAGTTTTGAAATGATCAGGAATTCAAGGCCCATACCTAAACATAGTAAAAGCAATATACAGTAAACCAGTAGCAGACATCAAACTAAATGGAGAGGAAATTGAAGGAATCCCACAAAAATAAGGGACTAAACAAGGCTGCTGACTCTCTTCCTATCTATTCAATATAGTAATTGAAGTTCTAGCTAGAGCAATTAGACAACAAAAGGAGGTCACAGGGATACAAATTGGAAAGGAAGAAGTCAAAATATCACTATTTGCAGATGATATGATAGTATACTTAAGTGACTCCAAAAATTCCACCAGAGAACTCCTAAACCTGATAAACAACATCAGCCAAGTGGCTGGATGTAAAACTAACTTAAAGAAATCAGTAGCCTTCCTCTTCTCAAAGGATAAACAGGCTGAGAAAGAAATTAGGGAAACAACACCCTTCACAAAAGTCACAAATAATATTACATAACTTGGTGTGACTCTAACCAAGTAAGTGAATGATTTGTATGGCAAGAACCTCAAGAATCTGAAGAAAGAAGATCTCAGAAGTTGGAAATATCTGTCATGCTTATGGATTGGCAGGATTAATATAAGAAAAATGGCCTTCTTGCCAAAATCAATCCACAGATTCAATGCAATCCCCATCAAAATTTCAACTCAAATCTTTGTTGAGTTAGAAAGAGAAATTTGCAAATTCATTTGGAAGAACAAAATAGCCGGTATAGCAAAAACTATTCTCAACAATAAAAGAACTTCTGGGGTAATTACCATGCCTGACATCAAGCTGTATTACAGAGCAATAGGGATAACAATTGTATGGTATTGGTACAGACATAGGCAAGAAGATCAGTGGAATAGAATTGAAAACCTAGAAATAAAACCACACATCTATGGTCACTTGATCCTTAACAAAGGAGATAAAACCAACCAGTGGAAAAAAGACAGCTATTTCAAAAATGGTGCTGGTTCAACTGGAAGTCAGCATGTAGAAAAATGCAATTCAATCCATTCTTATCTCCTTGTACAAAGCTCAAGTCCAAGTCGATCAAGGACCTCCACATCAAACCAGATACACTAAAACTAGTAGAGGAGAATGTGGAGAAGAGCCTCAAACAAATGGGCACAAGGGAGAATTTCATGAACAGAACACCAATGACTTATGCTCTAAGAGCAGCAATCAAAAATTGGGACCTCATAAAATTGCAAAGCTTCTGTAAGACAAAGGGAACTGTCAATAGGACAGAATGGCAACTAACAGATTGGGAAAAGATCTTTACCAATCCTAAATCCAATAGAGGGTTAATATCCAACATACACAAAGAACTCAAGAAGCTAGATGCCAGAGAATCAAATAACCCTATTAAAAAATGGGATATAGAATTAAATAAAAAATTTTCAACTGAGGATTATCAAATGTCTGAGAAACACCTAAAGAAATGTTCAACATCCTTAGTCTTCAGGGTAATGCAAATCAAAATAACCCTGAAATTCCACCTCACACCAGTCAGAATGGCTAAGCTCAAAAACTCAGTTGACAGCAGATGCTGGTGATGATGTGGAGAAAGAGGAACAGTCCTCCATTGCTGGTGGGATTGCAATCTGGTACAACCACTCTGGAAATCAGTCTGGCAGTCCTTCAGAAAATTGTACATCGTATTGCCTGAGGACCCAGCTATACCACTTCTGGGCATATACCCAAAAGATTCTCCAATATATAACAAGGATACATGCTCCACTATGTTCACAACATCCTTATTTATAATAGTCAGAAACTGGAAAGAACCCAGATATCCTTCAACAGAGGAATGGATACAGAAAATATGGTTCATTTACACAATGGAATACTACTTGACTATTAAAAACAATGATGTCATGAAATTCTTAGGCAATGGATAGAACTAGAAAAATATCATCCTGAGTGAGGTAACCCAGTCACACACACAAAAAAAAAAACACACATGGTATGCACTCATTGATAAGTGGGTATTAGCTCAAAGGCTCACAATAACCTAGATACAATTCACAGACCACATGAAGCTCAAAAAAAAAAAGAAAGACCAAAGAGTGGGTGCTTTGGTCTTTCTTAGGAAGGGGAACAAAATACTCACAGGAGTAAATATGGAGACAAAGTGTAGAGCAGATACTGAAGGAAATCATCCAGCGACTTCCCCACATAGGGATTCATTGCACATATAGTTACCAAACCCAGACACTATTGTGGATGCCAAGAAGTACTTGCTGAAAGGAGCCTGATATAGCATACACATACAGAGGCAGATGCTAGCAGCCAAAATTGGACTGAGCATGTGGTCCCCAATGGAAGAGTTAGAAAAAGGACTGAAGGAACTAAAGGGGTTTGCAACCCCATAAGAAGAACAACAATATCAACTAATCAGACACCCCCCCCTTAGAGCTTCCAGGGACTAAACAACCAACAAAGGAGTACACATGGAGGGGCCCATGACATCAGCGGCATAAGTAGCAGAGGATGGCCTTGTTGCGCATCAATTCGAGGAGAGGCCTTTGGTCCTGTGAAGGATTGATATCCCAGTGTAGAGGAATTTGAGGATGGGGAGGCAGGAGTTGGTTGGTGGATGGGGGCACAGACTCATAGAAGTAGAGCGATAGGGGAGAGGATAGGGATTTCCCGGTGGTGGAGACTGGGATAGGGAATAACAGTTGGAATGTAAACAATGAAAATATCCAATTTAAAAAAAAAGAAAAAAAGAAGTTTTAATCATACTCTAAAGATGAGTGTTCAGACCTGATTGTGCTAGCACCCTGCTTTAGAACTTAGGAAAACAAAGAGCAACAATCAAACTGGATTTTTAAAAATATGTGAGTCCTGAGACTTCAAGATGAAGGAAACTATATCTTAAAGAGTAACTCAGTCACAAAAAAAACGAACATGGTATGTACTCACTGATAAGTGGATATTAGCCCAAAAGTTCGGAATACCCAAGTTTCACTTTACAGTAACTGCTGGACTGAGAGTGAAGTCCCAGATGGAGAAGTGGGAGAAGGGACTGAAGGAGCTGAGGGAGTTTGCAGCCCCATGGAGGGAGCAACAGTGTCAACTGGCCTGACCTCCCTCCCCCGGTCCTCCTGGAGGCTGGACAACCAACCAAAGAATACACATCGAGGGACCCATGGTTCAGACCACATATGTGGCAGAGGAGGGCCTTGTTGGCCATCAGGGGGAGGAGAGGCCCTTGGGCCTGAGAGTGTTAGAGGCCCCAGTAAAGGGGAATGTCAAGGTGGGAATATGGGAATGGGCGGGCGGGTGGGTGGGAGGTGGAATTCCCTCATAGAGGCGGGGAAGGGTAGAGCATAGGGGGTTTCCAAAGAGGGGACCTGGAAAGGGGGAAACATTGGAAATGTAAATAAAGTATCAAAAAATAAAAATAAAATAAAAAAAGAAACAATTCAGCTTAGAATCTGAAAAAAAAAAACGATAGAAAAGCATCACAATTCTTGGCTTATACAAATACACTTTGTAGATGAGGCTTTAATCATGCAGCACTAAAACCCAAGTTCAAGATGGAATTTCTCTTCATTATATCCTACATGAAGAAAATAGAGGCACAGTGTCTCAGGCAAATCCAACATGGAAGGTTGATTCCTTTCTCATAGCTACCAGGACCACTAGCCAAGGGATAGCACTGCCCAGAGTGACTGGGTACTGCATATTAATCGTTAATCAAGAAAAAAATCACACAAGTTTTCTAATAGGCAGATCTGATAAGGGCATTTTCCACCTGAGAATCCCTCTTCCTATATGACTCTAATTTGTGTCAACTCGACCTAAAACTAACTAGCACACATAGCTTCTTAAATATGAAAAATTCCAAAGTTGATTCGAGTAGTAACCTTCATAATATATCATAATTAAACAGAAGCCAAGAATTTGGAGATACTACTTGTACTGGCTGGTTTAGTGTGTCAATTTGACACAAGCTGGAGTTATCACAGAGAAAGCAGTTTCAGTTGAGAAAATGCCTCCCTGAGATCCCGCGATAAGGCATTTTCTCAATTAGTGATCAAGGGAGGAGGGCCCCTTGTGAGTGGTACCATCTGTGGGCTGGTAGTCTTGGACTCTATAAGAAAGCAGGCTGAGCAAGCCAGGAGAAGCAAGCAAGCCAGTTAGCAGCATCTTTCCATGGCCTCTGCATCAGCTCCTGCTTCCTGACCTGCCTGAGTTCCAGTCCTGACTTCCTTTCGTGATGAGCAGCAGCATGGAAATGTAAGCTGAATAAACCCTTTCCTCCCCAACTTGCATCTTGGTCATGATGTTTGTGCAGGAATAGAAATCCTGACTAAGACACTACTCCTTCATTAATTCAATAGCATAGACATAGCAATGCAAAAAGAAGTATATGCAGAAATTGCTATCAAAATATGGACTCATATACACTTAAAGAAATATTGATGAATTCAATGATGTTTTCACTATGAATTATAAATTTGATCCTAAATAGTTGGGTAATACTTAGAAGGAAATCATAAAGTCTATGTGAAAAGATATGGGCAAGAAGAAGTAGAAGACTTTCACTGGAGAATAGGCAAGCTTTTATAGAACATGTCATGTACTTCCATGGAGAAGAATCATATGTTCTGTAGCAGCATAGAAAAGGAGAACCGGAATCAATCACTGAATGTTATGTATCAACTTGTAGAATGAAAGATTTCTTACCGATGCTGACATCAAAAGATTAAAGCTAGAAATTTCAAATGTGATTGCAAATATACGAGGTAAGATGGGTGTGCAGATGTCAGACACTCCTGAACTCACTGCCTGAAAGAACTTTATACAGTTTTCTTTTTTTTTTTTTTTTTTTTGTTCTGCAATTACGTGAGGTTTATTCGGTGGGACCAGTGCCAGAGGCAGAGGAGTTCAACCCCGAGCAGCTGAAGTCAGGGGTATTTAAAGGAAAAAAACCACAAAGCAAGGGGTAGGGAATGGAATTCTTCAGTTCTTATGTCTGTTTTTGTTTATTACTTATTACACTTTTGGCTGTAATATTTGTGGAGAACATACAATTAAAAGATGATTTCAAACCATGCCTATCACAGCACTAAGATAAGGAAGTTATACAGTTAGGTCTACTCAGGGCTACGTAAGATCCTGTATTAATAACATTAAAAGAGAAATTCTAATCAACAATATTGTAATTTTTCCTATCACTATCAATTTTCATTGTAATTATCATCCTTAAAGTATGTTGTTATACCCTCTAATTACTTTGATTTTAAAATATTATATTCAGACATATAAACTTTTAGCATCTTCATATATAAGGGCTTGCATCTAATATTTAGAAGATACTCTTTGATATTCTAGTTTCTAATTATTTCTATGAGTATTCCCAATTATTAGCAATCTTTTCTTCATCCATTATGCTACAGTGAACTCTTTAAAAATCGTTACTTCTCTTCTACTCTTTGTAGAAAATTTTGCAAATATATATAATTATAAAAAGTAAAATTAAATATACAACAATGATCCTTGAAAATAATTTTTTTCTGTAGGTATATGAATTTGGAAGTCCACTTGTTTGTATGTGTAAAAACATCAGGTACTTTATTGAGAATGCTGTGTACTCAAAACTGTCAGTTCACATTTTAAAATTGTAACTTAGCACTCTACACAGTCATAATCGCATGGCTTTTCTCACTTCCCTTTCTTGTGTCACAAATCTCTGTAGCACTTACTGAAGAGATTCTGAAAAGTTTCATCCAGAAAATGGGTAATTCTTTTTACAAGTAGATCATGATCTAAACCTATACCACCTTATTTTTGCATTGTGTGCAGGAAAAACCTGAACAAAAATCATTAACTTAAAGAAAAATGAAAATAATCTTCATGCATAAAATTACACAAACAAAACATTCAAAACAATTCAGTTCCAGAAAATAAGAGAGAGGAGACAGATTGCCTTTGGGTATGAAGGTGGGAAACTCCATCATTTCAAGGTATTTAAAAAAGCTCTTTTCTAATACTTATGTGTATGCTTTCGGGGATGGCCATTTGGTATTGCGTAACCAACTGGTTCTCTTTCTTGGAGAGGGTCACTTCTGCTGTTCCCAAGTTTTATCACTTGCTTACAGATCTTTATGTAGGATTGAGGCCTCTCACCTATTTCTCTTCCACTTTTGTCACCCTTCTTGTTGTCATCCTTGTTCAGCTCACATTTAGGCAGCCATGTTGCTGAGATTTTATGGGTGTAACTTCTAAGGTTCCTAGGACACACAACCTCACAATAAACCCACTGATCATCTGGCTCTTACAATCTGTCTATTTTCTCCTCTGCAATGTTCATTATGACTGAGGGACCAGAGTGTTTTGGAAATGTATCCTCTGGAACTAAACTCTACAACTCTACATTTTGAGTGGTTGCAGTTTTCTATGGTGGCCTCAGTATTTTCTTAACAGAAATTTCAATACTGACTTAACAAGTTATATTAAGTTTTATACATATAGAGAGACATATATACATGTAAATACAACTAGTGAAAAAAGCGATGTGAATTTGAAAGACAGCGGGGGAGTACATACATAGAGAATATGTAGGAAGAAAAGGAAGGTAAAAATGTTCTAGTTATAATCTCAAAAATAAAATTTCAAGATGTCTAAATACTCAAGCTGAAAATTTTCATTTTTTATGTTTCCTGATATCTTCACAATCTAGTATATCACTTGAAAATTAATAGATTAAGCAAATATGATAATAAGACACAAGCTGCATTTAAAATTCAGAACAATAAGATTTTTAGTTAAATATTTAGGATACTTTTGTGCTAGAAAAAACATCCATTGCTTGGTTGTCATGTAGAACTATTGAATGCTCTACTTTTTGTTTTGTAAACACCCAGTGCTTTTCCTAAGAAACAGCTTCAATTTAGCCAGATCTGCTTCTGGCATGTACATTCTTAAAACCAATCAAACACTGACACAGCAGTGGTAGCCATTTCTCTTTGGGCCCACAAATTTTTTTTAACAGGCTTATACCACTATTGTATTTTATTGTCCTCTGGATGTTTTCTTTTTCTCTCCAGAAAATAAACACTTGGTAAATCTTCTTTCTCTTTCTGTACTTGTCTTAAAAAGAAGTGGTTAAGCTATTTATCATTTTGGCATTTTCAATAGATCACAATTCTATTATTTTCTTTACCTTCTTTGAAAAAATATTTCTGAACAGTATATGTGATAATATAACTTTATAGAGTATATACACAGGATGTCAAAATGTGAAATTATGCATTTTGTTTATTTTAGAAGTCACTTTTCCTGTTTTCTCCTCAGCACCTGCTTGACTCAGTGTTTGAAGCATGTGAGCATGGTTGATTGTGCAGGTGGTATTTGCTTTTCACAAAAAAATGCAAAATGCATACCCCTGTAGGTTCTATTTTAATATGATATATTAATATGTTCCAACTCTATTCACCTCCATAAGAAGGAAATTGTAAAATGTAAAGTTTTAGATATGGAATTCTTTATAAATTGAGAGAAAGTCATTTCAAATGACTTTTCTCATAGATGTCTAGCAAAATTCAGCCTCCGGGGTGCTTTATGACGAGTGACTGCATTTTCTGTGTCTTTCTTAACTACACAGAAATCACAGACCTCTTCGGAAATATTGTGTAAAAGGTACTCACATTAAAAAGCTGACCTTAATTTGGGCTTTTTGAGTTGCTGTATTTATGCAGGATGTAGAATATAATTATAAAAGTAATGACAGAGTTAGTGCTAAGATTTTATTAGCTTCTTGTTAGCTATATAACATTTGACTATAACCGCAATGGCTCAGAGATCAGTTGTGCAGCCTTTGCCAACTCTAGAGAAAAGAAGCCCAGCAAAGTTGTCCATAGGGCTACAAGATCTTTGAGGCCTCCATAGGAGAATTTAACACTTAATATTTCCATCTCCGAGAGTTGTTTGAAGTGCTAGACTTGGATACCGATCATTCCAATCTTAGTTTCACAGCCTTCTCCTCCCATATCACTCCAGTCTCCTGAGTCTGTTACCTGAAACTTACACTGTACCAGAAAAATCCAAAATGAGAACCTCATCTTAGAATACTTAAGAACTTGAGAAGATAATTTTCTTAACTAATAGTAGGATCCTAAGAGTATTAGACTATAAATATATGTATAGAGATAATTTCCAGCCCACCACACTGGCCCAGTGAATCTGAACTTCAAATGTGAATCATTTTAAGAAGGTATCAAATGGCGTATGAGTTTTGGCTTAGTTCAAATGAGTTCTCATTAGGGCATCAAGAAAGAAAACAAGGGCACACACTAAAGTGTGCAACAAATGTTTTTGGGATTCAATCTGATGCTTTGCGCAGAAACTAAGTACCCAGATAAGACCCAAGAGAAGAGCAGTGTGAACTAATGGATACTGACTCAGTCTTACCTACTTAAAACAATACTGTATCCATATGAGTCTCATTACAATTCTTTTGCTTTCCAACTGGTTGAATGAGAAAATTCTAGTTTGTGACTTAGAGATTTGGTAAATTTTATTTCTTGTCAACATTTTTCAATATTTAATGTGTTTGACTCCTGTGTATGAGAAACCAAATTCATTAAATATGGATTAAAATGTAGTATTTATTAAAAATCATTAATTAGATTAATTCTTGTATATTTTTAAATAATAGGAATAGATTAAATGTAAGTTCCTAGTAAGCAATAATTACACCTGAGCAAATCAAATACAAATATTTTATATGTATTGTTTTTGGTGATAAATGTAACTTTGAACTAATATTTCTGAGGACAACTACAGTTCTTACATTGCATTATAAAAGTCTGATCAGCAAACATGCACTATGGGACATTGTCAACATTATCTACAAAATTTGAGGATTTTGGGATTTTTCCATGAGAAAATATGAAGCTATTAAATACAAAATGACTTTAAATAAGTGGAAAGCTTCATGTCTTTACTAAAATCATATTAATTCAATTGAAGTTCTGCTGATTAAAATTTCATCAGTATCTCTAATTAAATTGATTATGATTCAAAATATCTAAACTAGAAGAAAAATTTGAAACATTTATTGAATTTCTAAGTCTACCATGTGCTAACTTCTTAGTAAGATTCAATTTACACTAAAATGTATTCTTTATACATGATATATGATTTTTTGTTGTGTCATCCACATAGACATCAATCAACTCAGATGAATTCATTTACAAGCCCATCACTTCTGTGGTGCATAGATTTCTCTCAATGAACTTTTACATCTCTGGAGCACAATGTAGCTAAAATGCAGAGATGAAAAGTTTGTTCTTCTATTAGGAGTGAGACTGACTGTCCCTATGGAATTTGTGATTTTGAATGGTGTGTGAGGGAAATGTCTAGTGATCTACCTAAATCAGTCTCAGGTACCACCATACCTCACCTGTCTGGAAACTTTTATAAGCATATGGTATTCTATCCTCATCATATGCAAGCAGGCGAAATGCAAGTTAAACTTGATTTAAGGTAAAAGAATCTACCATAAGTCTACTGATACATGTTACATTAATTTGGCTGTTCCCACTGATGAAACTGTTCTAAAGAACCAAGCCACACATGCTGGTTTTGTCTCCTGTCCTCCTCCCTCTGACACAGCCTTATTTTACATAGGTCAGGTCCTATGAACCAGAGTGATTTCTCAGTTCTTCTGGTGCAACTACTTCTTTGTTTCTCATAAAATCTGATCTACTTGATCTTAACCTAGAAACTCATTTATAGATGATCCAGGAGGACTCAGGCCAAAGTTGATTTATCATTTATCATTATTTTTTTAAAAAAAATGTCTGACTGGCTTGTTCAGCCCCAATGGGAGTAGATGTGCCTATTTCTGTAGAGACTTGATACCCCAGAGAAAAGGGGTATGCCTGGGGTGGGGGGGCACCCTCTCAGATCCGAAGAGGAGTGCAGTGGGTTGGGAAATTCTGGGAAGGGGCACGAGGGGGCAATATTTGGGATGTAAATAAATAAAATAGTTAATTAATTTTTAAAGAGATAAAGTATGAATGCTTGGACAAGGTGACTTCACTTTAATCAAGTGGACCAACTACAACAGAGCCAATCTAAAAAGGAATATAATAGATATTGCTCCTGTGTTCCTTCTCATGCTGCGATGGATGGACCTGGATGCAGCACTCTGCTTAGTCATGCCATTGCATTTCTTCATTTTGTGGAGTTTTGTCTTTGGATGGAAGGAACTGTGCAAGGGGAGGGGAAAATAATTGTTTCTTTGGTATCTGCAATTCAGCCCTAATACCCATTCTCTCACGACTGTGTGTTTTGACTTAGCAGTACATTTTCTTCTGCGACGCTTTTGCAACAGCCTCGGAGTCTGGATAATTTCTTCTAAATGAAATCTTCCTGGATTCAGATGCCAGTGTTTATAGATTAAACAGGTATATCCAATCTTTACCTTTCATCTTTCCATAGCTTTATTTGTCCTAGAATATAAGTAGTTTCTCTAGTAAATGGAATTATTTGCAAAAATGTATAAAAGCTAAATACAATCAAACACTTTTATG
>CM052702.1:74973014-74990514 GCA_028551405.1 Uromys caudimaculatus | reverse complement strand
AAAGATATATTAATTTGTAGGTATACTGATGAATTAGTTATGGCAAGTCAGTTTAATAATATGCCCCTTTACCAGAGTAATAATAGTAAGCTCTGCTCTAAGGTCTATATGTCCTGTTTATCCTCTGGATCTGGTATTGAAAATGATACCAATGATTCTACATTGTGGAGCAAGCTTTAAATCAAATCAGAAAATGTTTGGATACACCCATGATATCTGTACAATTATTGCACCAGTTGGGATATCTTGCTAGGCCAATAGTTATTGTAGGCCATCAGTTTGATCACTAGAAATCAGTGAAGATCACTTTCCTTTTCCGGCAGAGTACATAGAACCTTCCTGTACTATGTGTACTATGAAAGTTAGGAAGTCAAGAAGAAGCTGTCAGGTTAGTACTAGCTTGATTTCTACATGTTTTATGTCTCAAATATTTGGTATCTGCAGCAACTGGATCTTACTATGAAGCTCTAGAGCAGCAGTTTTCAACCTGTGTCACTACCACTTTGGCAAATTTCTATCTCCAAAAATCTTAACATTATGTTCATAGCAGAAGGAAAACTGCAGTTATGAAGTAGCTGTGAACATTTTATGATTGGGTATTACTACAACATGAATAACTATATTCAGGGATCACAGCGTTAGGAGGTTTGAGAACCAGTGTTCTAAAGGTTAACCGAGAGCAAAAGCAGTAGCCTGTAATATTTGGCTCCATTAGCTGATAATTCCAATAGAGATAACCCATTACTGGAAGTGGACTTTTTAAATTTGTTATCCTGTTGTGTATAATTGAGCTATTGTTGCCCAATTACAAGTAGCTTTCCTGGAATTATTTTATATGTATATAAAGAAGGTTATACAATAGAATGTTTTCATAAGAATTTTTGGAACATCTTTAGGGTTACCTATCCCATCCTGTATTCCGTTTCATCTTCCTTTACCTTCTGTTGCAGAATTTTGACCTAATTAATTGATTAGATAATAAAGATGACAAGAAGTCAATCACTGGGTGAGGAGGAGGCTGGGCTTCTGGGTTTGAGAGAGGAAGAGGGAACACAGGAGAGAACTTCCACTTTTGGATCGAGAGGCAGGAGAGAAGCAGGCAAAATATAGATCAGGGACTGTTAGATCTGGTGGTGGTATCCACCAGAGTCCGCCAACGGAAGATTTCTAACATAGAATAGTTATTGAGTTTAGGAAGATAGATTCCCTTCCCAGCAATTGTGGTATCTGTTGATTCTAAACTAAGATTGTCTGCTGTTCCCCATTTCGCAGTGACTCAACTCAGCTCCTGGGGAAAGGTAGCCAAACCAGAGAGTGGGTTGGTGAGAGTGTGCCCCCAGCTAGCTGTGGAAATTTGGGAGTGCTGAGCTATTTGGCAGCAGCTAGCAGCCATGGATGAATGACTGGAAATAGTGGTTAAGAGGCACCTTGGGAAGTTGGGGACCGTCACATGGGGTAGCCATGAGGACAGGGAGACTGCCATGGCCAGAGAGTAGCTAGTGATAGTTTGTATTGATTTTTTAATAATTACATGCAACAAGCTTCTATTATTCAGTTTTCCCTTTCTACCCTTTATATCACTATGTTCTGTCTTCCTCCCTGTCCACTACTAATTTTATGACCTTTGAAGGTGTTGCAAACAAAACAACATACCTCAAAATTCAAAGCTCAATCTACAAATGAGAGGAAAGTTGCCTTATATGACTTTCTGGATCTGCACTCAGAATTCTTGTGTCAGGTTCTCTTCAAATACATGCAAATGTTGCAATTATATTTTTCTTCTCATCTGAATTGTACAGATATATCACATTTGCATTTAACAGTCATCCATTGATGGACATTTAGGCTGTTTCTATGTCTTTGCCATTATGAAACAAAGTAGAACAAACATGAATGTTCAATTAGTAAGATATCGAGGCTTTGGGATATATGCCGAATCTGGGTGTACATGTAAAATATTTTACAAATGACAACATGGCACTCAGTGTTACAGCCATGCTTCAAAATTAACTACTATTGTAATTATTTCTTAAAAGTGTAATGTACGATGAGAAAAACAGAGCAAACAAGTCTTACCTACAGCATCACTATAGAATCCTGCCTTAACAACATTGGAATAATGACTACTTTTTGGCATAGGTGAAGTTTTCTCTATGATTCGCTTGTATAATTAATAGTATGTGAAGCAAAATGATTCGAAATTTACATCCTACACTACTGGAGTATGTAATCTAAGACAGATATAAAAGGACACGGACATGACTTCTACCACCATCTTTGAAGATGAAAAAAAAGATCTTTACATGTTCCTTGCAGGACTGCTTCAGTGTATAAGTTGGAAGATACAAAATCTATAAAGGATTTCTATAAAGAAACATGTATATTGTTTATACATTTGAAATTATACTGGTAACTATATTTATTTTAAGTATCCAAAATCTTTAGAAACTTTATGAAAGGCTGAAGGTAAACTTTGATTTTTAAAAATATTGGGTCTGTTTCCTTTTATATCTGTCCTAGATTACAAACTCTAGTAGTGTAGGATGTAAATTTTTAATCATTTTGCTTCATGTACTATTAATTGGTGTCAGGCCTGGAGAGATGACTCAGTGGTTAAGAGCACTGACTTCATGCCAGAGGTCTTGAGTTCAATTCCCAGCAACCACATGGTGGCTCACAACCACCAGTAATGAGATCTGATGCCCTCTTCTGGCATGCAGACATACATGTAGGCAGAACATTGTATACATAATAAATAAATTTAAAACAAAATATTGGGTATCTAACTTCTGCAGTCCTTTGTAAAATTTAGATATTAGTCCTCTCTAAGATGTAGAGTTAGTAAAGATCCTTTTCCAATTTGTAGGCTGTTGATTTGTCCCAATGACAATATTTTTTGCCTTACAGAAGCTGTAAAGTTTCAGGAAGCCCCATTTATTAATTGTTGGTCTTTGAACCTGAGCCACTGATTCTCTGTTCAGGAGTTTTACTTCCATACCAATGTGTTCAAGAGTATTTGCCACCTTCTCTTCTATAAGATTTAATGTATCTCCTTTTATGTTGAGGTTGTTGATCTACATGGACTTAAGTTAGTTTTGCCCAGGGTGACAAGTATAGACCTATTCTCATTCTTCCACATGTAGACATCCAGTTAGTCCAGAACCATTAGTTGATCCATTGAATGGTATTAGCTTCTTTATCAAAACTCAAGTGTCCATAGGTGTGTGGGTTAATTTTCGGCTCATCAATTTGATTCCATTGATCAACATGTCTGTTTCTGTACAAACACGATGCAGTTTAACAGTATTGCTCAGTTGTACAGGTTGAGATCACAGATGATGAGTTTCTTCCTGAAGTTCTTCTATTGTTTAGGATTGTTTTGACTATCTCCAGGATGAGACAGAAAACTGGAATAAGGGAGGCAACCAAGAGTCAATGGGGGTGACCTCAGCTGTGACTCACTATACTGGAGATATGGAACTTGAGGAAGCCATCTCCTGTAGACAGGCAGAAATCCCAGTGGAGTGATAGAGATATAAAAGTGAACGTTGGAGACCCTTTTGCTCCTACTGGGTTGCCTTATCAGGACTTGATATGAGTTATGTATGTAGTCTTATTATCACTTGTTATACCATGTTTGGTTCATATTCCTAATAAAACAATGCTCTTTTCATAAGGGAAATGGGAGGAGTTAATGTGGGGAAGATAAGAGTTTGAGGGAGGGGCTGGGAAAAGAATAGGAAGAGGAAAGTGAGGTCAGAATGTTATATATAGGAGAACAAAAAAAAATAAGTAAGTAAATTACAGATACTAAAAACAAAGGATAAACTTCTAGTTTGATGATGATGTTTTTTTGAAAAACTAGAATCAAAGCCAACAGTTTCCTTTCAGATGGCTATATGACATACTTTGAGACAAAGGAAGACAAGGAGAATATACTGAAGACTTTTCGGTGTATATATATATGTATGTATTATAAGTTCAGGAAAGCAACTGGTCTAACTGTATATGTTGCCTTATGCAAATGAAAGGCTTAGAAAAGGCTAGAGCTCTTTTATTTTCTACCAGAATGATTAAAAGGTAACACAGAGAAAGATGATAGCTAGAAAATGACAGAGAAATAGTCATACTGATTACATTAAATCTAAACTCATTCTAGATCTAAAATTGAATTGTGTGAGAAAAGCAGATTCTTTACACACTTCGAGTTACTATAACTATTGACCCAATCATTCTCAAATAACCAATGTTATGGGAAAAAAAAAAAAAAAAACAGTGAATAATACTTTATAGTAATACCCAATTGTGATGTTCACATAAGCCTGGCTCAACTGAAATTAAAGTAGGTTTAAAGTCTGATGCTATATGGAAATGATATTCTCTGATATTTTTAGAAATTCTATTCCCAATGACTTTCTGTTCTGAAAAAAGTGTTGTTACAAATTACAGAGATGATATTAAAAAAAAGATTATGCGCTTATGTGTAAAAACTTGATCTTGAGGACAGCCACAAGAAGTGTATTTTCACTTCTAATCAATATTTTAATAAAACGCAAAGCATATATATGAAGCAGCAATTATTGGCTGAGTGTTTTTAGTATCCTATCATTTTTCAAAAAAATCTCAAAATTATAATTGTTTAAAATACCCAAATACTTTTTCTAGACATTATACATAATTCATTTATTTCATACGTGCTTGCAAATAATGTTTTCCAGTAACTTTTACGCAATAGCTTACTATAAATGTGATTGTGTTGAGTATTTTGAAGAATAAGAAAATTTCTAAAAGATGACTTTGTTAAGCAGTATTTTTTTTCCTGAAATAAACATGAGTATTAGGCAGTAACAATTTATTTGCCAATGGAATTGGAGAATGTATTCAGGAAATGCTTATATTTATAAATACTTTGCCAAAGCAGTGTTTTAGTGCTATTCATAATTTTTATTAAATTATTTCATTTATTTGCATTCCAAATGTTGCCCCACTTTCAGGTCCCCACTCACAGGGTTCTTCACCCCATCCTCCCTCTTCTTCTTATCCACGCACCCATCCCCATCTCACCCCTCACCAACATCCGCCTTCCCTGGGATATCCAGTCTCTACAGGATTAGGTGCATCCTCTCCCACTGACGCCAGACAAGGCACCCCTCTGCTACATATGTACATATGGGGTCAGAGTCCAACCTGTGTATGTTTTTGGTTGGTGCCTTACTCTCTGGAAGCCCCCAGGGTTCCGGGTTAGTTGATACTGATGGTTTTCTATGGGGATGCCATTCCCTTAGGCTCCTTCAATCTTTCCCCTAACTCTAGCAGACTATATTTAAAATTACTTGCTTAAATTGTTCAATTGGTTAATATTATTACCATAATTGTTATACTATATAATGATAATAATATGAGCACGCCAAACTTCATGTGCTGATGTTTTTTTTTTTAATTTGTATATGGATATATTTTCATTTGTATTTATACAATACTTATACAGTTTATAAACCAATGGTAACTAATTAAGAATTACCTTTTAAAAGTACCACAGGCTACATTGCTTCAAATATTTCAAAAATTGTTTAACATATACTGAACTTGCAGATATTATAAGTATTATTTTTCTGCCACCTTTGGAAATTACTTTGGTTATAGTCTTTAATAGATAGTGTATATTTACTCATTTATAATCTCTTTATTATTAAAATTAAGCAACTGTACAGCTGTATTTTAAGGACAAACACTTAAAATCAGTATTTGTTTTGAATTAAGCTAAGTATATGCCATTTTAAAACCACCATTAACTATCTTTGAGCATTTAGAACATACTCAAATAGTAAGTGTCTATCCATGACTCATGAGGGCAGTGCAAAGAGGAGGATGTTTTGTATGACTTATCTCCCTACTCACGGCAATGTACATTGCAAATAACCATGCTGTACCTGCTGCTGTGAAGGAAATGGCCTTTGCTGGCACAAAACATTCTCTCCAGTACAGACCTGTGTAATTAAATAGGGATGAAAGAATGAGTGGTCATTTTTATCTGAGGGAAAATTAATAATAGTATCTGGGTGTCAAAAGTTAATTAGACATTTTCTAAGCTGACTAGAATTAGAATAGAATTTTAAGCAGAAGGTACAACATGAGTGACAGCATAGATACTTGGACATCCAATTAATCATGTCTATTTAGCATCTTCTCAGGATTCAAGACACTTCTGCAGTTAAGGCAAATAGAGAATGTATATAACACATTGTCAAAACAGTGATTTCCCAACATTGTCAGGCATATAAATTTTATTTTCTTACTGAAATTTATTGAGGATAATCATAACACCATCATTAAACCAAGCAGAACTTTTCCAAAGAGCATTTGAGCATCACAAAAAGGTATAAAAAATAACACTATACCTAATTGAATTCAAATCATCACTGTCACTAAGGTTTGGCCTTCTGTCCAATTGTAACAAAATAAATAGAACAATATTAAGAATAATAAACTGTTGGATAGAAAACCATAAATTTCCTATGTATACCATCCATATTGCACTAATGATTAGCAGTCACCTTTCTTTATGTAGATATGACAACTGGGTAACTTTTGTAGCTCATTTATTTCTATTTCAATGCCTAAACCTATTCTTTCATGGTAAAAGGAAAAAGAAAATACTTACATAAAAATCCCTATAGTGGAACCCTGAGGCAGGAGTGGATGGGCAGGTCGGGGAGCACCCTCATAGAGGTAATGAGGAGGGAGGAGGGGATAGGAGTCTTGTGGAGAGGAAACTGGGAAGGGGAATAACATTTGAAATGTAAATAAATAATATAACCAATTAAAAAATAGAAAAATATCCTTTAGAAAAAATCCTAGACTAATTTTAAACACAGTTATCTATATTTAGTATTTGGATCTTTTGAAATTAAATTTTTAAAATTGGGGGGGCAACAGTCTCAACCTGCCAGATCCCCTGGAGATCCCAGGAACTGGACCACCAACAAAGAGTACACATGGAGGGACCCATGGCTCCGGCCATGTATGTGGCAGAGAATGGCCATGTTAGACATCAGTAGAAGTAGTGGCCCTTGGTACTATGGGGTTCCATGCCCCAGTGTAGAGGAATGACAGGGCAAAAAGGCAGGAGTGGGTGGGTGGGTAGGGGAGCACCCTTATAGTGCCAGGGGGAGGGGGAGGGAACAGGGGATTCCTGGAGGAGAAAAGAGATAACATTTGAAATGTAAATAAAGAGAATCTCCAATAAAAGAAAAAATTTGTCTGAATTTTTAAATTTTTCCCATGATAAAGTTTTTTCCCCATATATAAAACATCCACACAAGTATTATGCTATAAAAGTCATGTGAAATTTTTAGACTGAGAAAATTTCATTCCAGATATAGAATAAAAACCAACTGAAGATGGATTAAGCTTCCAAATACAACTTTACCAAGAAAATAGTAAAGGTCAATGCAATCAACACAGAGGTAAGCATTAATTAAAAATACTATATCAGGTTTATATCTCAGAAAACTTTTTGTCATATTTGTATTTAAAATTCTGTAACATAGTTAAAAGTATAAACATGTTTTGTTAACTGAAAATAAAATTAGAGAGGTAAAATACTTTTGTAATATCTAATCCATTATGCTAATACATTTTCTTGTCTTTACTCAAGAATTATAGCAAAATTAATTACTAAGCATTTTCTTTTTTCTTGTGGTAAGTCCAATGCTTACTCATTTGTTGTTGACTGTGGATTGACTGGCTTGATTTTTTAGTGGCCCTTCTAGTAAAGCTCAAGATTCTTTTTTAAATCTTTCCCTGTGTACATGTGGCATTGTCTATCTAATTCTCTGTTGTTGCACTGTAAAGGATAGAATCAATCTACCTCAAGACCTAGATATACCACTCTTTGACATATGCCTAAAGGATGTTTTATCTTGACAGAGAAAAGTGTGTTCAAACATGTTCACTGATTCTCTATCTATAATATTCGTGAATTGGAAATGACTTAGATTCCCCTCCACATATAAATGAATAAAGAAATGTGGTGTTTTTATACAATTGAATATTACTCAGCCATCAAAAAAATTAAATCCTGAAATTTGTATGTAAATTGACAGAAATAGAAAAACAAATTATTCTGAGTGAAGTTACACAGACCCAGAAAGAAATCATGGTTTATATGTTTAATATGTGGAAATAGATTTTAGGTCAATAATAAGCAAGCTACAATCCAATGGACTATGTAGGTTAGGTACAGAGTTAGGGTATGGGGGTGACCAGAGAGACATACCTATGAAAAGGAAATAGAATATAAAGTTATGAATTGACAAGGTAGGGTTGGAATGGTATGATTAGGGAGGATAGAAGGTAGCAAGAGAGTAATACAGAGAGAGACAGCTAAAATCAATGGCCATTTGAGGAGTAGTATGGAAAACTGATACAGTAGAAGCTTCTTATAATATATTCATATATGAAGGTGATCTAAATGAAATCACCAAAGAATGGGTGTGACAGATCTCCTCCTGCCCAACTGTCCAAATGGAGTTTCCAGTACCTGGAATGTGTTACATTTAATTGAGTTGTTGACCAAAACGATCTCATGGGAATCCCCAAACAACCCATGCTATTGCTAAGACAATAAGTTACTCTCCACAAACTTTTGGCAAGCTCCTTTTGCTGAAGACACACTTACACATCTCATTGAACACGAAGAAGTTAAGCTGGTACCTATACAGAGCCTTTACTTTTATGTTCTAGTGTCTTTGGTAAACACAGAAGAAGCATAGACATCAACCCAACTACAAAGCTTCCATTTACAATGGTGTCCTACTGGCAAGATATACTAGTATGATGGTCATTCAACACCTGTGAAAGTAAAGAACTAGTTAATATCTGATTTCAATTAAGGCTTACTCTATGAGATTGAACTCAGAACCAATGGTGTTTGGATAATCAAGAACCAGACTAGATAGTTGAAGAATCTAGTATAAATTCAAATGTACCAACAGGAAGCACATGTAGTTTCCCATGTAGAGAGTTATTGCATATACTATGGTCAGCAATTGACATTCCTGTACATTACAGACATTCCAAGATGACAGAAGGAAATGTGGTTGAAAAACTCACTTAAAACAAACAAACAGAAAAATGAAAAACATTAAGAGACCCAGCATACAACCACCAATTCGAGAATAATTTGAATGGATAGACAGCTTTTCATCTAGAAAAGTAAGTGCCAGAAGAAAATAAGATAGTTTCAAATATATGCATATTCCAAATTCTTGAATCAATGGAAAGAAGCTAAAAATATAATCAGAGTATAAATCAAAACACTTAAAATTTACCAGACAAATCCAAAGTTTTTTTGTATAAAAACTAATAGTATGTAGTTTGCATTAAAAGTGTCAAATGCAGAGGGCAGGGGGGAGGCTGAAAAGATGGATCATTGGTTAAGAACACCAGCTGTTCTTCCAGAGGATATGAGTTCAATTTCCAACACTCTCATAGCAGCACAGAGCTGTCACTCAATCCCAGGCACTCCTTGGACACCAGGCATGTATGTGGTACTGACACACATGCAGACAAAATGTCTATACATATAAAATAATTAGCCAGGCAGTAGTGGTGAAAGTTTTTAAACTAGAACTAGGGTATTAAAGACAGGCAGATATCTGTGAGTTTAAGGCCAGCCTGGTCTACAGAGTGAGATGTAGGACAGCCAGGACTACCCAGAAAAACAAACAACTAAACAACAACAACAACAACAAAAATCATTAAATGCTTTAAAATAGAGACACAAACTCCACGCTTAAGAAAATACAAATGGAAAATCAAAATAACAGAAATAAGTGACTGAAAAAAGCAAAATCAAGCAAACTAAAAAAACAACAACAAAAAGAGGAAAACACACACACACACACACACACACACAGAGAGACACAAACCCACAGACTATAAGTCAACAACAGATTGAGCAAAACTTTTCACACAATTGAGAACTCATGAGAAAATTAACTTTTCCCCAAAGAAACTATGAAGA
Organism: Uromys caudimaculatus; assembly: GCA_028551405.1. Lineage (NCBI taxonomy): Eukaryota > Metazoa > Chordata > Mammalia > Rodentia > Muridae > Uromys > Uromys caudimaculatus. The sequence continues at coordinate 74,980,487 of CM052702.1, read as the reverse complement.
TTTTACCAATATTTCAAATCAAAATTAAAACATTATCACAAAAGGTAGGGTAATTTAAATGCCACTGCTGATAAGAGGTTGATATCATAGGAAATCTATTTCAATAAATGAAACTCAATAACTTGTATTTCAATAACAGGTATAAAATTAAAAATCATAACAGCAGAAAAACAGATATTTCTTATATCCATTTTGGGAAGACAAAGTGGTCCATTGAACTCTAAATTCTATTTCAGAGTCCTAAGATAAGAGTCAGGTTTAAACACAGGGTAAGCAAAACACTCCTAACTAAGCATCGTAGTCAGGAAGTGGTTGCAAACATCACTGTTTTTTCAGCTCTAGTCTCACTGAAACATTTTCCAACAACTTGAAAATTCTTCTGCAAGACAACCTCCTGCCTGGCCACACAGAGGGTCCCGGACCTCTCATTTTCCAAATTTACTGTGCAGATGTCAATTTCTTGATTTTCATTACTCCAGTAAATGATAATAAAAGGGAGGAGTACAGGTGTGTCTTTACAAGTTTCACTCTAGCAAGAATAGTTATAAAGTGTATAAAATCTTGTGGAGGGTATTAAAATATCTCAACAAATTGACAGACTCAGTTTTAGATTAGACATTTTGATAATGATAAGATATTAGATGTCCACACCTTAATAAATTTAATACAATCTCAATTGAAATTCTTAGAAATATTTACTCACTAATAAAAGGATATTAGCCAAAGAAGTATACACAGGATATAATCCATAGAACTCAAGAAGGTTAACAAGATGAAAGGCCCAAGTGAAAGTGCTTCAATACCACTTGGGAGGGAGAAGAAAGCAATCATGGAGAGTAGGAGGAGAGCAGAGGGAGGGAGGGACCTGAGTGGGAGAGGAAAGGGGGAGGGAAAAAGGGGAACATGATCATGTTTTTTTTTGGGGGGGGCGGGGTGAGGAACAGAACTGAAGCCCTGAGGGCTAGCAAAATGAGTGGAAACAGGCAACCTCAGGAGGTGTGAGATGGAGGACACTCTCTAGAACGTACCAGAGACCTGAGAGGTGAGAGACTCTCAGAACTCAAAGGGAGGGACCTTAGATTAAATGCCCAACAGTGGGGAAAGGGAATTTGTAGAGTTCAACTCCAGTAGAAAGACAGGGCATCAAGTGGAGTTGCCATCCCACAGTCAAAAACTCTGACCCAGAATTGTTCCTCTCAAAAAGATCTGCAGAAACAAAATTGGAGAAGAGACTGAGGGAAAAAAAGATCCTGTGATAGGCCCAAATTAGGATTCATCTCAAGGAGAGGCTCCAAGGTCTGACACTGCTACTGATGCTATGATGTGCTTACAGACAAGAGCCTAGCATGGATGCCCTCCAAGATGCCCAACAAGCAGCTGACTGAGACAGACTCAGATACCCAACCAATGGACTGAAGTAGGGGACACATGGTTGAATTAGGGAAAGAATGGAAGAAGTTGAAAAGAAGGGTGTACTGGCTGATTTTGTATCTACTTGACACAAGCTGGAATTATCACAGAGAAAGGAGTTTCAGTTGAGAAAATGCCTCCATGAGATCCAGCTGTAAAGCATTTTCTCAATTAGTGATCAAGGGGGGAGGTCCCCTTGTGGGTGGTACCATCTGTGGGCTGGTAGTCTTGGGCTCTATAAAAAAGCCAGCTGAGCAAGCCAGGAGAAGCAAGCAAGCCAGTAAGTGACATCCTTCCATGGCCTCTGCATCAGCTCCTGCTTCCTGACCTGCTTGAGTTCCAGTCCTGACTTCCTTTAGTGATGAAAAGCAACATGGAAGTGTAAGCTCAATGAACCATTTCCTGCCCAACTTGCATCTTGGTCATGATGTTTGTGCAGGAATAGAAACCCTGTCTAAGACAAAGGCGGACCCCATAAGAAGACCAGCAGTTTCAACTAACCTGTACCCCAGAGATCTCTCAAACACTGAGCCACCAACCAGGTACCATTCACTAGCTTGTAAGAGGCTCTTATACATATAGAGCAGAGAATTGCCTGGTCTGGCCTCAGTGAGAGAAGAAGCACCTAACCCTTGAGAGATGTGAGACCCCAGGGAGTGGAGGAGGGGGTTGGCAGGGCATGCAGAGGTGGGAAGGTGGTGCAGGGGAGTTGGGTAGGGGTTGGGTTGGGGAGGCCTGGATATCATCTTGGAAACAGGGGTGGGGGAGGAGGAATGGGATGAGGAGCTGCTGGAGAACAGATAGGGAGGGGGATAATGACTGAATTATAAAAAAGATTAAAGACAATAAAAGTAAAATAAAATAAAATAAAAATGGAAAACTCTATAATACAATTAACAGGAAATGCCAAAAAAAAAAAAAAAAAAAAAAAGGCTTGCTTCTGTTCTGGTCAGAGGCCAGAAAAGCAGGAAATATTTAAAAAGGTAGTTCCTGGTCATTTTCTTATTTTCATCAACTTTATATAGTTCCCAATTTGTGGAGGTGTGGCACAGCCCCATACATACACTGGAAAAGGCAAGAGTCAGGAAGCCAGAACAATCACTTGAAACTGTTGCAGCTAAGCTGAGTGATTGTTAAAATCATTGCCATTCTGTTTTAACTTAGGTTTTGGTCTCTGCATGTTCCGTTCTTGGGGACATGCTGCATTACAATTCATTGTATGTCTTTTCCTAAGGAAATTATGTCTGAGTTTTTCTTAGGAGTATTCTATATTAACTTCATCTGGCCACTTGATGAGCACATAGTTAGATGAGACCATTACTCCAAGAATCTTTTTGGATTATCTTTCCCTGAACTAACTCAAATAGTATAATTGGTGCAGGGTAAACAGGGACAATTGACAAACTCAGACTGACCAGGAGAAAAGGTTACAGATTCAAGGCCTCTTTTTGTTATAGGTTTAGTGCTTTTTGAAGATGTAGTTTAGAGATAGGGATTCATACAGGGTACACCCCTGGGGGAATATAACTCAGTAAATAAGATAGACTAAGATAATTAAACATAAAGTAAAAGAAGTTAGGTATTAGTACTTGCTATTCATAAAAAGACCTGTTCAGATATTTTCTGTTTGTCTTGAGTGCTTTCAAACTGCAAACAGTTCCAGCCTAAAAGCAGGCTGTCATATAACAAATGTCTTTGCTTTGGAGGGGACATTCTGTAGATTCTTTATATTGGAGTTATAGGGCTAATAATAAAAATAGAATATGTCCTGTTTGTGTTTTCTAATTGTGACGGAACTTGTAACCCTAAACATGTAATGAAAAATCAAACACATTTTCTGTACTTCTTGGATAATCATTAGTCTGTCTTTGTTCTATGAAACCTGAATAAATAAAGAAGCACCTGGTTGCTAGTCAGTCAGACTTGTGAGATTTCCCTAAACACCATAGCCTGACTCAATTCTCTCTCCCCTTACAGACTCTTTATCTCCTCTGCAGGCACTGGCCTGTGAGCAAGGACCCTCACAGAGGAATGCCCCCTGCAAAGGTATGTCCAGAACTGCAGTCCAAATATTCAGTAAGGAGAGATACAAGGGCAGCTCACAACAGGACCAACAGATTGACAGGCTTACCCTGTGCCTCAAAATACTTTCTCTCTTAAATGCTGTACACATGTCCTGAACTAGAATCCCAATGGTGTCCCATCTCTCTGATCCACTCTGTTTCATGGCAGCTCTGATTGCTGTTTTTCTCTTAAGTGCCTACCTATAAAACCATAAAAATTAAGCCTCCATGTGTAAACAAATATTCTCTATGAACTATGAAACTAATGTATCAAATTTGTGAGACAGCTCTGAGACACTACTGGCCTCAGTGGAAGCTTTGTTCGGTTAAGTGATCCCAGCACTGTAAGTTCTGAGTTAAATCCCCCTCAAGTCTGAATGCTCCCACTGCACTCAAATTTACCACTCCCCATCAATTCTAAAATAGGTGAGTATCCCTGCACATTCCATGAAATTAAATTCTTCATTCAAAATGCATACCAAAATTAAATTTTATAATTGGAAAAAATCTTAAATCTATATAATTGGGGAATAGTTGAATAATCCCATAGTACATCAACAATGGCTCTAAGATCATAATTATAGAAATAGACGAGTACCTTGCAATACACTGCCTACAGTACTACAATATCCTTGTAGACACATGATCAGAATCTACAAGAAAAAATACATTATGTGAAGTAGCCGGACATAAAAGACATTTGTGTAATCCCAATCACAGACATTCTAGAACATACAAAAAGGATAGTTTTTTTAAAGGAACATATCATTGAATGTTGATAATTGGTTCATAGGAATATGAGCAAAATTTTTAGTTTGTTGGTGCTGAGAATTTACAAGAAAAAAAGAATTTTCTTTTGGCAAGCTGAGATGCTTAAACTTTATACTTTAAATGAAGTTAAAATATTTCAAACAGACACAGAATAAAATTATGTATAGCCTTCTGTTACAAACCTCTGCACTTAAAGTACAGAGACCTAATGGCAGATGTATCACAGGTTTGTCCCATACCTTCCTTAGATTTTTATCATCTAGGAAAAGACTGAAGTTTGTAAACAGCAAAATCTGGATTGAATTTCAGTAAAAGATAAAGTCTTTTTGGAGGGATTGTTTAAATCATAAAGAGAGTCCACTATAAGTTAATATCTGACTCTGGAAAAATTTGTTTCTAGAATAATAATTATAAGCTTTTAATATTTTGTAATTCCCTTGTTTTTAAAAAGTCTGTGTTTGTATGCATGCTTTGTGAGAGCTGTATTATATCATTACTGCTACACATGTAGTGTATTTGTGTGTTTTTCTCAATTAATCATTCACAATTTATTTCAGTGTGGAAAGAATACTGTGTGCCATGATCTGAATTACTTCACACAATATAAAAGAGTGCCTTTCAGTCTGTACCTAGATCAGAGATACTCTAAAGCATATTTGTGCAGGTAAGCAATCACCATCTGTCCAGAAGAAACTTTGGCCCAGTCTTACAGATAAGTTATTCAGGGAAATAAAATATTAGTATCTGTGGATTTATCTTATTAAGTTAGGAGCCAATCTGTAGATGGTTGTCACAAAACCCTATCATAAAATTCAGGTTCCTGAAATTAGCAAAGACAACAGAATAAATGTTGCACCCCTGCCCTGAGTCATACACACAGAGGTACACTTCACTCTGTGATATACTGACACTTGACAACCCATCATCAGACTGCCTGGTGCCTATATCATAAGAATTACAAAGACAACACAAACACACACACTCTCTCTCTCACCAGAGTGTCAGCTCAGCAAGGTCAGTCACCTGACTTCTCATTTGTTCAGAACTAGCTCCATCTTTGGTGAGCTCTGGGCTTTGAATAGCATCCACCTTGGAAGTGTGGCAGGACTGAAAGGTGAACTTTTAAGGACTTGAGGGTGGAGATGATATTCTTACCCCATAATCAGCATGAACCTTCTTAGCAGGAAATAAGGGACTTAAATGTTACTAGTAACTGAATAAGGTGTTTCAATTTTGCCAGATAAAACCCTTCGGTTTTCTAGAAATCTCACTGGAGACACAACTTATAGAAAAGGATATGTCCACAACCATTATACAACCCCAGTATCTTCTGGTTTTACTATATCAGATTTATAATTCTGTGAGGAATCCCCAGAACAATCTATAACATTTTTTAAACAGAGAGAAAAGAAAAAAATATCTTTTGTAGTATAACTTTGAGCTACCAATGTAATATATTCTGAAGACATATGGTGTGTGTGTGTGTGTGTGTGTGTGTGTGAGAGAGAGAGAGAGAGAAAGAGAGAGAGAGAGAGAGAGAGAGAGAGAGAGAGAGAGAGAAAGAGAGAGAGAAGTTAAACCATTATTATAACTCTGGACTTCGCATAAGTAGCATATATATATATAAACAGCAGTTTCTTAGAGACATCTGTAGCTTTGTTCTTGGGTGTGCTCTTACTTTCTTCTTGAGTGCCTTTTGAACAACTTCCACTGAATCTCAAATTTCTTCATACTAGCTAGTTCTGCAATTATTTTCTGTGTCAAAGTTACAGATTTTTCTCAGTCAAGGTCTCCACGAGATTAGGGTCCCCCTCAGCCGGCTGCGATGAGTATGGAGTTATGATGGCCCCTCACTTGCTGATTGAACTAGGTCTGTTCACTTCTCAGAGAAACACTTTGACAGATTGCATAACATCATACCTAAGTACTTGCTTGCATCAATGGTTTCAACATCTGTGTCAGCTTCATGTTTTTGCTGCATTTGAACACCAAATCCTCTTTAACTATTTTGTTGCATTCTATAACAATGTAACACACAAATATTATTGTACAAAATATGTTGTGGCATATGATAATATTAATTATTAAGATTAGAATAACAAGATTAGGATAGCAAGATTTATTTAACATGATAGTGTCCTGTGATTCTTATTTTCACTGTCAAACAAATTAAATCAGTAGTGCTTGGCAGATTAAAGACCATAAAATTTATGTTGCTTAGGAATTTCTTATTATTCTACTGATCCTAAAACTGTATAATAACAAGCACAACTGTGTCTTTAGAGTAGCAAACTCAAATCTTGGAAAAGCAAAGAGCCCCTTTAGACTTATGAAAGAAATTTTCATTACTATCTTAGATTCAAATTAAAAGTATCTCCTCTTTAACCACAGTCACTATATTCTTTTGGGAAAAAAATCTTTGAAGTGGTCAGTAGAAGGTATATGTTGTTGCTCTCAAAATGACAGCCACATCAAAGCAGCATCGTTTGTCTTTTTTTTTTTTTTTTTTTTTTCATTTTTTTTAGGTATTAAGATATTGATACAAGTTGTTTTTTGTTTGTTTGTTTGTTTGTATTTTTAATTTTTGACACTTTATTTACATTTCCAATGTTTCCCCTTTTCTAGGTCTCCTCTTTGGAGACCCCCTATCCCCTCAACCTCCCCGCATCTATGGGGAAATTCGAACTCCCACCCACCCGCCCACCCATTCCCATATTCCCACCTTGAAATTCCCCTTTACTGGGGCCTCTAACGCCCTCAGGCCCAATGACCTCTCCTCTCTCCCTAATGGCCAACGAGGTCATCCTCTGCCACATATGTGGTCTGAACCATGGATCCATAGATGTGTATTCTTTGGTTGGTGGTCCAAATTCCAAGACGACCGGGGGCCGGGGGGGGGCGTCAGGCCCATTGACGCTGTTGCTCCCTCCATGGGGCTGCAAACTCCCTCAGCTCCTTCAGACCTTTCTCCAACTCCTCCATCTGAGACCTCACTCTCAGTCCAGTGGTTACTGTAAAGTGAAACTTGGGCGTTCTGAACTTTTGGGCTAATATCCGCTTATCAGTGAGTACATACCATGTTCCTTCTTTTGTGACTGAGTTACCTTGCTCAGGATGATATTTTCAAGTTCCATCCATTTGCCTGCAAATTTCATTAAGTCATTGTTTCAATAGGACAAAACGGCAACCAACAAATTGGGAAAAGATCTTAACCAATCCTATGTCCGAT
>CM052702.1:74946243-74972514 GCA_028551405.1 Uromys caudimaculatus | reverse complement strand
ATCTTTTCCCAATCTGTTGGTTGCCGTTTTTTCCTATTGACAGTGTCCTTTGCCTTACATAAGCTTTGCAATTTCATGAGGTCCGATTTGTAGACTCTTCATCTTAGAGCATAAGCCATTGGTGTTCTGTTCAGGAACTTTTCCCCTGTACCCATGTGTTCGAGGGTTTTCCCCACTTTCTCTTCTATTAGATTAAGTGTATCTGATTTTCTGTGGAGGTCCTTGATCCACTTGGACTTGAGCTTTGTACAGGGAGATAGGAATGGATCAATTTGCATTCTTCTGCATGTAGACCGCCAGTTGAACCAGCACCATTTGTTGAAAATGCTGTCTTTTTTCCACTGGATGGTTTTGGCTCCTTTGTCGAAAATCAAGTGACCGTAGGTATGTGGGTTCATTTCTGGGTCTTCAATTCTATTCCATTGATCTACCTGCCTGTTGCTGTACCAATACCATGCAGTTTTATCACTACTGCTCTGTAGTACAGCTTGAGGTCAGGAATGCTGATTCCCCCAGAAGTTCTTTTGTTGTTGAGAATAGCTTCTGCTATCCTGGGTTTAAGTTTCAATTAATACCTGTCTCACATCTGGATCTGATACAGCCATGTTTATAGCAGATATTAATCTATGTAAGAATTCAGTAAGAGTCTCTCTGGGGCTTTGCATAATACTTGTTCCTCCACCTTATCTCAGGCTCTTCAAGCTACTAGGATACATAGTATAATAACAGAGTCATCACATTGTACCTACAGTCTTAAATCAGCAAATAGACCTTTCCCTAACAATTGATCTTTCATATTAACGCCTTTAGACTCACTATAATTTTCCATATTTGCAGCTTCTTCTTTCCACCATTTTAGTCATTGTAATTGAGAAATAGCTACCAGTATAATTGATCATCCATCCAGTCTTGAGAGTATAATCCTTTTGGGGGGAAGGGGTAGCCCATGTATTTAGCATCTGTCTCTCATAGATGAGTTCAATCCACAGGTTTCTATTGATTATTTAAAATGTGTAAGCTCTTGAATTTTAACAGAATTTCAGACAAGTTATTTGTCTTGTGAATTTCCTCCCTTTATTTTTTTGGCATTTGTTGCCCCATAACTGGAATAGCTAGTGGGGATATTCACCTTTCCTCATTTCCATTAAGAAGTGGAAACAAACCTTCAATGTTGTCTTAATCGTTAATATTACTAGGTACTGGTTAGGCCCATGAGTTGCCCTGCAAACCACAGGAATATCAGGTTCAGTCAGACAGGCATGGTTTATTGAAAGCACACCTTAAGCCTGATCGATCAGGGATGTAGCTCAGAATTCTGGGGCTGAGGCTAAGACCCCAAACATTTTTCTGTCTCAGCTTATAACGGCTAAAACCACAAAACCACAATGAGATCATACACAAATGCTTGAAGTGGTGCCCAGTGGTCTGCCCTGACACAAGCCATTTTAGACATAATAGTCTGAACTGTTATGTGGGGAGATATAAACAAGTCCTCCCCACATTTCACCTTTCACTTCTTTTTGAGAAGGGAAACCTCCCATATGGATGTCACCTCAAATAACTTCTCTGTCCACCCTACCCACACATGAAGTTGCTACAAGACTAGACATATCCTCTCCCACTGAGGCCAGACAATGCAGTCCATTTAGGAGTGCAGAATCCACAGGCAGACAGGCAATGGGCTCAGGAAAAACACCTGCTCCAGTTGTTAAGGGACACTCATGAAGAGCAAGATGCTTATCTGCTACATGTATTCAAAGGGCCTAGGACCAGCCCATGCTCCCACTTTGTTTGGTGTTTCAGCCTCTCCAACCCCCCAAGTGTCCAGGTTAGTCGACTTTGTTGGTCTTTATGTGGAATCCCTGTTATCTTCAGGTCCCTCAATCCTTCTCCAAACTCTTCCTTAATATTCCTGTCGGGGGAAGTGCTAATACTAAGGTCTGGTTCCCTAAATGGTTCTTGATTCTGCCAATAAAGAAGCCCTGGAGCCTATTACTGGACAGAAGGGACAGGTGGAACTTCCAGGTCCCAAGAGGAAAAGGGGAGTCAGCAAAAGAGAAAAGACTTTTGGGCCAGGCTTTGTGACAGGGCCAGCAAGGCTAGCTGATACAAACCACAAAGTTTAGGGCAGGAGGAGAAATGAAGATAAATTGTTAAGGCCATGCATTTCCAGGTGGAGATATTTGAGCCCAATAATTGTGCTAGCCAGGCAAATTCTAAAGGAATTTTTACAAAAGACTCCTGAGCTCCATCTAATATTTAGGTGTGAGTCTCTGCATTTCTTTCCAGTAGCTTCTGGGTAGAGACTCTTAGAGGACAATTTTGCTAGGTTCCTGACTGCAACCATAATAGAATATTACTAATAGTGTCAGGGACTGGTTCTAGCCCCTGGAATGTGTCTCAAGTTGGGGCAGTCTTTTATTGGCCATTCTCTCAGTCTCTGCTCTATCTTTACTCCTGCACATCTTGCAGACAGGACACAATGTGAGTGGGTGGTGGTCCTTATCCCTCCAGTGGGATTCCTGCCTAACTACAGAAGTGGCCACTTCAGGATCCATATCCTCGACTGTTGGGAGTCTCAGCTAGCGTCTCACCCCAATAGACCCTCTGGGGCCTTTCCTCATCCCAGGTCTCAGGCATGTCCTAAAGTTGTCCCACCCTACCATCTCCTATATCTTTCCCATTGTCACCCTATATATGATCTCTGCCCCTATTCCACTCCCATACCTACCCCCTCTTCCACTCAGTTCCCTCTTTCCATCAACCTATGATAACTATTTTATTTCCTATTCTGCTCTTGTGATCCTACAAGGCTCCCCAGACCAAAGAGCAAACCCAGAGTTAGAGATTCGGCTAAGGCAATATCTTAACTCCAACCTTGCTAAATTCTGTAATTTGATGGGTCCTACATGAAGGCAATAATTGTGGAATTTCTTAAGACTAACAAACCTCAAGAATCCAGCTGCTTCAGAGTTTTCCAAGTCTCTCTGGGCATCCAGTCAAACTCAAAGAACTGATATTTCTTCTGGAGACAATCTTAGGTGAATTTATTCTCTTAGGCTTTCTGTCAGATGTCCTCTGTTTTCATTCAAGTTGGTGGGCTTAATTCTTCAATCATGGTAGCTGTCAGATGTAAATGTTACTTTTATTTGCCAGATTCAGTTGTTATCTTAGATGCTTGCTGCAGAATAACCTCAGCATTTCTAGTTCTTTCTAAACTCTGGGTGGCTTGTTCAACTCAGTTCTGGCTTAAAGTTCTCTACAAGATGACTGATTCAAACTGGCTTCTCTCAGCTTCTCACTAAATTGTTCTGTTTGAAAAAAACATTTGAATGCCTTGAACTGAACTGAACTCTTTGCACTGAATTCAACTCAAGTGACTCCACTGCATTGCCTGAACTCAACTGAACTGCACTCATTGAACCCCCCCTCCACTTCTGACTCATTCTGCACTACTCTTTAGTAGCTACTATTTTCTGTCTGTTCTTGGGCATATTCTAACTCTACTTCATTCTGTCAAATCATTATTGGATACGTAACTTTGTCTACCTCTCAGTTCATAGTCACTTAAACACATGACAACTTCCGTCTAGAAACTAACTTTACCTTTATTGTTTGGTATTAGATGTATGTATTAAGGGTATGTCTTGTTTTCCAGACTGAGGGAATAAAGGTGTGTTATTGCATCTGCATCACACAGACCTAGAAGGTTTTTGGACTTTATCCCCTGCCAGAAGAGCCACGTTGCTGGATTAAAATCCCTCTACATTTGGCTTAGAAATACTAATTGTTATTGATAGGCACAGTACCGTTTGTAGTAGATACCAACAAATAATTTTTGTTCCTAAATTTTTCTCAGAGAGAAGATTGAATGTTGCCTTATGTGGAAATGCTGACTGTTACTGATATTCACACTATTGTCTGCAGTAGATATCAACAAGTAATTTTTTGTACCTAAATTTTTCTCAGAGGAAAAAAATCTTAGTTGCCTTACATAGTGAAAGGATTAATGTCTTTTTCTGTATTGTGCCAAAAAGGCTAATTCTAAGTCATTGGCTAATAGGTCTTTAATGTGAACAGCTTTATTTAAGTGTCAATCAGACCTTGACAAAATGGTTTCACGATTGAGTTCAGCTTTTGGTTGATTTTGATCAGAGAGTTTTGTCTAAATTCCAAACAAGTGTCAAATTCAAATAAGAAAATATATTGAAATATACTGAATATTTTTAACATGGAATTCTTTTTAAGTATGCTGACAAAAGGAAAACAAAGAAATATCACAGGACAGTAGCAACTACAGAGTTATTTCTTCTCAGGAAAGATTTTACTATGGCTTATGGGAGGGAGACATATATTAATTTGTTAATAAGAATAATCCTGTTGAAAGATGGGAAAATCTATGTTTCAGAAAAGTTAGATACAGAAAAATTGGAAGACAATAACTTTAATTAAATGAGAGAAGTAGGATCTATTGCACAAGAGCAAGACAGCCCTTGACTAGGAATATTTAATGCATGATAGACATGAAAGGCTGAGGAGAGGGGCATAGATGTTGCAAAGCATGTTGGTGTGAGGGATTACCTAGTAAAGGAAGCCACAGAAACGCTTTTTGGATTTGTATTGAGGAACTTAAATAATTTAATAAATCACTTTGAATCTTGTTATTATACAAATAATTTTAGTTTTTACAATAAAACATTTTAAAGAAGAGTTTCCTTGATGCTGTCTCAATACAATAACAAGGCACATGCTGCATCTTAGAAATAAAAAGACATAAAAGTAATAATTAAATAAAAGGTATAAAGAAAAGATGATTATGTTCAATGATCTCTGTATGAATTCAAAGAAATTAAAATAAAGAACAAAATTTATACAAGCCAATTATTGGTATTAAAATTTCTACTTCTGTACTGGCAGGTTTTGTGTTTCAAGTTGACACAAGCTGGAGTTATTACAGAGAAAGGAACCTCACTTGAGGAAATGCCTTCATGAGATCCAGCTGTAAGGCATTTTCTCAATTAGTGATCAAGAAGGGGAAAAGGCCCAGCCCACTGTGTGTGATGCCATCACTGGGCTGGTAGTTCTGGGTTCTATAAGAAAGCAAGCTGACTGAAATACCCAACAAAAGGGTACGGAAAACCTATAGAGACCATATCCAGATGTTCAGCAAGGCTCCTGGTTGGGGGATGGGGCTACCCACTCATCTCAAAATTCTTAACCCAGAAGGGCTCCTGTGGAACTGAAATACTGGGGACAAAGTGTGGAGAAGGGACTGAAGGAAAGGCCATCCAGAGACAGCCCCACCTGAGGATCCATTCCACATACAGACACCAAACCCAGACACTATTGCAGATGCCAAGAAGTGCTTGCTCACAGGACCCTGTTATAGCTGACTCCTGAGAGGCTCTACCAGAGCCTGACAAATACAGAGTTTAATGCTTGCAGCCAACTATTGGATTTAGCACAGAATCCCCAGTGGAGAAGTTTAAAGGACTGAAGGAGCTGAAGGGGTTTGTAACTCCATAGGAAGAAACAAAATCAACCAACCAGATCCCACAGAGTTCCCAAGGATTAAACCACCAACCAAAGAATACACATGAAGGAACCCATGGCTCCAGCTGCATATGTAGCATTATCTGGCATCAATAGGAGAAGTCATTCATCCTGTGAATGCTTGATTCCCCCAGTGTAGGGGAATGCCATGGTGGTGAGGTGGGAGTGGCTTGGTTGGAGGGGGAGCATCCTCATAGAAGCAGGGGGAGGGGGAATGGGAGTGGGGGACTCCTCCAGGGCGTAACCAGGAAAGGTGATAACATTTGAAATGTATCCCCTTTGGGATACATAAAATATCCCAAAAAATAAATAAATTTAAAAGAGAGAGAGAGAGAAAAAAAGAAAGAAAGAAAGAAAGAAAGAAAGAAAGAAAGAAAGAAAGAAAGAAAGAAAGAAAGAAACAAAGAAACAAAGAAACAAAGAAACAAAGAAACAAAGAAACAAAGAAAGAAAAAAAAGCTGAGCAAGCCAGGGGAAACCAGCCAGTTAGTAACATCCCTCCATGGGCTCTGCCTCAGCTCCTGCTTCCTGACATGCTTAAGTTCCTGTCCTGACTTCCTTTGATGATGAACAGCCATGTGGAAATATATGCTGAATAAATCCTTTCTTCCCCAACTTGCTTCTTGATCATGATGTTTGTGTAGGAACACAAACCTTCACTAAGACAACTACTGATAATTCATTTAAATCATGCAATCCTACATATGTTTATATATATATATATATATACACACACACACACACACACACACACACACACACACACACACATATATATACATAAAATGTCATCGACATATCACACACATGCACACATGCACAGGAGCACACATGCGCATGCGCGCGCGCGCACACACACACACACACACACACACACACACACACATATATGTATATATGGAGAAAGAAATTATATTATAGATATTAAATTTATTCTTAATAGATTGCTTTTTAAAAAAGAAATACATGACCTTGTTAAGGGTGATATATATGGATCTATTTGCATTCTTTTGCAGCAAACATCCAGTTAGACCAGCACCATTTGTTGAAGATGCTCTCCCTTTTCCATTGTATGGCTTTGGCTTCTTTGCCAAAATTCAATTGTCCATATGCATATGGATTTGTTTCTGATTTTTTAAAAATTTGATTCCATTGATCTTCCTGTCTGTTTCTATATTTCTTAATTTTCATTCTATTGTAAAATTTTTTATTAATCTTTGAATTAATTTTTTATTACCCTTTTATTTACAGTCCAGTCATTGCCCCCACAGTTCCCCCTCCCACAGTTCCTCATCCCATTTCTCCTCTACCCAAGAAATATAATACTAAGTCCTTGTGAAGCTAAGTTCCTGATAAAGTTCCTCTCATTCTGATGCTATGTGTTCTTTAAGCAATACTGTGTTTCCAATGAAGAGTTTTGAGTGAAATTTATTTCTTTGGCATGCAACTTTCTCCTTCTCTCTTCACATCTAAGCAAATCTTTCTAGTTTTAAAAAAGGGCAAAGTGACCACAGAGATATTGGAGAATATCATTCTGCAGATAGGATACATGTGACTCTCTCACTTTACATTGTATTGATTTCCTTCAAGTCACAACATCAAGTACTCTGTAAAATTATTTTTCTGCAATGGGTTCACACTGAGTTGTTGATGCTTTGGATGACAGCAGTTGCAGGGACTTTTTTGTCAGCGAATCTGTTTCAGTTATATTCCTAGACAAACTATGTCACATAAACTTTCACTGAGTTCTTTTCCCGTTGTTGAAAACATACTCTATTTATATAACCAAGAAATTAAAATTTAAAATAAAATGTAATTTACTACAATTTAAGGCACTTTTAAAAGTTGTTTGGTGCGTGTATATGAGATGTGTACAAAATATATGTATGTATGTAAGTATATATGTATATATGTATATTCATGAGTATGTGGCCAACTGTTTGCCAGCGCATAAAATTGTGAAGATAATCTGGTACCAAGCTTGTCCTTCTACCATATTGAGATAGGATGTATTATTGCTTGATGATTCCTAAACCAGTCTATCCTGGAAGGTTGTAGAACTTTTCCTGTCTCAATACCACATATTTACATAGGAGATAAAGCATTGTTACTGAGTGCTATTGTAGTTGCTTTCTATAAGTTCTGAGGATCCAAATTCAATTCTTAATACTTGCAAATATTGTGCCTTACTTATATATCCATCTCCCAAGCCCTAGTTTTCAAGGTAATTCTAATATTGTTTAGCCAAAAATTATATACACATCAGCTATTTTCTTAAACATAAAAGGCAAGAAAGATCTTTTAGAAGTATATATTTATAAAGGAGAAAACAAAATAATATTTAAAGATAAAGTGTAAAATTTTCTCCCTTTTTGGTGTAATACATAAACATCTTGTTGGAATGTAGAACCACTAGCAGGTAGATAGTTTTTCTTTCTTTTTTTTTTTTTCCATTTTTTATTGGTTATTTTATTTATTTACATTTCAAATGTTATTCCCCTTCCCAGTTTCCCCTCTACAATCCCCCTATCGCCTCTTCCCTCCCCTGCCTCTATGGAGGTGCTCCCCCAGCCACCAACGCACTCCTGCCTCAGCGGCCTAGCGTTCCCCTATCCTGGGACATCAGGCCTCCACTGCACCAAGGGGCTCTCCTCCTTGTGATGCCAGATAAGGCACTCCTCTGCTACATATACAGCTGGAGCCATGGGTAACACCTGTGTACTCATCGGTTGGTACATTAGTACTTGAGAGTTTTGGAGGGGTCTGGTTGTTTGATATTGTTGTTCTTCCTATGAGATTGTAAACTCCTTCAGCTCCTACAGTCCTTGCCCTAACTTCCCTATTAGGGTCCCTGCGTTCAGTCCAATGTTTGGCTGCGTACATCCCTATCTGTATTAGACAGGATCTGGTAGTGCCTCTCAGGAGATAGCTGTATTAGGTGCCTGTCAGTAAGGATTTCTTGGCAACCGCAATAGTGTCTGGGTTTGGTGTCTGCATTTGGGATGGATCCCCAGGTAGGGCAGTCTCTGGATGGCCTTCCTTTGGTCTCTGTTCCAATGTTTGTCCCTGTATTTCCTTTAGACAGGGGCAATTCTGGGTTAAAATTCTGGAGATGGGTGGGTGGCCCCATCCCTCAACTGGGGGTCCATGCTTAACCTCAGGATAGAGTGTTGACAGTTCCTTCAGCTGAGGTAGAATGTTCATTGATCTGCTTCAGGAGAGGCATTCCCACTGAAATTGGTCTTGTTCATTTATGTTTTATTTACTGATATTTCAAGTTTTGAAAACATAAAAATACATTTTCTAAAATATGTTCTTTAAATTTTAATAAGAAAAGCCAGTGTCATATATATACATATATGAATATATATAGTCATATATATATGTGTGTATATATATATATGTGTGTATATATATATATATCCCAGGGTATATACTTTAAAAACTGATTCACAAGGGAAAAAATCATTAAAAGTGTTAAATTTTCAAGTAGGAGTTTTTGCACTTAGATCAATTAGGAACAACTATACATATCTAGACCTTTTATACAAAGGAGTTTGCCTATTTTGTGTAATAAAGTCATGTTTGTGATAGTGTGCCATGACAGTTTTAGCGATTGAGAAAACTGTTTTAACACATTAGGTGAAGATACTTGTACTGGCTAGTTTTGTGTGTCAACCTGACACAAGCTGGAGTTATCACAGAGAAAGGAGTTTCAGTTGAGAAAATGCCTCCATGAGATCCAGCATTGAGAAAATGCCTCCATGAGATCCAGTGGTAAGGCATTTTCTCAATTAGTGATCAAGGGGGGAGGGCCCCTTGTGAGTGGTACCATCTGTGGGCTGGTAGTCTTGGGCTCTATAAGAAAGACAGCTGAGCAAGCCAGGGGAAGCAAGCAAGCCAGTAAGCAGCATTCCTCCATGGCCTCTGCATCAGCTCCTGCTCCTTGACCTGCTTGAGTTCCAGTCCTGACTTCCTTTCGTGATGAACAGCACCATGGAAGTGTAAGCTGAGTAAGCCCCTTCCTCCCCAACTTGCATCTTGGTCATAATGTTTGTGCAGGAATAGAAACCCTGACTAAGACAAATCGGTACCAGCAAAGTGGAGTATTCCTGTGACAACCTGACCATGTTTTGGGGAGAACTGTGGAAGGACTTTGGAGCCTTGAGCTAGAAGAGCCATTTGCATGTTAAAAGCTCTGTGGGGTGTTCTGTAGGAGCTTGGAAGATAATGTTGGGAACAGTTCAGAAGATGGAGTGAAATTACAGAGGGAAAATTAAAGACTCTTATCAGAACCATTGCTAGTTTGATTTAAGATTCTGTGGTTTTGGTTAGATGGAGCTGAAGAAATTACCTGTGATTAATAAGATACCAGAACTACTAAAGCCAAACCGTTGTATTGCTGGGACTATTGATGCTGGTTGGCTGGAGATGGGAAATTAGTGGTGATTAAGAAGAGACCAGCATAATATAGGTGACATCTTCTGGGAAGTGTTTTCTGAGAGCACAAAGAGGCCGTGTTCCAGAGATAGCCAAGGTTGTACCTTGTGCTGTGGCAGGACTTGGTAATATGTAAGAGTCACGAAGGTGATACTGGTTTTGAAGGCATGAAGGAGTTATGAAGAACAGCTGAGGCCTGGACACTGTGAGAGGCCGTGGAAGGCCATTGGTGAAGGTGCAGCCTCAGTTGCAATTGATGGCCCAGGACTGAAGGGGACATGAAAAGGAGGTGAGGCTTGGCACCATGGTAAAGCCTAGTTGCGGTGGAAGACAGCATTGCTTTGGAGATGCTAGTACCATGAGATGACCACAAAGAAGAGTAGCAGCAGTGGAGAACAGGCATCTGGAGTCTAGAAGACAAGGTGTATGCTACAAAGGGCAGAGCTGGAGAAGTGACTCAGCCCTTGGCGGAATCCAGAAGATCCTGAGTGGATCCCAGAAGGTTGGAGTTTGATTTTGATTTTGATTGTGACTGTGGCCTGATATTTTTCCCTCTTGAAGAAAGAAGGTATTTTAGTGGAGCCCACAGTTAAGAGACTTTGAATTTTTAAAAGACTTTGAATTTTAAGAGATTGGATGTTTAAAAGGGAATGAAATGTTAATGTGTAAGAATTCGCAAAGACTGTGGGACTTTTAAAGTTATTTAGATCTTGGGGATGAATAAGAAAGTAAGGGTTGAGGCTTAATAGTGATATATTTGTGTGTCAACTTGACACAAGCTGGAGTTATCACAGAGAAAGGAGTTTCAGTTGAGAAAATGCCTCCATGAAATCCAGTGGTAAGGCATTTTCTCAATTAGTGATCAAGGGGGGAGGACCCCTTGTGAGTGGTACCATCTGTGGGCTGGTAGTCTTGGGCTCTATTAGAAAGCAGGCTGAGCAAGCCAGGAGAAGCAAGCAAGCCAGTAAGCAGCATTCCTCCATGGCCTCTGCATCAGCTCCTTCTCCTTGACCTGCTTGAGTTCCAATCCTGACTTCCTTTCATGATGAACAGCACCATGGAAGTGTAAGCTGAGTAAACCCTTTCCTCCCCAACTTGCATCTTGGTCATAATGTTTGTGCAGGAATAAAAACCCTGACTAAGACAATACCATTAATACTGTTACAGACCTTTCCTGGGAAGACACGTCATACATGAATATTCACTCCAGAAATGAAATCTACCAAAAACCAGTGTAATGACTTCACCAATATTCCTTTTGGTGAACCAATTTGTTTTATGAGGGTTACAAAAGATATATGGGAGCAGGATTACTTATAAAAAAAGCAGTGATAACGCAAAATCAACAGTATCACCAAAAAGCCCACCCAACAAAGGTATAGAATGATAAAAGCTGCACCCAGGAACTCTCTTCTCAGTTTTCAGGTACATTGCTTCAGAAACTTCTGGCCACTTATACTGGGCTGAGTCTCCTTTCTAAGTAGTTGTTTACACTGTTGAGGGTGGGACCATGAGAATCTTTCATGCTTCTATTTACCCAGATCTGTGACTTGTCATTTCCCTCATGGAATTCCTGAGGAGAATGTATCAGTTCAGAAGAAATGACCACACAGTATTAGACAATAGAAAAGCAACGTATGAAGATACCAGTATGAATTTCTCATTTCTCATTTCTCACAAACTCAAGAACTCTTCTGCAACATAAAATACACTTATTTCAAAATAAGGACTTTAAAAATACTATGATATTGCAAAACAGTTGTTCTTGTGGCAAGCATTGATACAGATTTTATTCAGAGGGAAAACTATGTTTGCATCCCTGAGGAGAAAATCATGTATTGAATAGATTTGACTTTGATCTGCATTTTTTTCTAATACCAAATTAATTACACAGTAAAAATGCCATATCATGGACTTGTATGGTAGGTCCCGTATAGGAGAAAAACAGCTTAAAAGACATGCTGCAATTCTGTCTGTTAAGGATGTCACAGAAATATGCAGAAACTACACCCAGAAAAGATTAACTAAAACATGAGATTTACATATTTTATTCCAGTATATTAGTACTTTATTATATTAGTAATTAACTATTTATTGTACACTCAGAATGTCTCAGATTCTATAGCTCTTTTCCTATTTTTTACTTATAATCCTAATTCATTTTCAATGTGTCAATAACTTGATGCAGAAATATTTACTTGCAAATCCACAATGGAAGTTCATAGACAATTCATAATAACTATGACCTCTATTGTAGAGTATGGGCATTAGTGGTCATGCAGGATGTATGGGACGAACTGTGAGACTCAAAGCTGTATGACATGTGAAAAGGGGAGTATTAACGCATGCGCACAGCTCTCACCTCAAACAAGTTGAGAGACTTTATTCTGGAGCTAAATGTGAGTGACCACAGCCCAGGACCACAGATTTAGGATTTACTCAAAAGTTCATGACCAACATGGCAGTAGTTTTATAAACTTTTTCAAGTAATGAAATTCTTAAACCATAATGTTTTTGAAACACGTTGATGGAAACATTCAGGTTATAGTGAAGGAGAAAAGTCAATCGTAATCTTCAGCTACTGTGTGATGATGCATACTCCTTCATCCTTTCATTGGTGTAACAGTATGGTTTTCTTTAATTGATCAATTTCATTTCTTGTATCTGTTAGGCTGTTAGATCAACCTTTACATTTATGATGGAAAATTAATATGACAAAGAGGCAGGTTGGGGGATGGTTGTTCAGTAGGCTAAAGATAGCCTAAGATAAACTGTAATTAGGCTCTAGGCCTGGAACTTTCCATTTTCTCCACATCACTGAAGTTCTAATCAGTCTAATCAGCTAATCACACTTTACCAACACAGCCTGTTTCCAGGAATTCTTATTCACATGAATATGACTTAATAATATAAAATTTAAAAAAATAGATCAATGCATGCTAAAATAGTAGAATACGGTATTATAAGTAATCTACACAACAGTGAGTACCTCAGCATTTTTTTAAAATCTAGTTACATAAAAATTAATAAAACATTGTAATAAGTAAAATTTTATTTCAAAGGTTCATTTTCATATGTAATAATATATAATATTAAAAGTAAGTATTAAATTCTGTTAAATGAGAGGTATACTCTTAGTGTGTATATATATATATATATATATATATAGTATCTGATATCATATGTCAACTTTGTTGAGCTATAGGTTCATGCACTGTCTTCATAAAGTCTATTATGCTGAGAGAAAATATTTTGGGAGAACAATCCTATCTGTATGGTACAGATCAACCTATGATGTGATATTTCTGCAATGATGCTTCTAAAAGAATAATACCTTTTCTGCACCAGTCAGCATCCCTCTACTTTGGAAATGGACTTTAACTTGATAGAGCTCTATTTTGTAAATCTTTAGTATGTCATGTTTTAGAATAAAATACCTGAATCTGAGTACTGTATAAAGAATGTGTGCTTATTTATCTTGTGATTCTGATTATATGGATGTTGGTTCTGGTTGCATTAAGGCATAGAGACAAGTAGAATGTCTATAATTTCCATCAGACCAAGACATGAAGCACCTTCTCTCTATACATATTTTTAAAATTTTTATGAGTTTATTATTTGACAAGATTCAAAATGTGCATAATACATTCTGGTTACTTGTACTTCCCCTACCCTTTCCTGTCCTGGCTTCCTCTCAGCTTTCAACCTTCCTTCTTCCCTACAAGACAATTTTTCACATTTCTGTCTTTCTGTATGTTTATTGTGTTCTCTTTAAAAATATTTTATTTATTTATATTTCAAATGTTATCCCCCTTCCCTGTTTCCCCTCTGCAAATCTCCTATCCCATTCCCCATTCCCCCTTCCCCCTGCCTCTATAAGGGTGTTCCCTCACCCACCCTCCTCATCCCCCTAGCATTCCCTTACTCTGAAGTATCAAGACTTCACAGGACCAAGGGCCTCCCCTCCCACTGATGCTAGATAAGGCCATCCTCCACTACATATGCAATTGGAGCCATGGGTCCCTACGTGTGTATTCTTTGGTTGGTGGTTTAGTCCCTGGGAGCTCTGGGAGGTCTGGCTGATTGATATTATTGTTCTTTCTATGGGAATGCAAACTCCTTCAGCTGCTTCAGTCCTTCTCCTAACTCCATTGGGGTCCCTGTGCTCAGTCCGATGGTTGGCTGCAAGCATCAGCATCTGTATTGGTAAGAGTCTGGAAAAGCCTCTCAGGAGACAGCTATATCAGGCTCCTGTCAGCAAGCACTTCATGGCATCAGCAATAGTGTCTGGGTTTGATGTCTGCATATGGGATGGATCCCCAGGTGGGACAGTCTCTGGATGGCCCTACCTTCAGTCTCTGCTCCATTATTCGTCCCTTTATTTCCTTTAGACAGGAGCAATTCTGGGTTAAACTTTTTGAGATGGGTGGGTAGCCCTATCCCACAACCAGGGGCCATGCCTAACCTCTGGATATGGTCTCTACAGGTTCTCTCTCCCCTTTGTTGGGTATTTCAGCTAATGTCATCCCCACTGGGATCTGGGAGCCTCTTGCTTTCCTGGTATCTGGGACTTTCTGGTGGCTACCCCCACTTTCCCATCCCCCATTGCTACACAACTCTGTTCAATTTCTTGTACCTCTGTACATCTCCCCTGTCCCCTCCACACCTGATCATGTCCCCCCTTTCCCCTTCCCCTCCACTCTTCCTCCCAAATACCTCCCAATCTCTACCTCCTGTGATTATTAGGGTCCCCTTCTAAGCAAGAATGAAGCAATCACACTTTGGTTTTCCTTCTGGAGCTTCAGATGGTCTATGATTTGTATTGTGAGTATTCTACGCTCTTTGCTTAATATCCACTTATCAGTGAGTACATACCATGTGTGTTCTTTTGTGACTGGGTTACCTCACTCAGGGTGGATTTTCTAGTTCCATCCATTTGGTTGTGAATTTCATGAAGTCAATGCTTTTAATAACTGAGTAGTACTCCATTGTGTAAATGTACCACATTTTCTGATTCCTTTCCTCTGTTGAGGGACATCTGGGTTGTTTACAACTTCTGGCTATTATAAATAAGGCTGCTATGAACATAGTGGAGTATGTGTCCATGTTATATGTTGGAGCATCTTTTGAGTATATGCCAAGAGTGGTATAGCTGGGTCCTCAGGTAGTGCTATGTCCAGTTTCTTCTCATTATAACAACTTTCAATCTCACAGTGTGAATCAAAACAGATCTGACTTTTTTTTTACCCCCCCCAACAGATTTGATTCATTTATAATTATGCAAGTCCCATGATTTATATATGCCTCATTTCTACCTACCTTGTAAATTTCTTCCCTAGGGACCATGAGGAAAATAATCATAACAAAACCACAACATTTAAGCACATTGAGAATAATTGTGACCAGTGTTCATCTCACTGTGACGATACACATGGCAAGTGAATACAGTAAAAGTAATATTTTTGTCAGACAACAAGATAAGAGAACATAACTGAACTGAAGAAAATATGAACTAAGTTTTAGCAAAAATCTTCACCTTGAATACACATTTAAACACAGGGTTCAATGAAACATTCTACTAGGATTGATTCAAATCAGAATCATGCCATTTCTCTGTCTTCTGCCACAGGTATCAAAATCACAGGTATTTAAAATAGAGAAGGTGAAAGCTGTGTAGCAGGGGAAGCTATCCACCCTCACCTCACTCAATCCTTGCCCATAACAAAGTGAAATTATTTCAGAAACAATTACTTCATTCTGCAAGTTCCTATTTGGTAATTCCACTTAATTCCTCTGGCCTCAGTTAATCACTTGGTTATTTTGTTCCAAACAGAATATTGGTTAGAGTCAAAAAACAGTAAGGCACTTGAGAATAGCATGAAATTTTCTTATTTTCAGTTGCTGTTTTGGTAATGGTGCAGGAATACTCAGAAACATATTGAAAAGAATAAATAATATGTTATGTTTTTAATGGTACTACATTGGATAGTATTCATGGATTTATGTCACATAAAGAAAGAAAAAGTTGGAGTGAAATTTAATTGTGGCCTCTGTTACAGGACAAGAATCTTTTATGTAGACTAAACTCAGCAGCAACTACATACACATATTACTTTTTGGTGCATTTGAAGTGACTATGGAGGCAAGACATTCACTAATTTTTACAGATTTTGGCTATGTAGGAAGACACTGGTATTTACTTGGTAAAGTACATTTTGTGTGATAGAAGTGGTGGAGATAGTGAGGTTCTCAGGGAAATAAGAGGCTTCTTATTAGATCTCCGTAACTTTAAGGTTCAGCATGAAATATAATCTAGGACAATAATGCCCAATGAAAGTTGATTATAAATTGTTGTTTTTTGGCATGTATGTATGTTTGTATGTATGTATGTTTGTATGTATGTATGTTTGTATGTATGTATGTTTGTATGTATGCACACCCTTCATGCTTTATTCTATTTATTTGTGGAAGGATTGAGGTTAGGTGAGTGTTAGTTCCATAGGACTTTAATGGAACTAGACAGCTCCTACTCTCAGGAAATATTGCACAGAGATACTCATGGTCCTGACCCTGTGTATACCCAGGGTACCATACTGTTCATACTTTCGTTTTGAAAAAAAAGTCTAAAATGTAAAATAGTTTAAATAACATAAAAATGAGGAAATTATACACACACACACACACACACACACACACACATATACACACACGCACATATATATGAATTCTGTGGGTTTTTTCAGTTAATGATCATTACAAAGGAGTAAAACATTTACAAAATTAAAAAAATATCAAAAATAAAAGCTAATTGAGCATTAAAGAGAAGCATTGAAATCATTATCTCCAATGTTCAGTGTACAGAATTTTAAAATGTAATACTTTATATTCAGGTATTTATATTCTAGGTATTCACTCACTTTTCCCCACTCATTGGCTCACCCAGAGAATCTCAACATACTTAAACTCTATTCATGATCACTGACACTTGAAAATTACTACTTATAATTGCTATACTATAATCTAGTCACTGAGGCTATATTTTCACTATAGCTTTAGATATTGTCATACACTCAAACATTTACTTTCATGTTACAGTTGTATAAAGGAACTGGCAAAACAGCATGATCTTACGGTAGGGAGCAGTAGGGTCTTCCATCTACTCGACATGTGCAACAATCAATCATCTAGCTTTGTGTAGGTGCTTGGTTTTACATAGGATTATTTTATACTTAATTAGTGGATTTTTATCCCTCCTTCTTTATCTTTAGAGTCAAAATAGAAATACATCAAATATGGGTCAAGAAAGTAGCATAGTTTACAAAAACGTCTGTAGGAGTCAATTCAAAAAACCATGGCAATGGAAAATATTTAAATATAGGACATTATTTTAATTAATTTCAGACACCAATTAAAAATATGTGTGGGTTTTGTACAACAATGGCACCTGTTTGTGATAAACAGAGAACTGAAATATTGCAATGATGTAATACAGAAATTTGTACTTTTGAAAGAAATTGTTCTTAGAGCAAGAAATCAAACTCAAGAGATAAATGAAATCTTTAATTTTAAGCATTTCCAATTGGTAAAACTCCACAAATTTCTTAGAAATTCAAGTGATTATATGATAAAAGTCACCAAGAACTAGATCTCTGGTTTACCTTTCAGGTGCAGGTATTTTTATTTTATTGTATTGTATTGTATTGTATTTTATTTGTTTATTTTTTTACTGCAGCCAACCCTTTTATGGGCTTTGGAATAATGTGAGGTTAAATTACACTAGGCAAAATGAAACAGCTCTCTAGAAAGTATTGATAACATGGGTCAAGCTTAGCTTTGAATATTTGTTTTATTATTTTGTTGCATACATTCCTTAGAGAACAATAGCAATGTGCTACATCCTTCTTAAGATGAATTTTGCATGGTATTCCTAGTGGATAAAATTTTTATCTTAGGGATATTGTTTTGGAGGTCAAGGGAGTTTTGAGATAAATCACAAGAGATAAAGGAACACTGAATGGGGACCATGTCCATGTGTTCTGTTAGCACCCAGCATATCCATACCAAATATGGCCTAGCAATGCCTGCAGCATGGCTTTGACGTACCACACCATGGAGATCAGTTTTACATTTAGACTTGACTTTGTCAATGCAGTTCTATGTTCTTCTTTCATTTTTCATATTTTTAAAAGATTAGAAGCTGACACACCCTTTCCTCTCTCTCATTCTTATGACTTCTAACAACATGATAATTTAAAAAGAAAAAAAGAAATCCTTTTTCCTCTCCCTAATATTCTCATTGACAGCAACACTTTTTAAAATTGAATTGATAAACACAAATCAAGGTAGCACTACAAATTAGATGTTCATTAAAAATAAGCAATGTGTGGCTTCAATGCCTGAATATGAATGTAGATAGCCTGTGGATATAGGAAGACTCTCACTGCATAACTGTGGGGGGATAGATGGAAAGAATTCTTTCAGACCACTAAAACAGATAGTTTCTTCTTCATGAATCCAGAGATGCAGTTAACTCTCAGCTTGGGTATGTCATGTTAGGTCAACAGACAAACTGTGTGTAAGGCTTCAATAACATCCTTGCAAGTAATGAGGATACTGCTTCCACATATATCTACAGCTAAATTAAAGAAAAAAAAAAGCAGCAAATAGACCCTAACATGCCTATTGTTGATACCAATATCACTCTTGTTCCATAATCATCCATTGCATCTTACTGATAAAAAGAACAAGAAACTATATTCTGATCTATCTTAACACATTTAGTTCCACAAATTCAGAAAAAAAAAGGAGAAATAATTACATTATTTGGAGGAAACTATCTGAATTTCCAACAGTTCAATTTCCAGCTTCCCACTTTGGAAGGAGGGGTACCAAAGAAGTTTATGGTTTTGTTTTCTGTTTTTTTTTTTTTTTAAAGTTGAGAGGGAAAAAGAAGGTACAGGGAGAACAAAGGGAGACCAGATTATAAATATTTTAGCTTATTTTTCCCAGAATGCCTCACCTATGATTTTTAAGCAATACTTTTTGTCATGAAGAACACAAAAAACAATGTGTAAAAAAAATATGGGCATAGCATTTTATTTGCCAAACGTTTTATAGGTGAGATAACCTGTAAGCTACAGTTGCATAACCAATGTTTCACTAATCAGAAAGTTCAGCTGTCTGGACCAGTGTCTAACTCTGGACATAGGATCCTGGTCCCTGATACAGACCAAATGCCTTACTACTAGACATATAAAGATAGAACACTTCAGAAAATTCACTCATGCCAATCAGTCAAGACACTAAAAATAGAAAAAAATAAAAAACTATGAGAAAGGACCATGAATATGACAATAAAATTGGCAAATTTAAAATTGTAACGTAGTGCTGCTACTCTATTATATTCTACAGAACTGCAAATCAATCTCTCTCTCTCTCTCTCTCTCTCTCTGTCTCTCTCTCTCTCTCCCTCACACACACACACACACACACACACACACACACACACACACACACACACACACCTCCAAAATCCCATAAATTATGGAAATAAGGTAAGAGAAGTAAAATACAAACTGAAGTTTGAGATATGGAATATACATTGTAGTCATCAGCAGATTAGAAGGCTGTGGTCTTTTTTGTTGTTGTTGAACTTCAAGGTTGGACAATGCAGCCCAGTGGGAGGAAAAGGGTCCTAAAAGCAGGCAAAAGACTCAGGTACAGCCCTTGTTCCCTCTGTTAGTATTCCCACAAGAGCACAAGCTACTCAACCATTATATATAGGCAGAGAACTTTGGTCCGACCGCCACAGGATCCCTTATCTTTATGAGTCCTCATGAGTCTAGCTCAGCTGATTCTGTGCTACATATTCTCTTGGTATATCCCTGACCATTCTGGTTCCTCAGATCCTTTGCCCCCCTCCTGAGCAGAACTCCCTGATGTCTGCTTAATGTTTGGCTGTGGGAATCTGTATCTGCTCCCAGCACATTCTGAATGAACGTCCTCTGGTCTCTTTAATGATGATTCTGCTAGGCTCTAATCTCAACATATTTTACAGGTAGGACAAACTACAGGATTGTGTGTCTGAGAGTTAGTGTCCCAATCCCTCACTTGAGACCTTGCCTGGTTCCAGAAGATGGCAGGCTATTGCCTTCTTGAGGAGTTATTTCTTAGAAGTACCGGAGGAATTCTGCAGAGTGGGTTCTGCTGGTCCCTGTGATTGCTGTTTACCAGTTACCAGGAAGTTGCATTTATACATTATAAACCAATCATTGCATTTATACATTATAAACCTCTGCTTTGAGCCTTTATTAATTGCCCATTATCTAAAGCTTCATCAAAGAATCCATAGGACACATATCTACTTATGTCAGAGCAATATGTACTGTTCATCGTGATCACCAAATAGTATGGAAACTTTGACAGTGGCTAACTAAAACAAATAACCATTATACCTTTTCTTAATGAGTAAGTTCTATCTTCTCTTTATCCCTGAACTTTAGAGCAAAAATCTTCTTAGTCCAGAGAAGTATTTCTTCTCTTTGTCGATTCTCATGCTCACTCACTGAGGTAGAGATTCCCTAGAGTACAAACAAAACTACTATAAAGCAGGCCAACTGTTTTGGAACTTGACAACTTAGAGAATACTGTTTAATTTGTACTCAACTGTGTAATATGCCAGAAGTAATTACAAGTAAGTGTCCACCATTCATTTAGCTCACAGGAAAATTATCAATAGCTTTTCATTTCATCTGGTTTGATGCTTAATTTCTAGAGTTGTATTTATTAGCCCCAGTTTTCTGTTTAGAAGGCTTTTAAAGACCTTGACTTGTTGAAGCTTCACTACTGATGGTGATCACAAGAGTTATCAATACACCAGAAAGGGTGAGTGGATTTTTGTGTATCAGACCTTATGATCTATTTTCTGGTCTTTCTGAATAGGGTATCTCTATCCTCATAATGATTGCTAAGGATTGACTATGTCCCTAACAATGTTAAGGACTTACCACGGTGCTATGAAGGGAGGAGACCTTTAACTTTTAAGGACCCTAAGTAGTCAGGTGAGGCCTTTAAAACAGGTGTCTTAGAAAATGTGCATCTACCCTTCTTCCTATTTGGATTTTTGTGCTCTTGCCACAAATTTCATTCTTTTCTGAAGAAAAATTTACAATGTAATTGTTATAGAGAAATTCTCACAGTAAATAAACACCTTTTATAAACCTGCAGAATGTGTATTTAATAAAAATGAATCACAATAAATAATGAATGGGAAGACTACATGATAGAAAGGAGAGGATGAGACTAAGTTATCTGAATTCAGTAAACTTTACACAAAATTATTTTAAAATCACTGTGGTTATTATTGTTAGTAAAGTGTTTTCTTATAATAAAATACTATTTGATAAACAAAAATAAGATATAAAATTTAATACTCCAAAATCTGTAGCAAAAAATCAAGTTCCTATAGTTACTAAACTGTAGCATTAGCAAAGATTTCAGACAGGAAAATGTGGAATAAATATGCTAAAATATTAAAATTTTAAAAATGAATACCATAAATGCCATAATTATTGAATTTCAATTAAGAATTGGATAGTCAAGGATATTATTTAAAATTATCAATACATTTCAAGCAAATTACACATTTCTATTAAGCTGGATATGATCAAATATTTATGTGAAATTCTCAAAGAATTTTTATATATTTGACTGAAATAAAAGAAAATCAAATGTTTTTGAGCAGTATCATAAGTATAGGAAGTCAGCCAACCTAATAAAAATAGTTATAAGTCTAGAGCAAGAGGAAATAAAATAAAATATGTCTACATGAAATGTAGAAAATAAGTATATGATGCATAATAGATGACAGAAGAAAGGTAATTAAATTGGATTATTTGAATCACTGTTTATAAGTAATATTTTGATTGATAATTACTGTTTTCCTGGGATTTAAAACAGATACTAGAAAAAGAAAAAAAATTTAAACATAAGGTTTTTTATAAAACTAGAGCTATATTATGAGGCTTAGAGAAACTTCAAGGGTTTGGGAAGATGCTTATGGCTGGATACATGGCACATGGCACATGACACATGCCACATGCCACATGGTACATGGCACAGGGTACATGGCACATTGCAGGAAACAGCAAGATGGAAATTATGAAGTGTTAACTTGTAGAATATGGTAATTATCTCTAATTTAAATTTATATCTCAGTGTCATTTCTATTAAAAGAATAGTAGTAAATCTTTGCATCTGACATAGATAAAATTATTTTGGGAAGAGCAATGAATAAAAAGGTGAAACTATCTGAAAAGAAGAAAGTTGCAAGATGTATTAGTCTACCCAATTTCAAGTTGTTATGTATCAACATTAACCATGATTTTGTGACATTGACAGAAGGATATGGAATGAGACAAAAGCATTAGAAGAGAAAACCCATAAGAATCTAAGAAATATGTTCATAATTTTAGCAAAAGATTGTAGTGACAATTTTGGCATTTGAGTTTCTTTTAAAAACACAGCAATATTATAAGTAAAAGTTTTTTTGTTTTAATCCTAGGTGTGGGATGTGTGGCTGTTTCAGATTGTGCAGAACAAGTAACTATAATTTGCCTCCTGCTCTAGCAGGGGCTTGATGTTGGCAGCAGCAGAGAGTTTCTGTGATTATCTGATGACTGGGATTCTAGGGGGTTTTCAAAGGATCTATAAATGCAAGAGTTGTTGGTTTTTGCTGTTGATTGTTGGTCATGGTTTGTTAAGTAGTCATGTACACAGAAACAACAACAAGAAGACATTATATTATATATCCCGACAGTGAAGATCAAACTTGCCCCAAGGAACCTGATACGCCTAAACTATTCAGTAAGAAGTAATGGAATGATAACTTCTCCCTCTTGCCCCTCCATCAGTTCTCTCTCCTATCTACTGTTAGGAGGTTGAAAGGGTGGAGAAGAGTGGAAGAAAGAAGAATCCTCAAAGCAGCAAAGGACCAATTAAAAACATGAAAAGGAAACTTAATCGCAAAAACGTAACTCCCAAAAACTGAAATATAATCAATTAGATATTTAAACAAACAATTAACAACATCTTATTTAACAACTGTGACATAAATCTCAGACATTACAAAAATCACATAGCTAATCTAAAAAGTTAAACCTTTGAAACTGTGATGGAAAATTTAGGTAAATAAATAACAATATGTTCAGTAGTGAATATGAACATTTAATGTGAACTTCTAAAGCTTTGTATAAGATTTTTATATTCTTTGGGTTGCTTCACTGCAGTGTATTTTTTTTTAATTTTTTGCAATAAAATATATTATAATGATCATTATCATTATAGCAACACCCTGGTCTATATAAAAAAATAGATTACATGTCTAAATGTAAAAGTTAAATGAGATTGTAAGGGAAAATGGATAAATTATTAGGCTGAATGAAATTGGAGAGAAATACTGGACATCAGAAAGATTGGTGTGTGAGCTTTTAGAGAAAATAGAGATCTCCTTAGAGATTGAGAGGGGGCCACTGACAGATATTTTGGCCAAGGATGTGGCTTTTTCTGCATGTATCCTGAGAACTTGACTGTTGTTGAATTTAAAATTAATGTAATCGATTACTTGTGTTGGGAAGAGTTTCGAGCAAGCCCAGAGTTTCAGATAAGGAGCAAGAAGCTAAAATAGCAGCTATAACACTTAAAAAGACTGAAGACATTAAAGAAAGCTTGCCATTGTACCCTGTGCCAATAGGAAAAATGCCTTGAGTTTAAGACCCCCATCAAAGGCTCCAACTTGTAAAGATGGAAGTTTCAGAAAGTCAAAACCCTCAGCATGAAAGCAGCTGGGAATGCAGGGTTCTCTGCCTCTCAGAGTAAGCTCATAGGAAAGACTGTCCACAGGGTCAGCACATGAAGCTGGTTCAGCTGTGGCTTCGTTGACAGCAGAACTTGTTCACATGGTATTGATTTTCAAGTGATGAAAGATACAAGATTGAGAGCATGATGGAATCCTACTTCCCGTCCTGTTAATTTCAAGAAGTGTATGGTAAAGCAGGATTTTCTTCAAGGAATCACTGAAAATCTGTTGTTTGAACTTGTGTAGGAGAAACTAAGTTGCAATAGGGACCCCAGAACCCTAAGAGATGACAGAAGTGTGAGACATTTAGGAGAAAGGGCTGTGGTTGAAGAATGGATCTGTTCCAGAAAGGCTACAGGTGATGAAGGTGGCAGCAGTACGGAAGAGACAGAGAGACTCAGCTCTTTAAAAAGATAGCTACAGGATTTGGTGTTTGACTTGGAATATGTTTATTTGGCTTCATTCTCATCACTCGACTTTGCTCTAAATTTTTCCTTATGAAATAATAATGTTAACTGCTTGTCCTTATATATGTTGGAAGCTTATAACTTGTTTTTGGTGTTTATGCAAAATCAGTGTTAAGACACTTCTAAAATAATATTGTTAGAGTTAGTGTCAATATGTCAGAGTCTAAAATTATCTACAGGCCTGTAATCATGCCAATAAGTGATTATCTTATTAAGTTACTTGATGGAAAAAAAACTCACCTTTACTGTAAGTGGTACCATCCCTGGGTAGGACTCCTGTGTTTGTACCTTGAACATTTAGCAAAAATAAGCTCATTTTTTTTTTTTTGCATTAAGTTCCTCTTGCCAGAGTATTTTGCAAAAGCAATAGGTAAGTAATTAAGACACTCATACTTTGTAGGACAGCCAAAATAATGCCAATATTTTTGAAATCTCTTAGATAAAACCAAGTACAAAACTCTCAGAAATCTCAGTAGTTGGATTTCTGAATATTGATTCTAAACAAATGATTTCCTCTTCACACAAAGCTCTGTATTCACATGTTCTTAGAAGTTGATTCTTTTTAACTTTTATTTATTTATTTATTGCCATTTTGAGACAAGGTTTCTTTGTATAGCCTGGGCTTCCAGGAGAGTCTTGGAACTCCTGTAGACAAAGCCAGTCTTGAAACTTATAGAATCACCTGCTTCTGCCTCCTGAGTGATGGAATCAAAGGCATGCACCAACCACTTGTCTTCAGTAGAAGTTTATGTTTAATATCTACAATCTGGAAATAAACCAGAGAATGATCAACTGTATATGGTCTCACCAATAGAGGCATATCCATTTCATGATTATCATTAATTTAGAAATTTAATGGCTATTGATGAAGCCTACAGCCTGGAAAAACTTTCAGAAATGTTTACTTTGATAAAATGTTGAATTCCAGAGTATTCTTCAATAGCGTCATAGCATGCGACCTCATTAATATAACATTCTTAAAGTGATATGAAGGTGTAAATGTTTATACAAGCAAGGCAAGTAGGAGACATGAGTACGTGGTTATTAAAGGACAACCTGAGAGAATCTTATGAGGAAAGAGATAGTCTGTACATTGGTAGTCTCAGAGAAAATCATCTAAGTTTGATATTTTACTACAACCTTGTAAGGTGCTGCCACTGAAAGAGACTGGTAAAGGGAAGTAAAATGTGTTTCCTTTCTTATAATTACAATTGCTAACTTTATTTCATGCAAAAATATCTTGGTAATTAGTAAAGATATTTCTGGTGTGTCAGTCAGTTTTTCAAAAGACAAGTGGCACATTATTTAGTAAGTTGAGCGGGTAAGGTATCCCCTCATGGGAGCACTTTATATTTTATTTTTTATTAATCGTTTCATTTGTTTATATAGCTGGTTACCCCTGGGCCAGCCCCTCATCCCACATCTGCCCTTCCCCCTCCCCTTGGCCCGTATGAGGGTGCTCCCCCACCCACTCATACTCTCCTTCGACACCACTCCAGCATCCCCTTACGCTGGGGCATCAACTCTTCCCGGGACCAAGGACGTCCCCTCCTATTGCTGTCAGGCAAGGCCATCCTCTGCTACATATGTATCTGGAGCCATGGTTCCCTCCAGGTCCACTACTTGGTTGGTGATCTAGTCTTTGGGAGAACTGGGTGCTCAGTGCAGCCTATGTTGTTCTTCCAAAGGTGGTGCAATTCCCCTCTGCTCCTCCAGTCCTTCTGCCAGCTCCCTCACCAGTTTAACGGGCTGAAGTCGTAGATGGATTGTGAAATTGGAAGTGGGAATCTTACCTATGAGGTATTTAAGAAGGAACCGAATCCAAGAACACATCAAAACGATCATTCATCATGATCAAGTAGGCTTCATCCCAGGGATGCAGGGATGGTTCAATACCGGGAAATCTATCAATGTAATCCACTATATAAACAAACTCAAAGAAAAAAACCACATGGT
>CM052702.1:74881570-74945743 GCA_028551405.1 Uromys caudimaculatus | reverse complement strand
GGTGGGAGGAGGAATTCCCTCACAGAGGCGGGGAGGGGGAGGGGACACGGGGTTTCTAAAGAAAAGGGGAATCATCGGAAATGTAAATAAAATATCAAAAAATAAATAAAAAAAAAAAAATGATATGTCCTTGTCATGGAGATAGGATTCCAGATTCCTCAGTCTCTGACTGCAAACACACAGCAGCGAATGTCTGGGGGACTTCAGAATCAGATTGTAGCAGTCTTAGCTCTGCCTCTTGTTCTGAAGTTCGCATTGCATACTGAGCAGCCCTGCATCTCCACGGGTTCTATTTGCACACAGCCACCATGGGACTGTTCACCCTGATCATTTAAGCCAAGCTAAACATTGTTCTCATAATGGTACATATTATTCTTTCTGATTTTCTGGAGAATTCTGACTAATACACAAATACATATAAACCTGCAAATAACGCAACTAAAATGTTAAAATAATTAAAGTTAAGGAAAAATAGATATTCCTAGATGACTGGGAATAGTGACGGTGAGAGCGTATGAAAGGTTCTGTTCCTAGTAGAAGAGACTTTCAGGAGATAGTGAAGAAACTTTTAAAGTTAATATAAAGTGATGCAAAAAGTAGTTCAAATCCACATTCTAAAAAATCACTGGTAAAGGTAATTAGTAAGTCATTTAAAAAGACATTATAATTACATATTTCTCCTACTTTCTTTTCAACTGATTAAAAAGCAATTACAGAAAATAATTTGTATATAATTACACAACAGCACAAAGAAGCTGGTGGGAACAAATCAGTATTAGAATAAAGAAATGACATCAGATTTTCAACTTGAATACATCAGATTATATGAAAAGAAGCAGAAATGTTAAATAATACTGTAACTATAACCAACTATGCAACAAAAATTTTCTTTTTTTTGTTTCAAGTTCATTTAAAGACATGGAAATACATAGAGCAGTGATTTCATTAGTGTTACTCGGTCTTTTGCATATAGTGAAGAAATATGTGTAACAAACAGCATGAAACTGGGGAGAGGGAACATGGTATAATAGATGGAATTTTTCTACAGGCTCCCTGGAATTAATTCTATATTAATTCATGGTGGATTCTGATAAGTTATATTATGTGTGCTCTAGGGAAATTACTAAAATTAACACCAAAATATTGATGAAAGTTATTAAGGAAACCACACTGTTACAGCTGAAAATACTCTTTCAATGTAATAAAGAAGCTGAAAGAACAAAGAAACAAGGAAAGAAGGAAAGCATGTGAAATAAATAGTAAATTGCTAAAAATTACTCCAATGATATTACTAGGAATATGAACCTTGAAAGGATTGCACAGTTATTGCTATTAATACTTCAAAATAAAAGAAATTCTTATGAACAATTTATATACAAACAAAGAAGATAATTTAGTATAAGTTAATACTTTTCTGGGATGAAGCCTAATTAGAGATGCTCAAAATAAAATAGAACATCTAAATACATCTTAATAAACTAAGGAGATTAAATTAATAATCAAGAAAAATCAGACTTGAGTAGGTTCACTGATGAAATCTCACAAACACCAAGCAGGAAAGATTAGTAATCAGTCATAAACTCTTTTGTTAAAAAATAAATTAGGAGTGAGAACTGTGTCTTCTTATATAGTAAGTGTCATTCAAATTCTCAAATCAGATGAAAAACTGAGATAGATAGATATCTAGTAAGTCAATTGAAACATCTACAACAAAATGTAAACACATGTAGCATTAGGAGCAAATGATCAAACAGTGTCACCATATAGACCTTATTTCAGAATGAAAGGATATTTTTCCATCTTGGAATCAAACAAAGCGTAAATGATAGGAGAAGATGATAGGATAAGAAATGTGAAAATATTATAAAGAATATCATACTTAATTTTTAAAAACATTAGTGATAAATGAGAGATTCTTCAATCTAATCAAATACATTAATAAACAAAGTTTAAGCTACCATCATTCTCAACACAAAATAATATGTCATTTCTAATTTTATTAATTTTTATAAGACAGTTGTATAGTAATTCTATCTAAGAAGTTAGTTAGAAAAGAAAATAAGACAGGCATCCAGAAACCTCCAACTAAATTGTAAAGATGGATATCATCATGGCCATCAGTGGGAGGAGAAGCCCTTGGGCCTGAGGGTGTTAGATGCCCCAGTATAGGGGAATGCCAAGGAAGGTAGACGAGAGTGGGCAGGTGGGTGGGGGAGCACTCTCATAGAGGCAGAGGGAGGAATAGGAGGTTTCCAAAGGGGAGACTTGGAAAGGGGAAAACATTTGAAATGTAAATAAAGTATCAAAAAAATCAACCTTAAGAAAAAAGATAGATTTTGGCACACAAAAAAAAAAAAACCCTTAAAAACAAAGAACAAGGTTGAAAGACCCCCAGTTTCCAACTTCAAACCATATACAAAGCCAATGTACTCTAGATAACTTTGTGATAAGACACAGACATTCAAGTAAATGGAAAGGAATTCAATTTCTCTATATAAATCAAGGTATTTACTGTCAAATGAATTTTAGGAATGATGGCAAAGAAATTTATAATAACATATTTTTTCACGGAGGTTCTGAACCTCTTGGATCTTGTGTGTAGAACCATGCTACTGAAATTTTTCCATTTGTACAGTAAAACAAGCTGCAACCATGACATGCAGCTCGTCATGATATATGAAATATAGTTCATGAGTCACAATGACTTTACTCATTTAATAGTGATAAAATGCCAATTTAATAGTGATGCAAAATTACTATGCATGTAATAGAGCACAATGGTTGACTTTCAAATTTAACCAATGTCTGG
Source organism: Uromys caudimaculatus (assembly GCA_028551405.1). NCBI lineage: Eukaryota > Metazoa > Chordata > Mammalia > Rodentia > Muridae > Uromys > Uromys caudimaculatus. The sequence goes on along the minus strand of CM052702.1, from coordinate 74,942,934 downwards.
ACTAGCAACATACAGTGAAATACTCCTAATAATTCTGCGTGGCTACATGGAGCTGCAGTTTGCACTCATCCAACTTATCATAGGGTTAAGAGATGACCTTTCACAATATAGTTTACTGAGCTATGGTGTTTTCTCTTTTATTCATACTAAATATATTTTGTCATCATATTTTCAATTTATAATAATAGCTTTATTCGGATGTACACTGTGGTCAACTCAGGAACATTACAGCAATGCTACAGCATGTAAGCTTCTAATACATTACAACTAAAATGAATAATCTACAAAAGATTCCATTTACATGAAAGTTTCAACAAAACAAAGAATTAGAAATATTTTGGGATGTTAACTAGGAGGATTTGGTATGATTTGGGAATGTCTGCTAATATGTACAGATTTCTGGTGTTTTAATAATTAGCCACAATGATCAACCTGACTGCATCTAAAGAGGTCTCAAGGAATAGTAAAGCACTTTTCCGTCTGTGAGGGAATTTCTGGAGATAATTGACATGGAGGAAATCATGAGTGTTAGAAAGTCTTGCCTGATTGGAGTTTCTCAACGGAGGTCAAAGGGGAAAGGAAAGCCAGGGAGTGTGACTTTATTCTGCTGCTCCTGTTTTCCTACTTCAGTCACAAGTTGCTTCAGTCTTCAAGTTGTATTCACATCAGTAACTGTATCCAGCTAGCTGATCTTTAGGCTCTAGCTAGGGCTGCATGTTCCTCTACCTATCAGAGGTTTCTCTTCTTGAGGTGAAAAGTTTCAGGATTGTCTCCAGGATGCAGTGTTGGACACTTAAGTTGAATACTTAAAATATGTAGTCATCAAAACAAATAGCCTTTTTTTACTTGTGTGATATTTTTGTTTGTTTGTTGAAGACAGAGTTTCTCTTTGTAACCCTGGGTGTTCTGGAACTCTCTCTGTTGATAAGACTAGCCTTGAACTCATAGAGATTTCCCTGCCTCTTCTGGGAATAGAGGTGTGCTCCAAGACTTTTTGGCTATTTAGCTCCTTTTTAATTAGGGTGTTTCTTGTTTTTCTTTTGAGTTTCTTTTTCCAGGTATGACATCTCTGTCAGATATTTCTTAGCTGGTAATGGTAGTATCTTGTCTTGTAGACTATCTACTCATTTAAGATTTCATCTTGTACTGTAGGGTTTCTGCTGGTTTAGTTAATCATTTTCTTTGCTGTGGTGATTTTTAATCTCATGCGGTCCTATTTGTTGGTTGTGGTTCTTTTTTTCCTGAATGATGGAATCCTGCTCATAATGTCCTTACCAATGATTATATCATGACGTGTTTCTGCCTAGCAGTATCAGAGTTGGAGATTTTATCTTATACTCTTTAAATCATTTGGAACTAAAAACTTGTTAGGTGTCAAAGAAATTAAAACATTGGACTGGCCTTAAAAGGCAGTGAACACTTATAAATGGCCAAACTTCACATTCATGCCTTCCAACAATTCCTTTGGACAGAGAATTTAACAACTGTCCGTGCCATGACCTAACAGCAGCCCAAATTTCATGGTCCTAATTTGGCTTATCCATGCTCTTTGTTATGTAACAAATATAACAACAAAATTATTTGTTGAAATAAATTATGAGTTGTGGACAGGACTGAGGAACAGCCAGGGCACAGAGCCTTCTGGTTTCCATCTGTGGCAGGAGACCTCTGCCTGGGCCACCAGGGCTCCACAGCCAAATAGCACTGGGAGAAAGCTAGCCTCCCAGGAGTGTGGAAAAGCACATGAGAGGGGGAAAGAGGAGCAACACTGCCCAGCGAGACTTGCCTGGAATCCTAGGGATGCAGGGACTGAGGAACAGCCTGGGGAAGGAGCCTTCTGGTTTCCATCTCTGGCCTGAGACCTCTGCCTGGGCCACCAGGGCTCCATAGCCAAATAGTGCCAGAAGAAGCAAGACTCCCAGGAGTGTGGGCAAGCCTGTCTGCACAGAGGGATCCACCTGGAATCCCCAGGACACAGGAACTGAGGAGTGGTCTTCTGGTTTCTTTCGGTGGCTGGGGAACAGATCCTGTGACACAGGACTCCATACTCAAATAGTGCCAGGAGAGTGCTGGCATCCCAGGAGTGCCTACACATCGTCAAGCACAGGCAAGACCATAACTTCTGTTCAAAATCAATGGATCAAGAGGGACCCTGACAGGGCCATTAGGATACAGGAACCAAGGGACAGCTGGGTACTAGATCCTTCGGGTTTGTGGTACCAGAGCTAACTCTGTGCCACAGCTCTCTAAACCCAAATTACTCTCAGAGAGAACTGGTCTTCAAGGAGTATTGACACCAAGGCTTTGAGGAAGGACAAGCCATAGTCAGAGAGAGTAAGACCAGCTAACACCAGAGATAACCAAATGGAGAAAGGCAGGGGGAACAGAAACCAAGGCTACTTGGCATCATCAGAACCCAGCTCTCCCACAACAGCAAACCCTGGATACTCCAACACACCAGAAAAGCAAAACTCAGATTTAAAATCACATCTCATGATGATGATAGAAGATTTTAAGAAGGAATTAAATAACTCCCTTAAAGAAATACAAGAGAACACAGGTAAACAACTGGAAGCCCTTAAAGAGGAAACAGAAAAATTCCTTAAAGAATTACAGGAAAGCACAATCAAACAGACGGAATTACAGGAAAACAACCAAACAGACAAAGGAAATGAACAAAATCATCCAGGAATTAAAATTGAAATAGAAACAATGAAGAAAACACAAAGGGAGACAACCCTGGAGTTAGAAAACCAAGGAAAGAGATCAGGAGTCATTGATGCAGGCATCACCAACAGAATACAAGAGATAGCAGAAGGAATCTCAGGTGCAGAGGACACCATAGAAAACATTGACACAACAGTCAAAGAAAATGTAAAATGCAAAAAGCTCCTAACCCAAAACATTCAGAATATCCAGGATACAATGAGAAGACAGAACCTGAGGATAATATGTATAGAAGAGTGTGCAGATTCCCAACTTAAATAACCAGTAAACATCTTCAACAAAATTATAGAAGAAAACTTCCCTAACCTAAAGAAAAACATGAACATAAATATACAAGAAGCCTACAGAACTCCAAATAGATTGGACCAGAAAAGAAATTCCTCCTGCCACATTATAGTCAAAACACAAAATAAACAAAATAAGGAAAGAATATTAAAAGCAGTAAGGGAAAAAGGTGAAGTAACATATGAAGGGAGACCTATCACAATTACACAAGTCTTCTCACCAGAGGCTATGAAAGCTAGAAGATCCTGGGCAGATCTCATACACACCCTAAGAGAACACAACTGCCAGCCCAGGCTGCTATACCAAGCAAAACTCTCAATTATCATAGATGGTGAAACCAAAATATTCTATGACAAAACCAAATTTGCACAGTATTTTTCCACAAACCCAGCCCTACAAAGGATAATAGATGGAAACCACCAACTCAAGGGGGGAAACTACACCCTAGAAAAAGCGAGAAAGTAATCTTTGAACAAACTCAAAAGAAGATAGACACACAAACATAAAAATAACATCAAAAATAACAGGAAGCCGCAATCACTATTCCTTAATATCTCTTAACATCAATGGACTCAATTACCCGATAAAAAGACAAAGACTGACAGATTAGATCCATAAACAGGACCCAGCATTTTGATGCATCCAGGAAACACACCTCCATGTTAAAGACAAACACTACCTCAGAGTAAAAGGCCGGAAAACAATTTTCCAGGCAAATGGCCCTGAGAAACAGGCTGGAGTAGCCATTCTAATATCAGATAAAATCGACTTTCAACAAAGTCATCAAAAAAGATAATGAAGGACACTTCATACTCATCAAAGGCAATACCTACCAAGAAGAACTCTCAATTCTGAACATCTATGTCCTGAATGCAAGAGCACCCACATTCATAAAAGAAACTTTACTAAAGCTCAAAGCACACATTGCACATCACACAATAATAGTAGGAGACTTCAACACTCCACTATCATCAATGAACAGATCTTGGAGATACAAAGTAAATGGAGACACAGTGAAACTAACAGAAGTTATGAACCAAATGGTTTAACAGATATCTATAGAACATTTCATCCTAAATCAAAAGAATATAACTTCTTCTCAACACCTCATGGTTTCTTCTATAAAATTTATCATATAATTGGTCACAAAACAAACCTCAACAGATATAATAAGATTGAAATAATCCCATGCCTCCTATCAGATCACTACGGTTTAAGGCTGGTCTTCAATGGCAACAACAACAACAGAAAGCCCACATACACATGGAAGATGAACAATGCTTTACTCAATGATAACTTGGTAAAAGAAGAAATAAAGAAAGTAATTAAAGACTTCTTTGAATTTAATGAAAATAAAAGTACAACATACCCAAACCTATGGAGCACAGTGAAGCAGTCTTAAGAAGAAAACTCATAGCTCAGAATGCCTCCAAAAAGAAACTGGAAAGAGCATATACTAGCAGCTTAATAGCACACCTAAAAGCTCTAGAACAAAAAGAAGCTAATAAACCCAAAAGGAGTAGAAGGCTGGAAATAATCAAATTAAGGGCTGAAATCAACCGAGTAGAAACTAAAAGATCTATACAAATAATCAACAAAACCAGGAGCTGGTTCTTTGAGAAAATCAACAAGATAGATAAACCCTTAGCCAGACTATCAGAGGGGGCAGAGACAGTATCCCAATGAACAAAATTAGAAATGAAAAGGGAGATATAACAACAGATTCTGAGGAAATTCAAAAAATTATCAGATCATACTACAAACGCCTATACTCAACAAAATTGGAAAATCTGGATGAAATGAACAATTTTCTAGACAGATACCAAATACCAAAGTTAAGTCAGGATCAGATAAACCATCTAAACAGTCCCATAACCCCTAAAGAAATAGAAACAGTCATTTAAAATCTCCCAACCAAAATATGCACTCGACCAGATAGGTTCAGTGCAGTCCTTCAAAGAAGAGCTAATACCAATACTCTTCAATTTATTCCACAAAATAGAAAGAGAAGGAACACTACCCAATTCCTTCTATGAGGCCACAGTTACACTGATACCAAAACCTCACAATGACCTAACAATAAAAGAAAACTTCAGACCAATTTACCTTATGAATATCAATGCAAAAATACTTAATAAAATTCTCACAAACCGAATCTAAGAACACATCAAAATGATCATTCATCACAATCAAGTAGGCTTCATCCCAGGGATGCAGGGATGGTTCAATACCCAGAAATCCATCAATGTAATCTACTACATATACAAATTCAAAGAAAAACCACACGGTCACTTCATTAGATGCTGAAAAAGCATTTGACAAAATTCAACATCCCTTCATGATAAAAGTCTTAGAAAGATCAGGAATTCAAAGACCATACATAAACATAGTGAAAGCAATAGACATCAAACCAGCAGCCTACATCAAACTAAATGGTGAGAAACTTGAAGCAATCCCACTAAAATCAGGGACTAGACAAGACTGCCCTCTCTCTCCCTATCTATTCAATATAGTACTGGAAATTCTAGCTAGAGCAATTAGACAACAAAAGGAAGTCAAAGTGATACAAATTGGAAAGGAAGAATTCAAAATATCTCTATTTGCAGATGATATGTTGGTATACTTAAGTGACCTGAAAATTTCAACCAGAGATCTGCTACAGCTGATAAACAACTTCAGCAAAGTGGCTGGATACAAAATTAACTCAATTAAATCAGTAGCTTTCCTATACTCGAAAGATAAACAGACTGAGAAAGAAATTAGGGAAATGACACCCTTCACAATTGTCACAAACAATATAAAGTATCTTGGTGTGATACCAAGCTTGTAACCAAACAAGTGAAAGGTCTGTATGACAAGAATTTCAAGTTTCTGAAGAAAGAAATCAAAGAAAATCTTAGAAGATGGAAAGATCTCCCATGCTCATGGATTGACAGGATTAATATAGTTAAAATGGCCATACTGCCGAAAGCAATCTACAGATTCAATGCAATAGCCATCAAAATTCCAACTCAATTCTTCATAGACTTAGAAAGAGCAAATTCAAAGGGAATAACAAAAAACCCAGGATAGCAAAAATTATTCTCAACAATAAAAGGACTTCTGGGGGAATCAGCATCCCTGACCTCAAGCTGTACTACAGAGCAGTAGTGATAAAAACTGCATGGTATTGGTAAAATGACAGGCAGGTAGATCAATGGAATAGAATTGAAGACCCAGAAATGAACTCAAACACCTATGGCCACTTGTTTTTCGACAAAGGAGCTAAAACCATCCAGTGGAAAAAAGACAGCACTTTCAACAAATGGTGCTGGTTCAACTGGCAGTCTACATGTAGAAGAATGCAAATTGATCCATTCCTGTCCTGCTGTACAAAGTTCAAGTCCAGGTGGATCAAGGACCTCCATATAAAACCAGATACACTGAGAAAGTGGGGAAAAATCTCAAACACATGGGCACAAGGGAAAAATTCCTGAACAGTACACCAATGATTTATGCTCTAAAATCAAGAATTGATAACTGGAACCTCATGAAATTACAAAGCTTCTGTAAGGCAAAGGAAACTGAAAATAGGACAAAATGGCAATCACCAGATTGGGAAAGAGTTTTACCAATCCTGTGTCCAATAGAGGGATAATATCTAATATATACAAAGAACTCAAGAACTTAGACTCCAGAGATCCAAATAACCCTATCAAAAAGTGGGGAACAGAGCTAAACAGAGAATTCTCAACTGAGGAAACTCGTAGGGTTGAGAAGCACCTAAAGAAATGTTCAACATCCTTAGTCATCAGGTGATTGCAAATCAAAATGACCCTGAGATTCCACCTTACACCAGTCAGAATGGCTAAGATCAAAAACTCAGGTGACAGCAGATGCTGGCAAGAATGTGGAGAAAGAGGAAAACTTCTCCATTACTGGTGGATTGCAAGCTGATACAACCTCTCTGGAAATCAGTTTTGCAGACCCTCAGAAAAATGGACATAATACTACCTGAGGACCCAGCTATTCCACTCCTGGTCATATATACTCAGAAGATGCTTCAACATATAATAAAGACACAGGCTGCCAGGCAGTGGTGGGGCACGCCGTTAATCCCAGCACTTGGGAGGCAGAGGCAGGTGGATTTCTGAGTTCGAGACCAGCCTGGTCTACAGAGTGAGTTCCAGGACAGCCAGGGATACACAGAGAAAACTTGTTTCAAAAAAAACAAAAAACAAACAAACAAAAACAAACAAACAAACAAAAAAAGACACATGCTCCACTATGTTCATAGCAGCCATATTTATAATTGCCAAAAGATGGAAACAACCCAGATGTCCCTCAACAGAGGAATGGATACAGAAAATGTGGTACATTTACACAATGGAATACTACTCAGTTATTAAAAGCAATGACTTCATGAAATTCACAGTCAAATAGATGCAACTTGAAAATATCATCCTGTGCAAGGTAACTCAGTCACAAAAGAACGAACAAGGTATGTACTCACTGATAGGTGGATATTAGCCCAAAAGTTCAGAATACTCAAGATTCACTTCACAGAAACCATTGTTCTACTTGTGAGGTCCCAGATAGAGATTTGGACGAGGGACTGAAGAAGCTGAGGGAGTATACAGCCCCATGGTGGGAGCAACACTGTCAACTGGCCTTACCTCCTGATGTTCCCAGAGACTGGATCACTAACCAAAGAATACAAATGTAGGGACTCATGGTGCTGGCCACATATGTGGTAGAGGAAAGTCTTGTTAGCCATCAGGGGGAGGAGAGGCCTTTGGGCCTGAGAGTGTTAGATGCCTCAGTATAGGGAATGCCAAGGAGGGAAGATGAGAGTGGGTGTGTCAGTGGGTTGGGGAATACCCTCATAGAGACAGGGGGTGGGTAGTAGGGGATAAGGGGGTTCCAAAGGGGAGATCTGGAAAAGGGAAACATTTTACATGTAAATAAATATCAAAAAAAAATTTTGAGTTGTGAATTTCTGTCAACTCAAAAGTTATTTTAAAAGTTATATAATGGATGTGACCCTCTACAGTCTGAGCAAGCTTTACCCTGGAACATACAAAGCTTTTGCCACAAACAAAGCAAAAATGGCAGCTTTTCCCTTTGGGGGTGGAAAGGACTCTAAGATGTGGAGTCCACTAAGTAGACTGTTCAGGGCATTCTATGACCCCAGGGTTCTCCTCTTTCTCCTATTTGTCCTGTATAACTGCCCCCTCGCTGTCTCATCATTTTTCTTACAGTCTTTTCTGGGAAAAGGATGCTTCCATCTCAGAACACCTGCTTTCGCTTTCTAGTCTACTTTCTCAGTTACCCCTCTCAGAGACCTACGGCAACTGCTACAGGGATGGAATAGATGAATGCTCATTTTGCTTATGGTTGAGAAGAGCCAGAGCTTGGGAGTTGTTGCCTGACAGGAAGGCCAAACTGCTGGGGTTGGTCTAGAGGGATATGATCACACATTGTGAAAAGGAGCCTGAGTCTGTCCAGAGCACAAGTTGTACATTTCTTTACCAAGAATGAAACTCAAAATGGATATAGGCATCTTCTCTAGAAAACTTATATTTCCTTCTGGCTAGAAAGTTTGGAAGAGATTTAGTTTTCTACATGTCTCATCAGACAGGTCACAGAATACCAGGTCTTGAAGTAAATTTGGATGGTGACTTGACAAATCCTTTAGGTCTTGGAGCAAGGCTTGTCCATGTAAATGGGTCAGGTTCTAAATTCTAGGATAGAATAGCCCAAATGACTTGTCATGTCTCATGATGTGGGTAGCCTCTTTAAGCTCTGTAGAAAGGTATTTTTGGCCTCAAAAACTAGTCTTAAGTTTGATGAACACTGGTTTTGCTTTTGGGAAGTTTTATAGCTGGTGACATGGCTAGAAATACAGTAGAAGGTCCTACATAAGTGACTTATCAAAAAATAGAGGTGGAAGAAAGTTACCTATCACCTGTTTTTTAGGTTCAAATAATAGTGGCACTGTCTCTCTTGTCTACTGGCGGGTGGTGCAATAATGAGTTGAACTAAGATCATGATATCTAAATCTTTCTCCTTGTTTTATGGATATTTGGGGTTTTTTTGTTTTGTTTTTGGGGTTCTTTTGTTATTGTTTCATTTTTTGGTATTGTTGTTGTTGTTGTTGCTGTTGTTTTTTGTCAACTTGACACAAACTAGAACCACATTGGAGGAGTGATCTTCACAAAAGAATTGCCTTTATTGGATTTGTCTATAGTCATATTGGCATGGAATTTTCTTATTGGCTGATATGGTAGTATCTTGTTTACTATGGATAATGGCATGCATGGGGACATAAGAAAGGTAGCTGAACAAAAGCCTCGAAGCCAGTCAACCAGTGAGCAGCTTTCCTCCATGGATCCTGTTTCTACTCCTTCTTGAGTTATTGTCTTGACATTCCTCAATCATATATTATAATATATCATTGAAGTGTAAGCCAAATAAACCTTTTCCTTTTCATCTACAAGTTGCTTTTGTGAGTTTTATATCATAGCAGCAGAAAGACAAACTAGGAAAATGTCCAAGATCTGAGCAGCAAGTTTCTTATAAGTGAGAAATTAATTATTCATAAATAGTGGTTTTTATGCAATTCCATATAATTGTTATGTGAAGTGGACAAGTGAGTCCACTGATTTGAGCACAACTTTGATATCAATGAACTGAACTTTGACTTTTCATACCTGATGTTACATACTCAAATCTCTCCATGTTTTTAAAGTAGTGTAACTTTCTTTCTTTTCAGTTCTAAAAAGCATCCACTCATCTAATAAGTCACAGTTATATGACCAACTGTCAACAAGCCCAGCTGTGATATTTTTCTCCAGGCAGGTACACTAATATCATTTAGATGGCAGCTGTTTGGCTTATAAGGAAGTACTTTATAATATCAACTTAATAAGAGAAAATTGAATACAAACCACATATAAATTATTACTTGCAAACATTCTGTTACACTATTGAGTTTGGTAATTTCCTAGGTAAGCATTACACAAAGCAGAAGGCAGCCTTTAGCCAGTATGCAACCCACACCAAGATCTGTTCATAGCTGTGGATTCTCCTATTCTGCACATAGGCTAATTGATATTTCTTACCATAGGCCTACTTTAATCCTCCAGTTCATATTTAGGAAAGTAGAAACATATCAGGCATGACTTTCTTGAGTCCTATGGATTAAAGTGATCCACATAGTGAAGGACTCAATGCTGGGGAACCTTTTCTGACTCATCTGTAAGATAAAAGAAGTCATATTGGGGCACTTCTGTGTTGTATTTGCATATCTCTCTGAGCTTCATTTGATGTGGACATGACTTCCTGTGTGCACTTCTTCATTAGCAGCCATGAAGAAGGAGGGACCTGTCCAGTTATTTTATCTTTCCAATATGGCATATCCAATGATATTTATGAAAACTTAATCTCATTTTACCTGTACACTATCCATCATTCAAAAATAATCTGGAATAGATGTTTCCTTTAACTCTTTTTACCTCATGTTTATTATCTGTAAGCAGGAGTGAGAACCACACAAAGTAAATAAAGAGTTAACCTTATGTACCTATACCAACACTCTGAAGAACATGGGATATTATTTTTCTGTTTATGTCTTTGCCTCTTTATATCACAGCAAATGAAAAATAAGGACAAATTTTAGGGTGGTCAAGGGGTATAAAGGGAAGCAACAAAGCATCCAGTGAAGAAGGAAAGAATATTATATCTCTCTTAAAACAAAGAACAATTGGAGATGATGGGTAGAAAGAGTAGGTATTAAGACCTGGCTGAGAACTCATCTGTTTCCCAGCCAAGATGCCTGATCATGCTTTCCCTCTAGCTATTCTCGACTATAGTTTCTCTATCACTTGGCCCTCGGATGCTATAAATTCACATGAGCTCCTCAGGATCAAGCCATCTTAGTGTTAGAGACTCATGGATGAGAAAACTCTCAAATATCCTTTAGAAGCAAGTAAATGCATTTTCACCATGGACTCACCCTTTCAGTTATTCAGATGGAGCCCAGGGCCTCATGCCTGTTTGTTTAGGCAAATCTCTTAAACCTAAGACACAGCCTTAGGCCCTACAGTTAGCCTTATTAATATTGTATTCCCTACTCCCCAGTCAGCCTGGTAACCCCCAGATCCCAGTGTCTTTTTCAGGGGCACCAGAGAGTTTCATACATAAACTAAGAACAGGCAAGAACTTGGCATCCTGCAGCAGAAGAAAATATGCAGTGTCAGACTGTTCATCAGCCAGGCCACTCCTTCAAAGGAGTTCCTTCTCTCAAAGTTCATCAGGTGCAATTCTTTGAGGCAGAAAATGTATACTTTTCTTTCTCTCAAGAGGTACAAATAGTAAAGACAAGCCTCTCATAGCTATGTAGCTTTATGAAAAACAAAAACAAAAACAAAAAAACAGCTAAATCCTCTCAGGTATTATAGCATCCAATGTAGCTCCCAACATAAAAAATGAATGTTTCTTTTAAACTTATTTATAAGTAACCTAGAACTCAAATCCAGTTTGGTACCACTTTCCTTTTGCTAAATCAGAAAAAAAAGCTAAGACTATTTCTGTGTTAGCATCCATGCTACAATTGGTTATAAAATTTGGTTATAAGAAAGAAAATTTGAACATATCTTTTTGTCCCCAGGTAGCCTTTTCCCAAGATGTGTACATTTAGCTTCTTATAATTCTAAGAATCAAGTGCTCCTCATAAAGCAAAGACAAATGAAGAGTAGTTACCTTTTGCACTTGAACTGAGTAGAGAATCTGCATTTTCCCATAGTTTTTCCTCCAGAAGATGAGCACTCCTTAGAGTCTAGTTTGCTATGTCTCTTTGGTTATGACCAGTAGCACTAGCTTCTTCATTTAGGTGAACCTCAACCTTTCTAATGTTACAACACTTTAAAACAGTTCCTCATGCTGTGGTGACCCCCACCGTAAAATGATTTTTGTTTCTTCTTCATATCTGTAAATTTACTACTATTTATAAATCTTAATGTGAGTATCCCACATGCATGATATCTGATATGTGACACCTATGGAAATGTCATTTGATGTCCACAGGGTTGTGACCCACTGATTGAGAACCACAGGTTTAGAGTCACAGAGTTCTCCTCATCCAGCCATTTGAGACCAAAGCACACCTCTTCATCACAGCGTTATACCCTATTCTTTTTTCTCTCCATGGAGGTTTTGTTTGCCTCAGGGGTTCAATGTTCAAAGTTCATAACTATGATAGTTAGTATCTATCCCTTTGCTCAGAAGGGACAGCAGAGGGCTGGATGGTTATAGTCACTTCAGTGGCAGTCTACCTGATTTTCAGTAAGGAGTATGAGCTTGAATAGAAGCTTTCTTAAATACAAGTTGAGGTCTCAAGAACTGTAATGGCAATGGTGTCGTAATCTATGGGATCATGAACTCATTCCCTGGGATGGAAAAATAACTGAAGATGCAGGAAAGAAAGAAGGTGCCATTCAGAAAGCACAGAAGCAGCTTTGTCTGTCCCATATGAAATGGTCTCTAAGGCGGGGGTTGCTTGAGACTCTGACTCCTCCCCTTTTCCATTTTTGTCCTGTTTAGTGACCTTTTGCTGCATTTCTCCCTCTCTTCTCTCTTCACAATGTTTTCTGGGGAACAAAAAGCACCATCCTAGGGAACTTGCTATTGTTTTCTCATCTACCTGTGTCATTCTAATTCTTCCTTCAGATGTCTCCTCTGTTCTTGGGATTTGTCTGGAGATTTTTCATGTGTGTTTGCTCATGGAGGTGTTCTGCAGGCTGCTCTCTGAAGAGCCTCCTCTGGAGAACTCTGCCATCCTACCTCCTATGAGAGCTAATGTTCTACCTGCTGCCACCCATTTCTGTCTTTCTTTTCTCTCCCTCCTCTTGCCTCTCTCTCCCTCCCTCCCCCCCCCCTCTCATTCTAACTCTTAATGAAGCTCTTCTTCTGGCTTTAAAGGGTATACTCCTCTTTGATTTAAGTCCCCCTCACATTTAGCTCCACTGTACTGTACTGTTTCTGGGAAATGTCCTCTCTCCTAACTCAAGGCATTTCAACCTAGGGTCCTATTTATTGTAATGAACTTCATACCTGTGGGAATTATTTGCCAGCTTCTTTTCTGAACTGACTACTGATGCTCTTATTTTTTCATTATAAGAAGAGATGAGGAACTATTTTCATTATTTAAAATGAGAATGAATTTGCCTTTGGGTTAATACTACACAGTACTCAGGAGTCTCCACTCATTGGTCTATAATATAGCTTAAAATCAGGCATGATGATGCTTCCTACCTTAGTTTTTGTTTTTAATTCCTTTGGCTATCCAGGGTCTGCTATTTGCTTTCAAATGAATTTTAAAATTATATGTTTTTTTTTCTATTCCATGAAGAATAACGCTTGAATTTTGATGCGGATTTTATTGAATCTGTAGATTGCTTTAGGTAGAGTGCCAGTTTCATGTTATTGATTCTGTCAGTTCATGAGTATGGGAGCCTTTTTTCCATTTTCTAATGCCTTCTTCAATTTTTTTCCCTTGTGTTTTCAAATTTTCATTGATGAGATCATGTTCATTCCATATCCTAGCTAAGTTTATTCCAGATTTTATTTCTTATAAGGCACTTTTCAGTGAGGATATTTTCATGATTTAATTCCTGGCATGCTTGTTATTAGTTTATAGAGAGGTTACTAGTATGTTACTGTATCTGTTGCCACTTTGAAGAATGCATTTCTCAGTTCAAGGAATCTAATATAGTAGTGGAATAATCTAATATAATAGTGGAATCTAATGAGTCACTTATATGTAGAATTACTTCATGTGCAAATAAAGATGTTTTAAGATCTCCCATCCTTATATGGTGCCCTTTTATTTGCTTTCCTTGTCTTACTACTTTATCTAGACTAGCAGCCTTATATTGAATGCCAGTAAAAAAAAAAAAAAAAAAAAAAAAAAAAGTGAGCATCCCTGTCATTTCCTGATCTTAGTAGAAATTCTTACTGCTTAATGTTAGATTATTTAAAAAGAATCTTGCAATGTTGTTTACTTTCATAATTACTAAATAATTTAAGAAGCATTGTATGTAACTATTTTTCAAAATTCTGGTAGAATTCAGAAGTGAATCCATCTGGACCTCAGTTTTTTTAGTCAGAAGAACTTTTTAAATTGAAATTTCGATCTCATTTCTTGTTACAGATATAAGATTGAAATTACTTATGTCATTTTAGTTTAATTTTGGTATGGCATACACATTTGAAATTCATCCATTTCTTTTAGATATTCTAATTTGGTGGAACATATGTTTTGAGGCACATCTGAGTGACTTTTCTGAATGCCACTGGTATCTATCACAATGGTTACTTTCTTATCACTAACTTTGTTAATTCGCATCTTCACTATATTTTACCCAGTATTCTCACTAAGGGATTGTTCATTTTCTCTTTTTTTAAAGAATTAACTATGGTTTACTTTTTTATTTTTTCTTCATTTCATTAATTTCTGCTCTGTTTTTTTTTGTTTTGTTTTTTGTTTTGTTTTGTTTTTGTTTTTTCGAGACAGGGTTTCTCTGTGTAGCCCTGGCTGTCCTGGAACTCACTCTGTAGACCAGGCTGGCCTCAAACTCAAATATCCACCTGCCTCTGCCTCCCAAGTGCTGGGATTAAAGGTATGTGCCACCACTACCCGGCCTGCTCTGATTTTAATTTTTCTTTTCATTTATCTTTTTATACCTTCAGTCTTCTCCTTCATCAATTCTGGAAATGATTTTTCCAAGGCATTCTATTTGGTGTATTATGTGTTTCATTATAGTTTTTCAGTTTGCTTTTCCTAAGTTTTCCTATCACTTTACTAAACTGGCTTCCTTGCTTCACATAATTTTTCATGTTCTCTTTGGATTTTACCAGCTTATCTTTTTCTCTGAGATCTTTGAACATATAATCATTCTTTTGTGTTCTCTATCTGGAGAATTGGAAAACTGTTATTTCATATCAGTGAAAACTTGAGGGTGCTACAAGGTGGTTATTAATTGCTCATGGTGTTATATTGTCATCTAACTTGAGTTTTTCTATTGAGACTTATGCATCTGGAGTTAATGATTGTTTAACATTTCATTTCTTTAATATTTTTTGTATTTTTTAGATCATTTTTAAAATTTCAGAGCAAGTGTTTGTACTTTTTGTAATGTTTGATACTGTTGCTATATCTATCTATCTATCTATCTATCTATCTATCTATCTATCTATCTATCTTTCTATCTATCTACCTATCCTTCTATTTATCTCCATGTTGCTACTATTGTTCCTGGCATTTGACAAATATTTGGTTAGATTTAATTAATGAAAAGAAATCCTTTTACTTCTCCTTGTCACATTTCTGGTGAGTGCTGGCATCTAACTCAGCACAAGGATGTCAATATAGCATTGACTAGAGTCTGTCCTAAATCAAGTACAGCACTGCAGTGTCAGATGGGAATAGAGCTTGGGATGAATGAGTTGCAGGCCTGCAAAGAGTCTCTGTACCAGGCAGCCTCAATAAGTTGGCTAAAGATTAGAACATTTTAAAGATGTTCTTTCACATTCACCATCTTGATAGCTTCAGCTTCTGTGTACTGCATGGTACAGATGTTCTTCCCCATGTATTGTCTTGGGATGTAGGAAGACCCTCCAGATTCTGTTGATGCTGAAAGTGGTGGCCATCTCCTTGTCATTCAACTTGAAGAAAAGAAAAAAAAAAAAAACCTGAAAATTCCCGTGCATGCCAGCTAGTGTTACAGACACAGTGATCACCACTATTTTCCTCTACATATGGAATTGAATAAGAAAAATCAGAACTTGGGATGGAGTCTTCTGAAACTGTAGAAGTCTTGTTATTCCTCAAATTATCCAGTAGTGATGTGACCTCTGACATGGCCCTATGTCTGCATGGAAAGCCCAGGGTTTATCAGCTGTATAGGTTATCCTCACAGAGTAGCTCTACAAGATCTTTTTGTCCTGAAAGAGGTATGAGTGGTAAGTTTCAGCCCAGGCCTGACAAGGAACCTTTCAATCTGGATGTGGTTGAAGGTAGAGATGCTCAGAGATTTTACCACATCCACCTAGTTCAAGTGTTCTTTCGTAATTACCAAGGTATCCAAAAATATAATTTTACTAAAGAGAAACTTGACTTTATTATCTTTGGGGAATAGCTCTTTACTAGTCTGAAGTCCTTGTAATGAAGGTTTAAATAGCCCAGTCTGAGAGCTGTAAGTCTCCAGTGAAAGGCTTCCTGCAGCAGTTTTC
This sequence comes from Uromys caudimaculatus, assembly GCA_028551405.1. Classification (NCBI taxonomy): domain Eukaryota; kingdom Metazoa; phylum Chordata; class Mammalia; order Rodentia; family Muridae; genus Uromys; species Uromys caudimaculatus. Next base: position 74,926,650 of record CM052702.1, on the reverse strand, counting down.
TCTCAATGATGCTGTACCAGAACTTGCTCACAATGAAAGGTTTCTTACTTCTAACCTTCTCCTAGATCATCACTTGAATGGATTTCCCCCATTTTATTCTTGTTATAATATACACATATGCAGTATATGTGATACTAGCCAGCATTTGTGGCCATCTTAACAGCTTCAGCTTCCTTGACATGGTATAGGGAAGATTCCAATTACCCAGGCCTACAATGAGTATCTTGGCCTTGGCCATCATCTTGATGGAGGTTGCTATATTTGCTGGATATAGGCATAAGAAAGGCACCATGTATGCCTACATATTGCCTACACTGTTCAAAGGCATGAGGTTACTGTAGAACTGTAGAGCTGTTTTCCTGTGCTACAATGGTAATAGGCTCTCAAGGCTTGACTCAGTGTTCTCTGTCTTTAATTTTATCACCCTGAATTTTATTTGTTATGAATATCTAAAGTGCTTATTCCCAGACAATACAACACTTACCACACAGGTAAAGCAGGATAGTAACATCGTCCATAGACATAATAGCTACAGGGTTATTACACACAGAAGCTTTACAGTACTAGGGTGGCTAAAAACTGACGGATACACTATCCTCACCAATTCTATGGTTCAGGCTAGAACATCCTACTAAACAGAATCATCATGGGTTTTGCAGTGGATCTGGAGCCTAGAGGAATGAATTGAGCTCACTGCAGCAATGGTCTGACCCGAAAATTAAAAAAAAAAAAAAAAAAAAAAACCATCCTTACCAGAGATACGGGCAATTTTAAAGTCTCATGAATATTTTGCACTGAAGTTTTACAGGTGTTCTGACCCACAGGGGTGACACACAAGGCTAGAAACTGTCTTCAATGGGTTGAAGAGAAGGAATCCAATTTATAATTTGTACAAATGCTTAGAGATCTATAATAAATTTATGATTTACACTAAAAGAATGTTTATGGTGTGTGACCATTCAGCTTGCAGCTTCTGCCAGTGCAGATCACCAGCTTGTCTAATCCTCTGAAGACCCCACAGTCTGAAGGCCTCCTAGGAGTTCCACTGCATGCAGGACAACTGTCTCAACAGCCTGAAAGCTCTAGAATTCTCTGTACACAGGGCAAGAGGCCCCATTGTCTGAAGACCTCCCAGGAGAACAGCTACATGCAGGCCCACAGCTTGACTGCTCCTCTGAAGACCCAAGAGTTTGATGCTCTACAAGAAGAACCACTGCAGCCAGGATAACAGGTCAGTGTCATAGGTACCACTCTGAAGACCCCATAGTCTCAAAGTCTCACAGGGAGTCTGCTACACCCAGGGACATAGGCATCCCAGGAGACCTGCAGCAACCCTGTGACACTGTAGGCAGGCTCCAGACAGACACACCTAGACCAGCTAACAAAAGAGATCACCAGAAGTCAAGAGCCAAGTGCAAGACCATAAGCAAAAGAAATCAATATACTTTGGCATCATCAGAACCCGGTTCTCCTACCACAGCAAGCCCTGGATACACCAACACGCCTAAAAATCAGATGCTGACCTAAAATCCTACCTCATGAAGATAATAGAGTCCTTTATGGAGGATATACATAACACACTGAAAGAAATACAAAAAAACACAGCTAAACAGGTAGAATCCCTTAAAAAAGAAACAAATAAATCATTTAAAGAAATACAGGGAAACACAATCAAACAGCTGAAGGAATTGAGAAAAGCAGTCCAAGACCTAAAAGTGGAAGTAGAAACAATGAAGGAAACACAAATGAAGGCAACCCCTGAAATGGAAAATCTAGGAAAGAGAGCAGGAATTACAGATGTAATCATCACCAGCAGAATACAAGAGACAGAAGAGTGAATTTCAGATGTAGAAGATACCTTAGAAGAGATTGACATTAACTGTCAAAGAAAATTCAAAACATAAAACATCCTAAACCAAAATATTCAGGAAATCCAGAACACACTGAAAAGACCAAATCTGAGGATAATAGAAATAGAAGAGAGCAATGATTCCCAGCTCAAAGGACACAAAAATGTCTTCAACAAAATCATAGAAGAAAATTCCCCCAATCGGAAGAAAGAGATAGCCAAAAATGTACAGTAGCCTTCCTTTATACAAATGACAAATGCCCTGAGAAAGAAATTATGTAAACAACACCGTTTGTGATAGTCACAAATAATATAAAATATCTTGAAGTAACTCTAACCAAACAAATGAAAGATATGTATGAAAAGAATTTCAAGTCTCTCAAGAAATAAATCAAAGAAGACATCAGAAATTAGAGAGATCTCCCAATCTCATGGATTGGAGGAATTAACATAGCAAAAAATGGTCATCATATCAAAACAGTTTATAGATTCAACTCAATCCACATCAAAATCCCAACACAATTCTTCAGAGGCTTGGAAAGAGCAATTCTCAAATTAATATGGATAAACAAACAAACAAAAAACCATAATAGTGAAAACATTTCTCTTTTTGGATATTTTCTTTATTTACATTTCAGATGTTATTCCCTTTCCCAATCCCCCACCCCAGAAACCCCCTATCCCTTCAACCCTCCTCCTGCTTCCATAATGGTGTGCCCCTACCCACCACCCATTCACACCTCCTACCCTTGCAGTAAAAGAACTGCTGGGGGAATCACCATCCCTGACCTCAAGCTATACTTGTAGTCAATATGTACTTGTAAAGCAATAACAATTAAAAACTACATGATATTGGTTCAGAGATAGACATGTTGATCAGTGAAATACAATAAATGACCCAGAAATAAAACCACCCACTTAAGGACACTTGAAGCCAAAAATATACAATGGAAAAAGAAAACATCTTCAATAAATGGTGACAGTCTGTATTGAGAAAAATGAAAATAGTTTCATATTTGTCACCTTGCACAAAGCTCAAGTCCACATGGTTCAAGGACCACATAAAACCAGATACAGTGAATCTAATAGAAGAGAAAGTGGGAAAGAGCCTTTAAGTCATTGGCATAGGGCAAAGTTTCCTAAACAGAACTCCAATGGCTCAGGCTCTATGATCAAGAATTGATAAATGGGACCTCATGAAACTGGACAGCTTCTGTAAGACACAGGACATGGTCAATAGGACAAATTGGCAACCTACAGATTGGAGAAAATATCTTCATTAACCCCATATCCAATAGAGGGCTAATATCCAAAATATATAAAGAACTCAAGAAGTTAACCACCAAAAAGAGCAAATAAACAAACAAAAAATGGGGTATATAGCTAAACAGAGAATTCATAACAGAGAAATCTCCAATGACTGAGAAGTACTTAAAGAAATGTTCAAAGTACTTAGAGATCAGGGAAATGCAAATAAAAACGACAGTGAGATTCCACCTTACACACCAATCTGAATGGCCAAGATAAAAAATTCAGGGGACAGCACATGTTGGCAAGGATGTGGAGAAAGAGGAATACTCTTTCATTGCAAAATGTTACAACCACCTTGAAAATCAATCTGGCACTTCCTAAGGAAACTGAAAAAAGATCTATCTGAATGCCTGTCTATACAACTCTTGGGCAAATATCCAAAAGATGCCTCACCATAACACAGGGACACATGGTCCACTATGTTAATAGCAGCCTTATTTGTGATGCTGGAAACAATCCAGATGTCCCATTATGGATGAATGGATACAGAAAATGTGGTTCATTTACACAATGGAATACTACTCAGCTATTAAGAATTAAAAAATCATGAGTTTTGCAGGCAGATTGATGGAACTAGAATATATTATCCTTAGTGAGGTAACTCAGACCCAAAAGGATATGTGTGGTATGTACTCACTAATAAGTGGATATTAGCCAAAAATGTACAGAATACCCAGGACACAATCCACAGAACTCAAGAACTGAAGAAGGCTAACAATCTGAAGGGCCCACTTGGGAGGGAGAAAAAAGCAATCATGGGAAGCAGAGGAAGAAATGGATCTGGGTGGAGAGGGGACGAAGGAAAATGGGGAATATGATCAAGTACTGGGGGGAGGGGGGGCAGGACTGAAGCCCTGTGGGCCAGCAGAAAGAATGGAAACAGGCAACCTCGGGAGGTAGGAAGTGGGTGGACCCCTAGAATATACCAGAGACCTGGGAGGTAAGACACTCTCAGAACTCAAGGGGAGGGATGTTAGATAAATGCCCAACAATGAGGAGAGGGAACTTGTTGAATCCATTTCTAGTAGGAAGACAAGGCATTAAGTGGAAGGATTAGGTCAACATCCCACAGTCAAAAACTCTGACTCAGAATTGTTCCTGTCTAAAAGAACAGCAAGGACAAAATGAGGGAAGGTGTAGCAAGAATTGCAAAATTAGCTAGAATTGAAAATAATTTGAAGTGCTTAAGGAAACCTAGTGCAATGGAGTTTTTTCTATAATATGTGAAGGCCATTCTAATTAAGTATCCAAATAGTGATGGAGAGGGAACCTCTACTTTCCATCTCTAGATCTGGATTTCATTCACTTGTGGTTTTGGCTTTTATGCAAATCCCCAAAGAACCCAAGCTTTTGCCACAAACTGACAACAAATCTCCATTACTGAAGACAACACAATTACCAGAGCATGGAGAGCTTGAGCTGGTATCTACACAGAAAATTCTTCCCATGTTCTAGTGTTCAGGAAATGAAAAGATACCCTGTAAACTACCAAAAGAAAAACTTAGAGGTGGGCCCTATCACAAAACCTTTGATCTACAATCAGCCCTGCCTGAAAAAATATGCTAAGGCAATGGGGCACATAGCTTGTGGAAGTAATAAACAAATGTCTGCTTTTACTTAAGACACACTCCATTCAATTGCACAATTGCATCCTTACACTGCTTTGGTGTCCAAGAATAAGAGTCTAGATAGCTCAGGTTCCTAGGGTAAAACCAGACTATTGGTCTTAAGAAAAATGTAACAATAAAATTACTCCTAATGATATTCTTCAATAATCACAGATTTGTGTCTATTTCAGCCATCATCACAAAAGCTTCCTCCTTACAGAGGAATACAGAGACCCATACAAAGACTTTATACACACACACACACACACACACACACACACACAGAGAGAGAGAGAGAGAGAGAGAGAGAGAGAGAGAGAGAGAGACCTTACATGTCACACTATATTAAATGTCTCAATCAAATCCCTTTCCTCTGAGCTGAGGGAAACACATGGAATAAGGGACAGAAGAAGTGCAGGAGGTAGAGGGCCAGAAGACACCAGGAGAATAGGTCCTCCAAAACACCTGACCAGAGCTCATATGAACTCAGACACTGAAACAGCAAGGACAGGGCCTACATGCAGTTCACCAGGTCCTCTGTCATATATTATTTTTATGGGACTCCTGACTGTAAACAAGTAAGTCTCATTCTCGTGCCTTTTCTTGGGGCTTTTTTTTCCCTGCTGTTTTGTCTTATCTAACTTTGATATGACAGCTTTTGCTTTTACTCATTGTATTCTATTTTGTTATGTTTTAATGTTGATTTTTAAAGGCCTGTTCTTTTCTAATGAGGGACACCGATCAGATCCAGATGGGAGGTAAGGTGGGGAGGAATGAGGAGGAGTAGAGGAAGAGGAAATTTTATTCAGATTCTATTGTATGAGAAAAGAATTTATGTTTAATAAAAGGAAAAATATTAAGTATGGAGAAATAAAGAAAATTCCATCTTCACAAACACATCATTCATGCCTTGGATATAGTCAGTGGTTCTCCTGCTCACTTCCTTTGTCTTTTCATTCTTTGTAGGATTTAAGCATGAGCTGGACTTACCTGAAAGACATATTCTTTCAATCTTCTACCCATATTGTGCCAATCCAACCCTATGCTCCCTGTGTGGTTGATATCAAGAATTGTGGTTTCCTTGTACTTAAGAGACAACCGGTTATTAGTAAGGACTTGACTCTAACACGCGACTTCAGAGATTAAAGAGGAGCCCTTACCTCTCACTGCATGAGAAACTGAAAAGGACTGATGAAGATTGAATGAATCAATTTGTTTTATCCTGTCCTTTTCACATCTTGATCCTCAAAGGAGCACATCTTTTTCTTTTTGTTATAACACATGTATTTTACACTGAGTGCAGTTTTCCCATCTTATATAGTTCACAGCCCTCTCACCTCCCTCTCTCCCAGACCCACATCTCCTCTGGTTCTCTTAAGAAAATGACTAGGCATCCCATGGATATCAACTGAAAATGGCATAACAAATTACAGTAAGACTAGGCACAAACCCTCATATCAAGGCTGGACAAGACAAACCAGTAGTGCAAGAAGGATCCAAAGCACAGGCAAACGGTCATAAATAACCACAACTTTCACTGTTAGGAATTCCAGAAGAACATTAAGCTACATAACCAAAAAATATATGCACAGGACCTAACTCGGACTCATACAGGGTCTGTGATATTCATCTCAGTCTCCGTGAGTGCCTGTGAGTCCTGCTTTGTTGACTCTATAACTCCTGGGCATGCGTTGTCCTTGAGTCCTCTGGCTTCTGATATCCTTTCTTTCCATCTTCTGTGGAGTTCTTCTGGCCCTTCCTAGTGTTTGACTGCGGGTCTCTATACCTACTCACATCAATTGCCAGATTATTTCTCTCTAATGTTAATTATACTATGTACCAATCTACAAGTGCAGCAGAATATCAATAGGAATTAATTCATTGACTTTGCCACTTGTGTTTGGTTCTATTCTGAATCTCTGAGTTGTACAGCCTCTGGTTCCTGGCCATCCAGGCAGGGAGAAGTGTGGTCTCCCCCTCATGACATGGGTCTCAAGTTGGAGCAGTCATTGCTTGGTCACTGACACAAGTTCTGCACTACCATTACCTTAGCATATCTTGCAGGCAGGAGCAATTGTATGTTGAAGGTTTTGTGGCTTTGGTGTCCCACTGCTTGGAAACTTGCCTGGTTATAGAAGATGACAAACAAGTTCATGCTCTTGACCCTACTTACTAAAAGACTGTGTAAGGACCATTCTGGTAAATTCCAAGGAGTTTCCACTGTGTTGTTTGTAAATTGCCTCCTAAATGACCCCCAAAGAGATATATCAAGTAATATTTTTTTATATTATATTTTTAAAAATATTTTCTAAATCATGGTTATAGGTTCTCTCCCTAGACAGTGAAATACTGAAATAAAATAATAAGGAAATTAAAGCAATAATTACTAGATTTCTTCTCTGAATCAAGCCCATATACTAAGGAGTTTAAATGGAATGCACCAGTCCTTATAACACTTTTAGAAAACAACTTATAAAATTTGTCTATCACTTAAGTCATTAGAGGCAGACAATTAAAAAAAGACTATGCATAGCATTTAATCTAGAAGGTGTCTACATGATGCCATTTGAGTGTCCACTTTCATACACACTGTCATAACCCTACCCACATAGTCTGCAAAGTCCATTATTTTCTCCCCTTTTAAGCTCACTGAAGCACTGGAATCTACTATCTCAATTTATCTTTCAATAACTAATATCTAGAATGCAAGCAACTCAGGTAGGTACTTACAGCTCTGAATTGATTTCAAATGCTTAAACATTCTTTAAAACATTCTAAGAAAGGAGTACACTGGGCTTCAGCTGCATATGTAGCAGAGGATGGCCTTCTCAGGCATCAATGGGAGGAAAAGCCCTTGGTCTTATGAAGGCTTGATAGATGTCCAGTGTAGGGGAATCGAGCATTGGGAGGCGGGAGTGGGTGGGTGGGTGGAGGAACACCCTCATAGAAGCAGTGGGAAAGGGAGTTTCTGAGAGGGGGGAAACTGGGAAAGGGGATAACATTTGAAATGTAAATAAAGAAAATATGCAATAAAAATAACATTCTGAGAAATGGAAATAAGACTTTAAATATAAAATTAAAAATGACTACATAAAAACACACACTAAAATTATATGGATAAAATAAGATTTTATTATTTGTCTCTTTAAACATATTTTACTTAATTCTTTGAGAATTTAATGCAATATATTTGGAACATTTTTAACCCCTCTGTATTCCTGCCCCCTCCCAACACACCCTATCTCCATACACACCCATAATTATGTCATTCCTTTAATTTATTTTAAGGGTGTGACCTGATAAATTGACTGTATTCCAGTGGATGGCCCTCCGGATACATTGACCACTCTCCAAGGGATAACCCTTTGCACAAGGGTGGGCAGGACAAATAGGACACAACATGCTTTAAGTTAGCACCTTTAAGTGTTAGATAAAGTGACTCTGAAAACCAGAAATAAATGCGCAGTGACAAGATGGATTTTTATGCTGATTACAAAAGCAATCTATAAAATTTTGTGAGGAAAAACAAAATCAGGGTAATGTATAAAACAGCTTATCAAAGGAAAGCAATATCTAACAGAATGCCTTATGAAGCCAAAAGCTGTGCTGTCTCTTGTCCAAAGAAAATTGCAAAGAGTTAATTCATGCTTGTCACATTTAAGTAACAATTAGGATGACAGAGCTCTGATAAAAGGATTTACAGCTTCTACCAGAATGTAGGATACATTTTGTCATATAATACTTGGGTTACGGCAGCAGGTGATAAAGCAACCACTACTCTCATATATCACTGATAATGAAGTCTCATAACAGTTGTAACTGAAACATTATATATTTATATTAAAATTGATTCATGTAAAAGTGACCAAGATACTCATATCAAATGGGATTGCAATTAAATTATAATGAAATTTTATTTTCAAGAATTGCAGCAGTAGCCAGATAGTGGTGGCGCACGCCTTTAATCCCAGCACTCAGGAGGCAGAGGCAGGTGGATTTCTGAGTTCGAGGCCAGCCTGGTCTACAGAGTGAGTTCCAGGACAGCCAGGGCTACACAGAGAAACCCTGTCTCAAAAAAAAAAAAAAAAAAAAAAAAAAAAAAAAAAAAAAGAATTGCAGCAATCACTGAGAAGCAGATATGAAGTAACAGAGACAAACTTTATTAATGTTAACTTACTGTTCCTTCAACAATTGGAAGATGTAACCTTAAATTTTAGGAAGATTTTGGAAAGTATTACAACACCAGAAAAGAAACTTATTTTTTTAACAGAGATATCTCACTTAAAAACTCTCCCATTTAAAGAAAGGTTTCATTAAAGTTAACCTAATTTTACTATTCTGCAGAGAACTATCATTGACCTGCTTCTTTTTCCCCCTGGAAAACTAGCAGTTGGCTCCTCTCCCTTAAAATAGAACCATTTTTATACTTGGCAACTATTATGCAATCTCCTCTCATGCACCTTTGATTCAGTCTCAATAATACAAGTTGCTCTAACCTATCCTCAGAGGTCAAATTTCCTAGCACTTTAATTATCTCTGCGGTTCTCAATTGTGCACACTTCAGTTTGACGACATCCCCATTTTTCTCTTGAGTTCAGATTTGAAGATATTATTCTAATAAAGGTCTGACCAGCACGGAGGATAATGAGGAAATTGTTTTTCAGTAGCAGTGCTACACTGAATAAGACATGTATGTCCTGTACATTCACAGTGAAAAGTGATATAATTTTGATTTTAACTCATAATTGACATGTAATACAACATGACTATGATTTTTTGTATCTTAATTATATATTATATCATCATCATCATCATTTTTGCAAATGTAAGAGAGAGACTTTATTTAAGGTCACATATGCTAGGTCACTTTTCACTATATTATTGTGCTAGTCAAGAGAGGATTTTTATAGATATATATTTTTTATTTACTTAATTTTTAAATGGATATTTTATTTATTTACATTTCAAATGTTATCCCCTTTCTCAGTTTCCCTTCTGCAAACCCCCATCCTATCCCCCCTTACCCTTCTTCTATGAGGGTACTCCCACCTACCTCCCACTCCTATCTCAAAGCCATAGCATCCTCTATACTGGGGCATCAAGCCTTCACAGAATCAAGGGCCTCTCCTCCCACTGATGCCACATAAGGCCCCTAGAGCTCCTTTAGCACTTCCTCTAACTCCTTGACTGGGGTCCCTGTGCTCAGTCTGATGATTGGCTGTAAGAGTCTGCATCTGTGTTGGTCAGGATCTAGCAGAGCCTCTCAAGATACAGCTGTATCAGGCTCCAGTCAGCAAGCATATCTTGGTTTAGCAATAGTGTCTGGGTTTGTAGTCTGCATGTGGGATGGATCCCAAGGTGGAGCAGTCTCTGGATGGTCTTTCTTTCAGTCTCTGCTCTACTCTGTCCCTCTGTTTCTTTTAGACAGGAGCAATTGTGGGTTAAAACTTTTGAGGTGGGTAGGTGGCCCCATCCATCAACCATGGTGCCATGCCCAATCTCTGGATTTGGTCTTGACAGGTTCCTACTCCCCTTTGTGGGGTATTTCAGCTAATGACATCCTCCTGGGGTCTTGAGAGGCTCTTACTTTCCTGGTATCTGGGACTTTCTGGTGGCTAGCCCAGTTCCCCATCCCCCATTGCTATATACATCTGTTCAATTTCCTGACCTCTGTACATCTCCTCCCATACTGTTTCTTCCCCTCTTTTCCCACTCCCTCTCTTCTCTTCCTCCCACATCCCTCCCACCCTCTACTTCCCTTGTTTATTTTTTTCCCCTTCTAAGTAGGACTGACGCATCCAATCTTTGGTCTTTCTTCCTCTTGAGCTTAATGTTGTCCATGAGTTGTATCGTGGGTATTCCACGCTCGTAGTCTAATAGCCACTTATCCGTGAGTATATACCACATGAGTTCTTTGTATATATTGAATAATAGCCTTCTCTTGGATGTAGGATTGGTAAAGATCTTTCTCCCAATCTGTTGGTTGCTGTTTTGTCCTATTGACAGTGTCCTTTGCCTTACAGAAGCTTTGCAATTTTTTGAGGTCCCATTTATCAACTGTTGATCTTAGAGCATAAGCCATTCGTGATCTGCTCAGGAACTTTTCCCCTGTGCCCATGTGTTCAAGACTTTTCCCCACTTTCTCTTCTGTTAGATTCTGTGTATCTGGTTTTACGTGAAGGTTCTTGATCCACTTGGACTTGAGCTTTGTACAGGGAGATAAGAATGGATAAATTTGCATTCTTCTACATATTAACCACCAGTTGAACTAGCACCATTTGTTGAAAATGCTGTCTCTTTTCCACTGGATGGTTTTATCTTCTTTGTCAAATATCGAGTAACCATAGGTATGTGGGTCAATTTCTGGGTACTCAGTTCTATGCTATTGATCACCTGACTGTCACTGTATCAATACCATGCAGTTTTTATCACTACTGCTCTGTAGTACAGCTTGAGGTCAGGAATGCTGATTCCCCTAGACGTTCTTTTATTATTGAGAATAGTTTTTGCTCTCCTGGTTTTCTGTTATTCCAAATGAATTTGAGAATTTCTCTTTCTACCTCTATAAGAATTGAGTTGGAATTTTGATAGGGATTCCATTGAATCTGTAGATTGTTTTTGGAAAGATGGTCATTTTTACTATGTTAATCCTGCCAGTCCATGAGCATGGGAGATCTTTCCGTTTTCTGAGATCTTCTTCAATTTCTTTCTTCAGAGTTGAAGTTCTTGTTATACAGCTCGTTCACTGGTTTGATTAGACTCACACCAAGAAATTTTATATTGTTTGTGACTATTGTGAAGGGTGTAACTTCCTTAATTCCTTCTCAACCAATTTATCCTTTAAATATAAGAAGGCTACTGATTTGTTTGAGTTAATTTTATATCCAGCCACTTTGCTGAAGTTGTTTATCAGCTGTAAGAATTCTCTGGTGGAATTTTTGGGGTCACTTAAGTATATGATCATATCATCTGCAAATAGTGATATTTTAACTTCTTCCTTTCCAATTCGTATACCTTTGACTGCCTTTTGTTGTCTAATTGCTCTAGCTAGAACTTCAAGTACTATATTGAATAGGTAGGAAGAGAGTGTCTAGTCCCTGATTTTATGGGATTGCTTCAAATTTCTCTCCATTTAGTTTGATGTTGGCTACTGGTTTGCTATATATTGCTTTTACTACGTTTAGTTATAGGCCTTGAATTCCTGATCTTTCCAAAACGTTTAACATGAAGGGATGTTGAGTTTTGTCAAATGCTTTTTCAGCATTATTGAAATAATCTTATGTTTTTTTCTTTGAGTTTATTTAGGTCGTGGGTTACATTGATGGATTTCCATATACTTAACCATCCCTGCATCCCTGAGATGAAGCCTACTTGTTCATGGTGAATGATCGTTTTGATATGGTCTTGTATTCGGTTTATGAGAATTTTATTAAATATTTTTGCATCAATATTCATGAGGAAAATTGGTCTGAAGTTCTCTTTCTTTTTTTAGGTCTTTGTGTGGTTTTGTGTGGTATCAGCATAACTGTGGCATCATAGAATGAATTGGGTGCTGTTCCTTCTGTTTCTATCTTGTAGAATAGTTTGAAGGTATTGGTAATTGGTCTTTGACGGTCTGATAGAATTCTGCCCTAAATTATTATTATTTTCTGCACATTCTTTTTCTTCTTCATTATTATTATTATTAGCATCACCATCATCATTATTATTACTATTTTCTGCACCAATAATAGATTTCTAAATTTTTTGAAGGAATCCTAATGTGCTTATTTTTCTTAGACTTAGTTTTGAGCTTTAACATTTATAATGTATGTCTTGGTATTGATGATTTGCAAAAAATATAATCACTCAAATAACTTTAAAAAAAACCAAAACACTGTACAAGTTTTGACTTTACCAACTCAACTTTGAAAAAGTCATAATATTTTTATTCTTTATATTATCTCTACAGAAAATGATGGAAGATGAGATATCTAAGGTTTCAATCACTCCAAATTCTTATGTTTTACAGAAAGTAGTTTCCTCAGCTAGAATGAGTAGTAAACAAAATATGAGCATAATTCCATGCCTGTAAATCTAGCAGTAGAGAGAGTGAGAGTACTAGCTGAAATCACTTTAGTCTATAAGTCTTTTTAAAAAGTCACAAAATGTGTATGTTAGTCTCTATCTCTAATCCGGGGACTACAGAAGTTAAATATGAAAGGACTCAAAGGCTTGTTGTTGTTGTTTATTTTTGAGATTGTAATTTGACTATATTTATTTATTACCTTCTCTCCCTTCAAATCCTTCAGTACACTCTTGACTCTTCTACAAATTTATATATATATATATATATATATATATATATATATATAAAGTATAAGTATATATATATATATATATATAAAGTATAAGTATATATATATATAAAGTATTAAGTATATATATATATATATATATATATATATATATATATATATATATACTTAATACAATCTGTTGAATCCATATAATTCTACATGAATGTTTATTTTCAGGGCTGACTATTTGGCACCAGACAACCAATTGGTATGCTCTTCCTGAAGAGGACCAACTTTCTTACTACCAACTTCATTCTGTTGTCTAAACTTTCGTTTGCAATGTTTAGGCACCTTGCTTTTCTCCTATCCATTTTGTCATGTTCATTAGTGTACTCCTTGTTCACTTCACATGTGGGGTGTCAGGATGGTAAAACTTTACAGTTATATAGATTCTAATGTTACAAGTTTCCACAATAGCACAGGAAATTCCCGTATCTTCTTGGTTTTACAATCGTCCCTCCCCCTCTTCTACAATGTTTCCTGAGCCTTCTGTACAGAAGAGTTTTGTAGATGTATCGTTTGAGATGTCCCATAATTCTGCATCGATTGGCTATGGTTTGCTTTACATGGTCTCAAGTTTTAGGCCATCCTACCAATGTAGTGAGTCTCTTATCTCAAAAATAATGATAGATAAGTGATAGATTAGAGAAGTACACAGATAGAATATGTATTGGTTTTACATCTTTTGATTATAAAACAATACTCAGCAGGATGATAAAAGTAGAAAAATATCTTGATGGAGCATGTGTTCTATTTGCAGAAATATGTAATTCAGTATAAATAAATGCTTAAGAGAAAAATCAGGCCATAACATAATTATAAATCAGCAGAGGATAATGCCTTTTAATAGCACAAGTGAGGAACAGGGTGCCTAGAAAATGCTGTCAGGCCAAAAAGTAAAAGTGTTATCAGGAAAGAAAGGAAAAGCTGTGGAAACTTGTAACATCAAAATCTATAGACCTGTAAATTTGAACCAACCTGATACCCAAATGTGAAGCTAGGGATGTGAATGCCATTCTTAAATAGCAAAGAGTAGACACAACAGTGACAGAGAAAATTAAAGGGTTGGAAAAGATGTCATCAACATGTAGAGACAAAGTCACACCTTATAGGTCATTGTGAAGGCAGCCTTAACCTTAAGTCAGATAAAGACTATTGAAGAAAGAAGTAGAATTATCAAGTTCATGACTACAGCTGCTCTGTGGGGATTGTGTTGCCGAACAGATACAGGTGTGAGGCCAGAAGCAGTAGTTCAGAGACAGCATGGAGAAAGCAGCTAATCATGGTAGCTGGGAACATAGTGACAGTAATATAAGAGCAAGAAGTGTTAGTTCTGAAGGGAGTACTGAGTAGTGTGTAATGCCACAGCAGAAAATGCCATATGAGCCATATGTCATCTATGAGGAGGGACAGTGTGCATAGTAGAATTGTAATGTGGAACTTTACACGTGGGACTCCTTATGAAAAACACTCAGGTACGTAAAAGACATCCATTTCTAGAAAGTTCCATACATCTTCTATCACATACCAGTTACTGAAAGAGCCACAAGTTTACAATCATTTGTGATAACAATTTTGACTGAAATAGGATGCATTATTTTCTTTTAGAATAATCTGTTGGTAGGCTTCCTTCTCTCTCTTTTGAAAACTTCGATCATTTGTGAGTTTCACATTATGCACCCTAGTTTCACTCATCTCCCCATCCCCTTGTGTCTGTACTTTGACATTGCAACCCCCATAAAATGCACATGCATACACACTCACACACATACACACACACACACGCACACACACACAAACATGTACACACACATAAACATACACACACAAACATAAAAAAGCATGGAAAACCTAGCATCATCAAAGCTGCAGTGCATCACCATGTGACCAAAAGTATATCCTTCCACACATCTTTATCTACAAGTGTCCACTACAATGAGTCATTGGTTTGGTTCAAGGTCTCTAACTTCTATGATACCTTCAATATTGGATCCTCATTGAGTCTCCTCCTGCCTATCCTATTGTTGCCCTGTGTAATGGATATCCTGCAGCTTTGAATCAGCAAGACTGGCCCTTTCACTCATCCCAACCATTCACAGATGATACAGATTTTGGGGTGGGCCAACTCTGAGCCCTGGATCTCAGTCTGGGTAGTAGCATGCTGAGCTGGTCAAGATGCTGGCACTTCCGTATCCATAGCACAAGGGTAAGCTCTCCAACACTGCTCTGGCTAGGCCACCCAACACCATCATTGGCAGGAGGCAGGATCACCTCTCTCTCTCTCAAACTCTCAAAGTCTGCTCCTCTGCATCCATGCCTCCTGGTTCAGCTCCACTGTGCTGCTCTGTCCAGGGTCAAGCCTACTCTTCCAAGTGCTGTAGACAGTGATGGGAAGGGCCAGCTTGGCCCAATCCCTGGACATCCATGTAGTCCCTGTCAGCTGCCCGGATCATGGATGTCTCCCCTAGCTATGTTCTCTAGTGGTAATATGATTCACAACCATAAACACTGATCCCTGCTGTTGCATAGTCACCAATACAGACAGCAGCTGAACAGGTTTGGACTTAAGCATGGCCTCACATGGAGGGGCCAGCTACTCACCACAGCCTATTCCTCTTTGCCTTTGGGTCTCAAGTTCCATCTCTCTTGTAATGCTCAAACTGCTCCCATTTTCTTTCTTTCCCATCTGTCTGCCACATACTTACACAATGTAGTTGTGCTTCAGGCAGGGCACATGGCTGGTGGACTTATGGGTGACCTCCTTCATCCACTACTTGGCATTGAGTAAGAGAACCTCTGAGTGTCCTCAGCCTTCATGTGGCATGGTGGCCCACACAACTGTGAACATCTTCCCCTTCCTGCACCACATGGCAGGGCAGCAGGTGGACTTCTGTGTATCTACAGTCTACTGAGTTTTGAGGCAGTGAGGAGGTCTCTAAGTGTCCCTTCCCAGCTTGGCATAGTAGTAGGCAGTTCTCTGGATGTCTTCTTCCTCCCATCCTTTGCTCTGTGGCAGCAGTCCAGGCTCTGTGTGCCTACAACCCACCCAAGCTGAATGATAGAGAGCAAGATTGTGGGAGTATTTCCCTGCCTGTGTTGCTTGGCCTGATGGTCCGCAACTTTCTGGCTGCTAGGTTTCTTTAAGCTCAGGTTGGTACTGTGTTTATAATTGAAACATACATACTCCACTCTAATATCTAAACACCCACTTGTGCGGTATGTTACATAATGGTTGTTAATATTTGAATTTAGTTCCCATCAGTCTCCTCTCTAGTCATCAAAGAAATTCCTTGAAGCTCCCCCATGTCCGTATACCTCGCCTAAACTCTCTTCTTCCTTTGACTATGTAATGATACACACAAATGATCAATGGACCCCTGCTCCTTAAAATTGTCAGTAATAGTGATGGCTGCATTTGTGAATCAGTTCTAAGAATATTGAATAAAACTTTCTCAGAATTTTTACAGAATTTCATCTGCAGATTCCACTATTCTTTAAAAGCATGTATGGTGTATAACACTAATATTGCTATCAATACTTTAGACACAGGAAGTAGATTTTAAAAATGGGTGATAAAAAACGACCTACAGTAATAATAATAGTACTTAAGGTCTGTTCAATTTTTTATTATTGCTTTTCATGTTACACCTGCTGTGTTCATACTGTGCAGTTCTGAGAGTGCATTAGCTTCAAGCACTGGTACTTCCTACACTTCAGTTAACAATGTATTCCAGTTATTGAGGTTCATCAGGCTGAGTACAAAGTGTTAAGAAAACAGTTATTTAGCAAGGCTAGAGGTGCAAAGTAAATTTCAAGTGAATCACTGAGAACTCACAGGTTCTATTCCTATTCTTTTGTTGAAAAGATTTCTGTCAGAAAATAAAAGAATTTTTCCCATCAGTCTAAGCTTTAAAAGCCAAGCCACTAATGTTAAAGAAGATTCAAGAGTCTATGTTTTAGTTAAGAAAACAAACATCAAACTCTCATAACCAATTTTCTAGGAATCCTCTTGCTCATCATTATCGTTTTTTGTTATCAGCAGACATCCCGAGTCAGCAAAACAATATAATTTATTACTTTTCATTCATTTATGGTTCATTGTTCCCTTCTTAAATCAGTGTATAACTTATGAACAACACATAGTAAAATAAAATATTTTCCAACCTAAAACTGTCAGAACAAGTGAGATCCTGCTTAATTAACTTGTCTGGTTTAATTAAAGAAACAGGACAGTTGGCATAAATCACCAAGAATGCTAGACATGATAATCTATTTGGTAACAATAATTTACTGAACATATTTTTAATCATTTTACTTCTCAGTTTCCTGGAGTAAAATATAAGATAAAAACAATTGTCTTTATTTTTTCATCGCTTATTCATTATCTTTTCTCTACTGAATATGGGTCAGGTTTTTCTAAACACTTTCCAGCACTAACATTTTTGTTCTGTCTACCACCATCATACAGACCTTCTATGCTTTCATTACACACCAAGGCTCATATGTGGACTTTGATGGGCAGATTTGGGAATCAAACCTTTTGGTTCTAGCAATGTCAATTTCACACAAACTCATTCTATATGCTGACTTTCTTAGTTACCTGTGACTTTCCATTAATTCTTTTATGATAAAGTTGTTTAAAGTATTGACTTTTTATTACATCCACTGTGATAATAATTTAGTTAAGAATGCAAAGTAATTCTTGACCGTAAATTTTTGTTTTAATAATCTGAAAATCAGGAAGCTTTGATGCAAGGGGCAGCAGAGGAGGTGAAAGCCAGGAGAGAGATACTAATGAAGCATGGGCACATTTTTGGATATCACACTTTATGGAGTAGCTATGGTAACATTCCTTGAACGTGATGATTTACTGGTTGGATAACAATATTCCACCAACCTGTGAGTCTTTTGTGAATTCCCACTCATAGCAAAGTGTTTGATCCTAACTTTAAGCCCTAACTTTTCCTGATGCCTTTAAGACCAAGCAATTCTCCCTGTATCATCTGTCTACTTCTACGTTTATCACTTCCTCTTTATGATGTGTCCAGAGAACAGGTTTTCAGTAGAAGAACTGCATGATCTTGGGCTAACTTGGCCCACAGACTAGTGCAATAGAGTTGTGTGCTGATAAGAGCTGGAAAGCCTTCTGCTTTGTTGACCTTCAGTCCTTGTCAGTGTGTCACGATTTACAACCCTTACCAAATGTTCTTAATCAGTGAGTTCTCCTGTATAGTGAAAATATTAAGAAATAAATACTAGACAAATGTTTTAAATCTTGTCTTTACTTCTCATTTTTAGAAAATATTTATTTGTATTTCATTATCTTTTATTGTGTCAGGCATTGAAACAGGGCAGAACGTAGCTCATATAGTTTCCAAAATAAGTGGTTGTCTAGCCTCCCTCTTTGCTTCCCTAATGATGGTGCATCTTAATAAGACTAGAATGACCTGATATAGACAATGGTTATCAACATAAAACTCTACATTTTCCAATGGTTAAAAGAAATTTTGAGATAACATAGAAGCAAAGACAATTTTGGAAAAGACAAGTCTGGAAACATAATGTTGAACGGGCCTTTTTGAGAAACAAATGTTTCAATAAAGCCATGAGGAGCTGAGGGAGAAAGCTAAGAGAGTATGTGGGAGGTCACAGTGGATCCAAGGCATAATGTCCATGGTGTATTCTCCAGCTAACTAGGAGCCAATTTCACCAAGTGAGCCAGAGTAAGAGAATCGGGATAAGCCCCTTCTAGACTCAGTAGAACATAACAGTTTAATGACTTGTAATTATATAAAAGGTTACTGGGAGAAATTAGGCAGAATGGGAATACAATCTAACTTCAATTTTAATAAGTCCATTTGGATACTATTTTAAGAGACAGAAAAAATTCTTCAAATATACAAAATTAAATTAATTACTGTATTCTGGAGAAATGATGTTTTACAATATAGATTGGATGCCATTCTTTTCTAATTCATACAGTAAATCCAAGGTTCTATATGAATCCTCTGAAGAGGATCAAGGGCATACAAATTGAAAGGGAAGAAAGCAAAGTGTCTTTATGAGTAAATGATATATTAGTATACATAAGTGATCCTAAAAAATTCCACTAGTAAATTCCTCTAATTTTAGCAAAGTATCAGGAAACAAATTATGTCACAAATGTCAGTAGATTTCCTAATGAAAATGGAAAATGGATTGAGAAATACTGGAAATAACACCTCTTATAATAGCCTCAATTAATATAAAATATATTGAGTGTAACTCTAACCAAGCAAGCAAAATATAGAAGACCCAAGTGAAGATACTAAATATCACTTAGAAGGTGGCATAAAATAGTTTTAGGATACAGATAAAGGGAAGTACCTGGGTGGGAGAAGAGATGTGGGGGAGTGTGTGGGTCAAGGTCAGGTACGTAGAGAGACAGGTGAGATGGCCAAAGGGCCATGTGAATGAATGGAAATCTGCAGCTGGCAGGGGTCAGGTGTTGGGGACATCTGGCGGACAGATGTAAAAAGCCCTGGAATAGGGAAGAATCAAAAGGGGTGACATTATCTGAGACTCACAGAAATGGGGATATGGAACCTGAAGAAGTCACTTCTTATATCCAGGCAGGAACCCTAGTGGAGTGATACAGATACCAACATACCCACAAACTTTTGACCTAAAATTTATCCTGCTTACAAGAAATGCAGGGGCAAAGATAGAGTAGAGAATGAGGGAATGACCATGCAATTGAGACCCATCCCATGGGCAAGCACCAATCACTGACATGATTATTGATACTCCGTTATGCTCTTAAACAAAGAGGCTAGCTAGCATAGCTGTCCTCTGAGAAGATCCACCCAGCAGCTGACTCAGACAGATGCATAGATCGACATCCAAACATTGCATAGAGCTTGGGCAGTGTTATAGAAGAATAGCAGGAAGGGATAAGAACCCTGAAAATGATGAGAACTCCATAGGAAGACGAACAGAGTCAAGTAACATGTACCTTTTGGGGCTCTCAGTGGCTGAACCACCAACCAAAGAGCATACATGGGCTAGACCTACGCCGCTGGCCCTTATATAACATGCATGCAGCTTGGTCTTAATGTGTGTCCCAAACAGCTGGCGCAGGAGCTATCACTAAAGCTGTTGCCTGTCTGTGGAATTCAGTTTCCTAATTCAGCTGTCTTATCTGACATGGGAGAAAAATTGCCTAGGCCTGCAGAGACTTGATATAACAGGGCAGAGGAATACTTAGGGGTGCCTCCACTCACTCAGAGGAGAAGAACATGAGGAGGGACAATGTGAGTGGGCTACTTGGAGGGAAAACAGATATTGAAATGTAAAGTTATTAAAAGAAACAAAACAAACAAACAAATTTTTAAGAGATTGAAGGAAGAACCTGAAGAAGACATCAAAAAATGGAAAGATTTCCCACGCTGTGGATTGGTAGGATTAACAGTAAAAATGGGAATTTTAACAAACGGAACCTACACATTCAAAGTAATTCTCATCAAAATTTCAACACAATTCTTCACAGAAAGAAAAATTCTCAGCTTTATATGGAATATGATAAACCCAGGTTATCTAAAATAATCCTAAATAATAAAAGAACAGCTGAGGTATCAACCTCCCTGGAATACAAGCTGCAGTAATAAAAATACCATAGTATTGACACAAAAATAGACATGCCAGTCAGCACATGAGAAGACCTACACATATATTGATACAGATACTGACACCTGATTTTTGATAAAGAATCCAAAAATACACACTTGATAAAAGACAGCATCTTCAACAAATGGTGTTTTTCAAATTTGGTTTATGCCTAAGGAGAGTTTAAATATAACCACACTTATCTCCCTATACAAAACTCAATTCCAAAAGGATCAAAGACTTTATGATAAAACCAGATACACCTAATATGATAGAATAGAAAATAATGAATAGCCTTAAACCTGCTGGCACAGGAAATGACCTTTTGAGAAGAACACCATTAACACAAACATTAAGATCAAAATATTAGTAAATGGGACTTCATGAAACTGACAAGTTTCTATATGGCAAAGGATGCCATCTACAGAAAATGTGGCAACCTACAGACTCGGAAACATGTATCACCTGCACATTAGATTGAAGGCAAATACAAAAAATATATAAGGAATTTTAAAAACCTAGATATAAAGAAAAGAACCCAATTAGAATGGGGTATGAAATGGGGTGTGGATATAAACAGAATTCTCAACAGAGGAAATAGGTGAGAAATTCTTAGTTTCAACATCCTTAGCCATCATGGAAATGCAAATCAAAACTACTTTGAGATTTTGTCTTATACCGGTCTGAATGTCTAAAATCAATAAAACAAATAATAGCTTATGCATGTAAGAGAAACATTCATTCTTTCATTGTTTTTGGAAATGAACTGCTTTTATTATGAAAATCAGAAGCCAGTTTGTTCCCCCAGAAGATGGAAATCGATCACATTAATATCCAGCTATACCATTCTTGTGCACATAATCAAAGTATGCTTCATTCTACCAAAGAGATACTTGCTTAGCCAAGTTCATTGCCATCATATTCATAAGAGACATGAATTGAAAACTAACTGGATGCCCCTTAACTAACAAATGGATAAATAAAATAGTGTAGATTTATTTATACAATACTCATCCATTTTAAAAACTAGGGGGAAATCATCATCCTGAATGAAGTAACCCAGTTCCAGAAAGAAAAATATGATACACCATTGCTTATATATGGATATTAGGTGTTAAGTTAATGATAACCAGGTCACAATTCATGATACCTCACTGCATGATATGCTACTGCAACGATGGTGCAAATTTTGTGGGAGTAATTAATCAATATCTGATTTGACTTAAAGTACACTTATTAAGATTTGACACAATCTACACTGCTTGGTTGGCCAATAACCTGAGAGTAAATAGCATAGGGACCTAGGGTAAAATCAAATACTTCTGTTCTCCTAAAAGATTTTAGAAAGAGAATGACACCTAATGGCATTTTGTTACACTCATAGATCAGTGACTTGCACAGTCATCACAAGAGAAGTTTCCTACCGTAGCAGATGGTAACAAATACAAAAACCCACAGCCGTAAAATAGGCAGAGTTTGGAAGACATTGGAACATTCGTCCCTAAATGCAACGTTTCCATCCAATCCCCCCCTTAAGGGATCGGAGAACACTGCAAAGAGTTGGAAGAACGTAAGACCAGATGGAGTGGAGGGCACCAAGAAAATAATAACCTCTAAATCCAGAGGGTCTATACACATATCTATTCAGATACTGAGGCAGCATACATTCGGCCTGCACAGGTCTGCATTAGATAGAGTTCTAGAGATGAAAGAAGTGAGCATATACTCTCGCCCCTAAACCAGAAGCTACCTCCAATTCATAACCACTTGCAAATAAAAATTCTTTAGATGTACCATGGTAGAGTTTTGTATATTTGAAGTATATCTGTAGAACATGACCACATCTAAAAGCAAGAGAATCCATTTCCATGGTGAAAGATATTTCTTCTCTCTTATAACGAATCATCTTTCTTGGTATATGTTATGTAGCATATTTTTAAGATAATCCATCAAAATATCAAGAAAGGAGTTGCTCATGCATTCTTGTCTATATTTATTATGTAATATTTTATACATTGTTATTGTAAGTATAGCTTTCCTACCATTAATATACATACTCAGGTTTTTGCTTTTATTCAGGAAATTATTCTGATACATTTTGAGTATATAAGTTCAAGAAAACTAATACAATGCATTAAAATGCTTCAACTAAATCCACACAGATTTATTTCTCTATGTCTTATAGCCAAAATATAGTGTGTGGTGTCCTCAGTGTTAGAGTCATAACATTTAGTCATGGTGAGCTACTAAGAGCAAGAGCAATAGTGCTATTCTAGGTTCTTCTAAGTCCTCTCCAATCAACAACTCCTAGGGAGGTAACCTGTGACTGGCACAGAAATTTTCATCTAATATATTATTTCTTCTTCTTAAATTCATTTAAAACTCATACAGTATAAAATATATTATCCATATAATTTTTTTTTCTGGTAGAGTTTGTTTTCTTCTCTTTTTTTCTTTTTTCTTGTTATACTTTATTTACATTTCAAATGTTTTCCCCTTTCAGTGTGATTTAATATGTCTTCTTAATAAATCTTTAGTTCTAGTTAACTCCTTGCCTCTCCATCATTTTTCCAATCCCTTTCCATATTCCAAGTTAAATGTTTACCTCCCAATACTCTGTTCTATTCTTTCATATCACATACATTCCTCCATTTCTTTTTACACGTATTTAACTTGGACTGAAAGAGTACGTGTTCTCAAGCAGCTTCCTCATATACACTTCATTTTACCTTTCTCCTTGCTCCTCATTTCCACCTCACTATCGTAGGTTAACAGTTCTGTGGAGAACACTTAAGACATCTGAGTTGCTAACCCATGTGTTTGCACATAGACTCAGTTTCCCCTTGAGTCACACTGATGTGTTTAGTCTGTTGATCTATCATGCAAAAATTTGATTTCCTTATCTTCTGTTGTAGTTCATCACCAAAAGAGACACCTGTACTGGCACTGCTGCTGCTGCTCCTGGAAGTACTGGAGTTTAAATCAGAGGCTACAAAGGGTAGGTTGAAGAAGATTGAGTCCTGCCCACATCCTACTGAAGAGGGGATAGACTTTTTATTGTCTGATGAAGATCATAACCCAACCTCCACTGTTTCATTGTAAATATTTCCTTTCTTTTGTCTACCATGTTTTCTTTAGCTGTTTTGTTCTTTAAGTACTGTGCAGGTATGTTCTTTGTCCTGTGCTTTTGTAACTCTAATCACCAAATTCCAAGCGTTCTGATATCCTACACATTACTTATTTACTTCAGTTTATCTCTAGGTTGTGACCAATGTATGGGAGTCATCATTATGAGTCCCAGAGATATCAGTCTAAACTTCATCAGAAAACTTTCCCTGATTGTTCAATTTCACAGAACTATATATACTCTTGGGTGGGAGAGAGAAGAGACATCAGCAGTCTAATCCAGCAGAAGACTTCATATGCTAGAGTCCCAACCATCAAGGCATTATGAGCTCATTGATGTAATAATGTCAAAACTATTCATATAGATAAACAATTGCTCTCTTAATTGACTTTGAGAACTGCTGGAAGATATAAGTCCATGGGGAGATCCCATGGAGATTTTTTCCTAAATGAGTACAAACTGCTATCTAAATATCTGTTTATTTCTATAGATTTGTGATTTCTATAGATTCTATAGATATGTGCTTCACTCAGTCTTGGTCACAGAAACTTCTAGTTGCAGTGGGTAGTGGTTAATACATAGATTCATTGCTGTTTAAGTGCAAGTACTAACAAACTTTGAGACTTCAGCCTCAGACTGGGCATTATGTGTGAGTAACCACACACTAAAGCATTATGCAAGAGGGGGTTGAAAACCTAAGAGCCTGGAAATAGATGAGATGCTGTGCAAATGTTGTCCTTTGGGTACTACACAGTTGTAGCATATATAAAGTCAAGGCAGCTGTAGTCATATATGTAAGATCTGTGCAAGACCAAGCCAGTATAAAAAGAAAAAATATCAAGAGGGTTTCTCTGGAGTATCTAGCATGGGAGCACAGAACAGCCTTCCTCTATTCCAGGAAGATTATCTTCGGAAAAAGAACAAATCTAGAGGAAAGAAGAGAAGGCCTGCTTAGCCAGCCAGATCAGCCAAATCAACCCTGGCAATCAACTGTGACAGCTGCTACAACCTTCAGCTTGGTGTTCTTGTGAACAGTTGGGGGTAGGGACTATCTCTGATTCCCTTGCCTGCTTCTGGAACCTTTTCCTGGGTTGCCTTAATATGAGAGGATGCATCTTGCCTTATTGTAACTTGGTATTCTAGGTTTGGTTAATATCCATGCAGAGACCTGCCATTTTCTGAAGGGAAATAAAAGAGGATTGAATCTGGGGGAGAGGGGACGTAGAAGTGAATGACAGAGAGAAGTGAAAGAAAGAGAAACTATGATCATGGATGTATTAAGAATTAATAAAAAAGAAAAAGAAATTTCACACTGACTCCCAAACCCTATCTCTAGCAGAGGAGCTATTGGCAGCTGACAGTTGATAGGGGAAGTATAGCTACTTTTATTCAGGAACATGGACACTGATACATTGTTCATCCCCCTGACAAAAATCCTATACTTGTGCACATATGAGGCAGCAGGAATTGAACCCATTTGGATCAATTTATAAATAATTAATAGCAAAACAAAATTAAATATAAATTTTATTTATATGTGCATAAATGTCTTTGTGTATGCATGTATGTGTGTGTACACACATAGAGGCTAGAACAGAGCATTGGATATTATGAAGATGGAGTCACAAAGAGTTGTAAGCTGTCTAACTTGGGTTCTAGGGACTTGATTCCAGTCTTCTGAGAAATCAGCAAGCTTTTGAATCTGCTGAGCCATCTTAGTCTTCCTAAATGATGATGGTACTGGCTAGTTTTGTATGTCAACTTGACACAAGCTGGAGTTATCAAAGAGAAAGGCACTTCAGTTGAGAAAATGCCTCTATGAGATCCAGGTGTAAGGCATTTTCTCAATTAGTGATCAAGGGCAGAGGGCCCTTGTGGGTGGTACCATCTGTGGGCTGGTAGTCTTTGGTTCTATAAGAAAGCGGATGAGCAAGCCAGGAGAAGAAAGCAAGCCAGTAAGCAGCATTCCTCCATAACCTCTGCATCAGCTGCTGCTCCTTGACCTGCTTGAGTTCCAGCCTTGACTTCCTTTCGTGATGAACAGCAGCATGGAAATGTAAGCTCAATAAACCCTTTCCTCCCCAACTTGCATCTTTTTCATGGTGTTTGTGCAGGAATAAAAACCCTGACTAAGACTATGATCATATTGTGTATATACCTCTATGCAGAAAACAAAATGCCTCCCTTAGGCATAATTTTTACCCTATAGCTAAGCTCACTATTGAAAAGTCTAAACATGGAAAGATGTTTTAGTTGTAGTAGGTATTTTTGCTATGGAGACAAGGATAATGAGCACAGGAAAGACTAGGGAAGGACTGTCACTGTTGATTTTTCAGAAGGAACATTGACAGTGCCTTGCCAGCAGTTTGCCCACAGCTCACAGCAGAAAGCTGATAGAGTCTCTTAAGGTCAACCCAGGAAGCAGTATGCAAGCAGAGTTGGAAGAAGGCTGACAGCCAAGGTCACAGCATTGGCTTTTTAGCACTTTGTGATTTTGTAACACGACAGTGGTACAATCTCACAGCATCATCACACAGAAATTCTCTTTTGCATTTTAATGCTTCCTAATTAAAAAAAAACCAATTCATATATTTTAATAACATTTTTCAATTCTCCCCAATCCAAGGATATGTCATAGCTGGATTATTTATCAACTGGCAATGTGAATACAGACCTCATACACTATGCTTTTATATTAAATATGTGAGGTTGTTACTAATACATTGCTATCTGTAAGACAATGACATTTTTTCAAATGTTATAGAGAGATGTCATTTTAAAATTAATTTTACCTTTCATAGTTTGGCCATTTCTTGCTTAACTGTTTAGAATCAATATGAACACTTAAATGTGAATTCTCTCTGCTAATATTTTAAATGGAGATGATTCCAAGAAATATTTCAAATATTTTCCCTTATAACCTAATGAATACTTATATGTGGGATTTTGGAAAGAAGGAGAGGTGGCAGTTTATTCATTAGTTCTGTAAACTTTATTTAGCTGGGTAATTGTCATGGCAAAAAATAAAACAAACAAAAAACAAACAAACAAAGCAAAACAAACAAAAGACACCAGCAACAATTCAGAAGCGCTAGGGAAAATGATTTTGAAATCAACATTATAAAATTTTATGCTGTCTTCAAAGATCAAAGCTCAAACTGGAATATCATGTACCTAAAATTGAGGAATATTTCTTCAAAAATTTCAACAACTTTATAGAACAATTCTCTACTATGGATTTTAAAATATAGTAAATGTCCTGAAAGTTATTAATTGTGGAAAATGCTGTTGACTCAACTTGGTTTCTTTATTGAAGGCTTTTCAGGACTGTTTAGGCATCCTTGTTTGAAAGAGGTAGAAGGGAGGTGTGAGAGAAAGAGAGGAAAACAGACAAAGACAGACAGAGATATTTTTATAGTAATGCCCATGACTGTGACCCAAGACACCATTTGAGAAGCTATTGTTTCTCAAGTGATGTAAAACAATGCTTATACCTATAATAAATGTAATTAGTTGGATTTAATGTTGCTTTGTGATTTGATATAGCCCACTGGAATTAAAATTCACTTCTCCATTGGCTCATTTAGCTATGCTCATTGAGTTCTTACCAACTGTTAGCACTTAGAGATACTGGAGCCTATAACAATGAGCAGGACCCAGTCTCTGAGAAAACAGTCTGTAGTCTACTAGAAGCATAGGCAGCCAAGTACATATGAATGAGGGTATGTTTCACACCAATGACTACATTTCAGCTGCCTTATGGTAAGTTATTATTGCTCCAAGATTTTATGTGCTGAGAAAAGAAGCTGAGCTCTGAGGAAATGCTATTAGAAAAGAAAGAAAAAAAAAAAAAACAATGCTTATGATTCATGCTGCTTCACAGAAACTGAAGTGAAAAGTTGGTTGCATGCATGTTTTGACATAGAGTTAACATTGAGTGTAGATTATAAATTATAAGACATCTGTTCTTGCTTCCACATCAAATGGAAAACAGAAGATGCTTTTTCCTTAATAAGTGAATACAGTGAGGGACTGCATTGATGTCTAAGTAGGCTAACAGTGCCACTTCCTGCATGCACTGTCAGGAAAGAACCCCAGGCTTCATACTTGCCAATGCTATTTTTCCAAATGTGTGACAGTAGAAGAGAGATAGCTGCTGCATGTCACTATTGTGACATTCTTCAACAGGAAATTCTCATCCCTTTGAAAATTAAAAGATCTGGCAGTGAACTTGAGAACAGTGTGTTTTTTCTCTGTAGTGAATCTTGTTGAAAGAGGAGAGTTGCACAAAGCTAAGACTGAAAAAAAAATATTGAGTATCCTTTCTTGATAATTTTTAACTCAGGCATTTCTTGGACTTTTGAGATCTTAACAGCAGAAAATAGACACAACATTCGAATTTCATTTTATTTCCTGATGTCCTGATATCTGTTCTTTCCTTGGACATCAAGTCTAAAAACTGGGCTTAGAAGGAGATCTCAGTGGTAGGACATACCCTTAGTTGGGGGAAGGTGAATTCAACCACCAGCTCCAAAGAAGAAATAGAATGAAAAAAAAAAAAAAAAAACAGAATGTTAAAAGAGATGACAAGGAAGATGAAACAAGAGATTATAAAAGTAAAATATTAAGGAAATGATTCAACAACAAAAATAATAACTAACAAATGCTTGAAAACCTACAGAAGTAAAGAAGATTGGTCATATTGTGTTTTAAAGGCAAATAGTATATCCAATATGGACATCGGTAAGGAAGTTGACACACTGCGAAAATATGACTGCTGTGTGACAGAATATACTCTTTACTGTATACTCTAAGTAAGCAAAGTTAACATGCAATAGAGACTTCTATGTTTACTTTGTCACACTTCACATAACCAAAGTATGGAACTAGCTTGACTGCTCATCATCAGATAAGCAGATACAGAATAGGTGATGTTTATGCATTATAGAATGTTTGAGAGCCATAAAGAAGAATGAAATCATGTACTCTTAAGAAAAAAAAAAAAAGTATGTCACTGGAGATCCTCCTCATATGCATAATTAACAGGACAGAGAAAGACAAATGTCACATATGCATCTCCTCTCATATGGAGAGCTGCCATGGGTTCTTATCTGCAACAATCATTTCATGTGCAGAGAATACATCACCTTGAGATCAAAGAAACAAAAACAAAACAGGCATAGAAGTAGAAATATTTAATAAGGGGAGTAGCGTGAGTAGAAAAAAAGAAAGGAGACCTCGGGGAGGGGTGAATGTAACCAAAAGTACATTACATGCATTTGGGATGAGATCATAATGAAACCAATTATTTTGTGAAATAGCTTGTGTTAAACTAATATTTTCCAAGATTTCTTTTGCTGTCAAGTGTTTGTGCATGAGTGTGTTTGTGTGTGTGTGTGTGTGTCCATGAGTGTGTGTGTGTGTGTGTGTGTGTGTCTGTGTGTCTGTGTGTCTGTGTGTCTGTGTGTTTCTTTTCACATATGCTAGAAGGCCAGAAGACAGTGTTCGGTGTCATGGAGATGGAGTTGCAGATGGATATGAGTCACGTGACATAGGTTCTGGGAAGGAAACTCAGTGCCTCTGAAGAAATACCTCCTCTTAACCAGGGAAGTTATTGTTTTCCTTTATATGTGTGGATGTTTTGCCCGCTTGTGTGTCTATGTACCATGTACATTCCTTGTGCCTGTGAAAGCCATAAGCAGGTGATAGATTGTCCAGACAGAAACTGGAGTGGCAGACTACTATGAAACACTATGGTGCTGGGAACTGAAACTTGGTCCTCTGTAATAGGAGCTGGTGCTGTTAATGACTGTGTGACCTCTCTATCTACAGCTAATATTTCTAAAGCAGTTAAAGCATTCTGTATGGCAGTATTAAGAACTGACCAGGGCTGGTGAGGTGGCTTAGCAGTTAAGAGCACTGACTGCTCTTCTGGAGGTCATGAGTTCAAATCCCAGCAACCACATGGTGGCTCACAACCACCCGTAATGAGAAACAAATAAAAAACAAAAACAAAAAACAAAAAACCTGCCGGGCAGTGGTGGTGCACGCCTTTAATCCCAGCACTTGGGAGGCAGAGGCAGGTAGATTTCTGAGTTCAAGGCCAGCCTGGTCTACAGAGTGAGTTCCAGGACAGACAGTCAGGGAAACCCTGTCTCGAAAAACCAAAAAAAAAAAAAAAACAACTGACCAAAAGGAAAATATAGTGTTTAAAGAAAAAGGTAATTGGGAAAGAGAAACTGATTTTTTTTTTTTTAACATATATGTACTGTCTGTTTACATTTCATTT
This sequence comes from Uromys caudimaculatus, assembly GCA_028551405.1. Lineage (NCBI taxonomy): Eukaryota > Metazoa > Chordata > Mammalia > Rodentia > Muridae > Uromys > Uromys caudimaculatus. Next base: position 74,896,484 of record CM052702.1, on the reverse strand, counting down.
GAATACTGCACTCATTTCAGAAGCTTTGCTGTTTGGGGTTTGGGTACTTAGCTTTATTTTATTTTATTTTACTTTGAGTTCTTTGTATATTCTGGATACTTTTCCTCTCTCAGATCTATTGCTGGAAATGTTTATTTCACAAGCTGTCTTTTTGTTTTTGTCCTGATGAAAATCCAAGGTTTCCTTTTATTACGTGCTGTGTAGCTGGAAACAAACAAACTCCTGTTAGTTTTACTTAAAGACTTTACTAACATCCCATACTCAGTTTATGTCATCTCAAATATTTTGTACAGTCCCATTATTCCCATTATATTTCTATATGAAAGTCTGGGTTGGCAACTATTTTTTTCTTCTCATCATGTTAAAGATGAGTGTCCTCTGTAATGTTACTTCAGAATTTATGTGAATCCATCAAAAGTGATATTTCTTTGGATTGGTTTTTTTCTAATACATATTCAAGATATTTTCCCTTTCTTTTCTTCTTCATTAGCACTTAGTGGTTCAAGTGAGGATTCATTATTTAACTTGCACAGGTGTTATTTTCTGAAAGATTCTTCTACTTGGGGCCAGATGTGTACATACATTAGGAGAAAGTCTAAGATGGGTAAAAGTTGAATTTCACATGCCCTGGTAAAGAAAGCTTATTTAGAATTATGCTAGGTACATGATACTTTAAATGTAAAGCAAATTTTATCGGTTCATTAAAAATTATTTAATAGATATTTTTCCATTCTTATATTCATTAATGTTTTCAATCTATAACCATTAACTTAGAAAAAATATCTAATAAACCTGGTGTGCCCTTTCAACTGAATACAGAAAAGAAGAAGAAAAAACAACTTCTATGCATTTGTGACTGCCTAAGAATTTCTAGAAAGTTTCCTGTCATGTCAGACAAACCATATCCCTCAAATTACAAGCTCTGGTTTTGCCATTTCTGTCTGTGTCAGATATTAGATGATCATCAGATAAAAATGATTCACACTATCAAGGTAAGAAATCAGGGGCAGAAATGCTGAACCAAAGCTGTAGCCAAATATATTATTTTAGGAGAGGTTGCAGAAAAAGCACTTATGTCACAGTTTGGAAATCATTTCTAGGGAAATTTTCTCATTAATGAAAACTGTTGTTTGAGCCAAATCAGTGTCAATACTATTAGAGAAATCATAGAATTAATCACAAATGATAAAGGACTGGATTAAGTAATTACTATGCAAATATTAGAGCTGGAGTTTGAATCTCCAGAAACTCATTCTTGCTTGGCATAGTCCCCCACTTTTAATGTCAGGCTGAGTATGAGGAGACTATGAGCTGGCAAGCAAGACCTGGCTAGCAAGAGTTGACACAGCAGCAGGCTCTGGGTTTTGTTTAAACACTCTGCCTCAGTGAGTAAGTTAGAAGAGCTAACAAACATAATTCCCAACATCAACTTTGCATTCCACATATATGAGGGCAAATATATCCAGACAGAAGTGTACCAATGCGCGCACACACACACACACACACACACACACACACACACACACACACACACATACACACACACACATGCACACATCATGTGCATACCATGCACATGCCATGGCACACATATATGCATATCATACCAAAAAATATTTTAAAAGAAAGAAGAAAATTTGCTCTGACAGAAATGTAGTATTTGTGGTTTTCTTCCATAATCAATAAGAAATTGTTTCTGTCATTTAAAAAGACACATAATTGCGAGAGAGGTCTCTGCTTCAGTAAAATTGGGATATTTCCCTATGACAATCTAGATACTGTTTTTTTAAATTGAGTATATAAGACATTAATTAAAAATCCAGATTGAAAGCATCAATAGTCATCCTAAAGCATTATTTATGAATATGTGGTACTACTGTTTTAAACTCAAGAGTTTACTCATGCACATGCATAGTATGATGTTGCAAAACACCAGGGCAAGGAAATTCGTGCTGATGTTGTAAACATAGAGAACAAGACAGGGAAATTACAAGACAGCCACATTTTGCAAGTTACCAGTTGAATGGACACAATTCATTTTGTCTGTTCAAAGTGTACAGAAATATGAGATGTCCTTGCTTCAAAATACTCAGAAATGAAGAGTATAATAACATGAAGACAGGAAAATAATGCTAAGGGCTGTGTCAAAAATGATTTGAAGTGGTTGAGATCAAGATCATCAACTGAGGTTTGCAGTTCCTGAACATACTCAGATTTATGATCTCTAATTCCTGAAACAAATAAAATAGATATTAAGTCCATCAAGTGCCAAATTCTAAGACTCTTTTATTCATTCTTTATATACTGGGACAACCATGATCAGATCATTATTCTATACAGAGTTGACTAAAAGCTTCATTGAATGATCTGGCTACCCTTTGAGGTATGATATCAGTTCAAAGGTATTGGATTTCTTTATGAAACATGATCAAGAACATATTAACCAACATTTAAAGAACATTTAAACCAATATAAAAACAAATGTTTCCTTAGAAATAAATTATATAAAACTGTTTCAGTTCCAATGTTTTTACTATGATAAAATACCTTCTAAAAGCACTTCTGGGAGAAATGATCTATTTTAGATCACAATCCCTGTTTAAAATCCATCATTGGCAGGATTGAGGATGATAGGAACTTGAAACATCTAGTTATATTACATACAGTGTCAAAATGAATGAGAATGAACGCCTGTACACTTACAACTCATTTGCCCAGGTAATGGTGCTACTCAAAGGACCCTGGAGCACCTCGTATCAATTACCTTAAGACAACCTGAATCAAATACCTAGGTTAACTTCAGTGACACTCCCTTCCTAGGCAATTCTAGATTATGTGAGGTGAATAATTAAATGTAACTTGCACCAAAAGTATAGCATAGTTTAAATTGAGGTACCGAACATCAATTTAATATGTGCAGTTGAGGAACATTAGGAAATTTCTTCAAAACACTAAAAATTTTACAACAAAAATTTACTGGCAAAATATGGAATTATCTCCTTTGAGACTTGAAACAAGACATGGTGTTTGCTTTCATTCTAGCTAGCTATGATAGAGTTGCAAGTGATTGAAATAGAAAAGGAAAAGAAACAAAGGATACATGTTTGCCTTTTAGAACATTACCTCTAGACTACATGACTAAGTCAAATTACATTAAAACATAGGCCTACTATGTTTTAATTATCAAAATATCTTAATATTTTAACAATCCAAACCAATTAATTTTCAGTACAACAAATTTGAGTGTCTAGTATATATATAAGATTATTCTAAATATAATTACTCAACAGAATTAAATCACTACATGTTATTGTAGATTTGCCAAGAATAAAAGTTTAATTAGTTTAAGGACTGAAAAGATTATGGAGATTCTAGATGACCCACACAATACTGTTGCGAACATAAATGGTTCAACTTATGTGTAAACAATTTTCCTTTATTAAAATTAAATACAAAGTAGCTGTCATGTGTTTTAGAAAAGAAGTTGAAACTATTTCCCATACTAGAAATTGTACATAACTATTTAGAGAAAACTTACTAATTTAGGTTTCATTCTTTTCTGTTCTAGAGATTGAGCATTGTAGGAAACTTAGTTGAAATATAGTTGAAGACAGAAAAACATAAGAACATATCAATAATTAAAAGAACACAATATTTATGATATTCTGATGCAATGAAATATTCATCAGTAATAAACTCAAATCATCAATATACACAATAAGATGAATGAATCTTAAAATAATTAGGGTTGTCTAGTCCAGGAAAAAAAAATATTTATATCATGTTCTATTAAATATATAATTATTGTATAATTGTCATTTATTTATCAGTTTATCAATTCATGTGTGGTCATATAAAGAAAACAAAATGCTAGTGGAGGTCAGAGGACACCCTTGGTCATTAGTTTTCTCCATCCCAGATATCAAACTCAGGTTTCAGGCTTGACAGCAAGGGCTTTACCTAATCAGTCCCTGCCTTCAGGTACTATCATTTTATTCTAACTCATACAAACTGTAATAAGTACAATATTGCTGTCCAGAATTGTAGTGAGGAAAGGATACTCTTGTAAGTTAATACAACAAAACTGTAAAATGGTAAAAATATTTGCCATCTTGATTAAGGAAATACTTTTCAAGTGTGTAATTTATCATAAATTTTTAAATGTATTGTAACATTCTTTTTCCAAGTTTATAACTTGCAACGCCATTACATTATTATTTAAGTTTTACAACTGAGCAGCTCACAGGAACATGAGCTGGATACCTGTAACCTTTATTGGATTGTTCTTTAAGATACCCTTAAAGTTATCCAGCCGATAGGCTCCTTCTTGTAGGTACACAAAACAGAAGAGGAACAAAAATTCAGAAGTTAAATAACATGACTATATTTTACTATTGTTTCCTTTGTACCAGGAGATCTACAATGTACATACAGTACAGACAAATTATTTGTGCAAATGGAGTTCTGCATCTTGTCTGTAATAGCACCTATTTTTCTGAGTCCTCAAAACTGCTTGTCTTCTCCCAATTATCCGGTCCTCTATGCTTCCACTGGGAAAAGCTACCTGCTGATAATAGACCTAAGTAGTTCCCCCATCATTAACAGCACTAGAACCAAGATTCCATTTTTGTGAGTGAATAAATGGCCCCCTAATCAGCACTTTTGGGACCTAGTACAAAGAGTTTGGGGCCATTTTTCAAACATGTAGAAAATCACCAGACTTCTCTCATTTGGCTTAAGTAGTTTTTCCCTTGGTCAGATGTTAGGAAATGCAGGATTAAATTATACCACTGTCTGTTACATAATATTTTTAGGACACCTGAGAGAAGGAGGGCTAATTTTGTGGATTCTGTTAAACATGTACCATAATTTACAGAGAAGGAAGGCTGCCGAGAAGGTGCTTTCGTTTGTCTATTACTTAATTATTTTGTAGTCACAATCATATTTTTGAGATTCTGAAATGAACTGGTTTTATCTCCAATGATATTTCACTTGAAAATAATTGAATGGTCCATTTTCTATGCTACATAAATTATCTGTCATTTAATAAAAAATTGTGTGAACTCAGATATATGTTATTATTGTATTCTAAAACCTTAAAGCTGTGCTGTTTCATTATGCTACGTTACTAAACAGAGAAAATATCACCTCCCTATGTGGTTTTCTATATTATTCAATGCTAATGAATACATGAATTATAAATGTAAATGAATCAGTGATAGATAGTCAAGAGACAGGCATCATTGGGTATATTGTTCAGTTCAAGTACATAATGCAGGCTCAATGTGGTTTCTACACAAATGCCTCCAGCAACACTTATGAGTTGAATAAACAAGCATTGTAAATAATCCCAAACATGTTTCAACATTATATGAATGGTCATGTCATTTTTCTTGTTATTTTGTTTAGAATATCCACTTTGAAATTGCCACAGAGCTGTGCATTGAATTCAACAGGCTGTTGTAAGCTTATAAACTATGAGCTCAGGAGTAAATTTGTAAACACTGTGGTTGTAAAAATCGGACCCTTTGCAAAGATACAAAATGAGCCCTAACAATGTCATCATTCAATCCCAGACATTCAGAATAAAATCAAATATGCAAAGAGTACAATAACTCATAAGAGAAAATATAATGTCCATAGGTAATAAAACTCTAGGGTCTTAGGCTACAGCTATATTTCTTGAAAAACACAAAATGACAGTCTCTGTTTCTCCAGATGAGCCTTGACGGTTATTGGCTTTAGATACTTTGGGAAAAACAAGACGGGGAAGTAATTAAACTGGGAGCTACTAGGTAGTTTATCATATCTATGATTAAGTGGTTGTGTGATATCAACAATTTTAATGGCCAGTTTTTCTTCTTAAATAATATTTTATGGATTATATTTATGAAGTGTCTTATCCAACATGTACCAATAGAAGTTTTATAATTGAAGTGTGAATTAGAAGCCATTAAAAATTACCATTGACCTGCAAAATATTCCTCAGTTTTCATGTATCTTGTGCTGATCTTTCAGTAATGACAGGAAGTCTGGTTAAAAAGAAATTCATCATGAAGTGAATGGAAGGACAAGTAAAATTACTACAGAGCAGCTGAATCATAATAATGTATCTACTATCATCAGCACCCTGTAAGAGCTCCCTTGCTCCACTGAAATGTTTTATCCTAGATTGTGCACTTGGCCTGTAGCTAATCTGGGATGGAACAAAATGAAAAGACAGTATTCTGAAACCAAGAGTAGGAAATGAATATAACTGAGTACCTCAAATGACTCAGCCTTAATACTGTATTTAATAAGAAGTATTGAAGATTAGAAATTGGCTAATAGTTCCACTCAATATTCTTTTGAGTCAACTTACAAGTCCAACAGGGTAAGAACAACACTTACTCGCCAAAAATGATAGCAGTACTAATTTGCTGTTGATGGCAGGATTATGTTCAAATGCAGTTTGTTTTGGATTATTTATTATTTATTTATTATTTTATTTATTTACATTTCAAATGTTGCCTTTGTTCCTGGTCCACCCTCCAGGAGATCTTCACCCCATCCTCTTCCCCTACGATTCTGTGACGGTGCTCCACCACACACTCATCCATTCCCACCTCCCCCCTCAGGTATCCTCCTTCCCTGGGGCATCAAGTTTCTACAGGGCTAAGAGCATCCTTTCCCACTAGAGCCAGACAAAGCAGTCCTTTGCTACAACAGTAGCCACAGATCAGACCCTGTATGATTTTTGGTTGTTGGCTTCATCTCTGGGCTCTTAGAGAGGTCTGGGTTAGTTGATACTGTTGTTCTTCCTACTAGGTTGCAATGCCCTTCAGCTCCTTCAGTTCTTCCCCTATTTCTTCCATGAGGGCCCCCGACTTCAGTCCAATAGTTGGCTATAAGTATCTGCATCTGTCTCAGTCAACTGCTGGTAGAGCCTCAGAGGATAGCCATGCTAGGCTTCTGTCTGCAAGCACAGGGCATCAGTAATAAAGTCAGGAATTGGTGCCTATGCATGGACTGGATCCCAAGTTGGGGAGCTGTTTGGATGACCTTTGCTTCAGTCTCTGATCCGTTTTCATCCCTGCATTTCTTTTAGATAAAAACAATTCTGGTTCAAGAATTTTGAAGACATGTGGGTGGTCCCATGTCTCAAATGGGGGCCATATCTATCTCCTGAAGGTGGTTTCTTTACTTTCCATCTCTACACTGTTGGCATTTGGGAGAATGCCATCTCCAATGGGTCCTAGGAACCTCTCACATCCCTAATATCTGGTATTTTCTAGAGGTTCCCCCAACCCCCACCTCACACTGATGCATATTTTTATTCATTCTCCTCATCTCTCCTGTCTTTGCCCATACCTGATCCTGCCCCCACTTCCCTCCTCCTTGCCTCTTCCACCCAGGTCCTTTCCTCTGCCTCTTCTGATTATTTTGTTCCCACTTCTTTTTTTTCTTCCTTTTTTAAATTGGATATTTTATTTATTTACATTTCAAATGTTATCACATTTCTTGGTTTCCCCTCTGGAATCCCCCTATTCCATCCTCCCTCCAACTGCTTCTATGAGCATTCCCCTACAATGGGGCATTAAGCCTTCCCAGGACCAAGGGCCTTGTTGGGCTGTGTGCTGGGAGCCTTCCTTGGGGGTCTCTGGCCCAGCCAAATGCGAGGATTCCGGCAAGAGGGGCAGCGCGAGCAGGGATGGAACCTCCTCTGCCTCAGTCCCTGTGGTTGCTGCCTGGGTCGCACCAAGACACTGCACCCACCGCCCTGTGCTGAATCAGACCTGGGCTGAGCCCACAAGAGGCCCACTAGCCTGTGTAGTGCAGGAAGCTTCTAGAAGTTTTCAGGAGAGCAGATCTCTTCCCGGGCTGGAAGTGTTACAGCTCTTATGATAGAAGCTCTCAGATGCTGAAGTAGTTCTCACACCTTTATTCCTTCTGAATGTCGGGCTTCCCTACACAGGTTGGAATGGTCTAATATACTGTTTGTGAGGGGTCAGGGATTTGACAACCAATTCTTCCTATTGGTTTGGTCTGAGAGCTTCGTGGTACCTTATTTGCATGTGGGAGGGCTTAGCGTTGCTCCTACATGACAAATCTCACATGACAGGCCTCTCTATATATAGGAGTTGTAAAAGCTGTAGCTGTTTATACAGAAGTCTTCCGGGAGCATTGGCCAAAAACATATTCTGGTCACTTGTGGATATTCCACTGGGTCTCCCAGAGTTTTCAGCCTGTGCTCAACCAGGTGCCAGATTGCCTGCCATAGACCACTGCCTTACAGGGCCTCTCCACCCATTGATGGCCAACAAGGCCATACTCTGCTACATATGCAGCTGGAGCCATGGGATCCCCCATGTGTACTCTTTGGTTGGTGGTTTAGTTCCTGGGATCTCTGGGGTGGGGGGTCTAGTTGGTTGATATTGTTGTTCTTCTTATGGGTTGCAAATACCTTCAGCTCCTTCAGTCCTTTCTCTAGCTCCTCCATTAGGGACCCTGCTCAGTCCAGTGGTTGGCTGTGAGCATCCGCCTCTGTATTTGCCTGGCTCTGGCAGAACCTTTCAGGAGACAGCTATATCAGGCTCTTGTGGGATCAAAATATCCATACTTGTCTCTCCTTTCTTGTTAAACTTCATACGGTTTGTGATTTGTATCATTGGTATTCTGAATGTTTGAGCTAAAATCCCCTTACCAGTGAGTACATACTATGTATGTCCTTTTGTGTCTGTGTTAGCTCACTCAGGATGATATTTTCTAGTTCCATCCATTTACATGCAAAATTCATGATGTGCTTGGTTTTAATGGCTGAATAGTATCCCATTGTGTAAATAAACCACAATTTCTGTATTCATTCTTCAGTTTAGTAACATCTGGGTTGTTTCTAGTTTCTTGGTATTACAAATAAGGAAGCTATGAACATAGTGGAGTGTATATCCTAGTGATATGGTGTAGCATCTTTTGAGTATATGTCCAGGAGTGGTAGAGCTGGGTCGTCAGTTAAAACTATGTTCAATTTTGGGAGACAGTGCCAGATTGATAACCAGAGTAGATGTACCAGTTTGAAATCCCACCAGCAATGGAGTAATGTTCCACTTTCCTCATATCTTCGCCAGCATGTGCTGTTTCTTGAGGTTTTTGTTGCTTTGTTTGTTTGTTTGTTTGTTTGTTTTATCTTAGTCATTCTAATTGGTGTAAGGTAGAATCTCAGAGTCATTTTGATTTGTGTTTCCCTGATAACTAAGGATATTGAAAATTTCTTTAAGTGTTTCTCTGCCATTTGAGATTTCTCAGTTAAGAATTCTGTGTGCCTTTTGCCTTAAAGGAACTTTTCAGTTTCATGAGGTCCCATTTGTCAATTGTTGATCTTAGAGCCGGAGCCATTAGTGATCTGTACAGAAAATTTTCCCCTGTGCCAATGTGTTCGATGCTATTTCTGACTTTCTCTTCCATTAGTTTGAGTCTATTTCCCAATTGCTCTTCTATTATCTCCAAATAATTCCAAGGAGAATTCTCAAGTTAATTTCTTAAACTTCTAAGATAAAAAAAAAGATACAAAATCAATTCATAACAGCAAATAATAATGATTAGTTCATTGAAAATACTAATTTTATTATTAAAATACAAATTACTAAATTACTTAGGATATATTTAATATAATACACATTTAATATTTTCTTTGTATACAAAGAGAAAACTATTAAATGAAATTTTAAAAAGCTAAAATGAATGAACAAATAGACTATGGTTTTGGGTAGAAAGAATAGATACTTTTAGGGTGTTAACTACAATCAAAGCTGTATGTAGATATAATGTGGTCAAATCTCACTTTCCCAACAAATTTTCTGTAGATATTACTAATTTATATCTATAGTTGGATAACAATGAAAAGACAGGAAGTTTTTTTAAAAACGAATGATAATTTTAGAAGTTTATTTCTTGGGGTAAAACAACAGTAATAAGCAAGATGATCTTAGAATAAGTATGGATTTTGACAAATAAGATTTAGTAGAGAATGAAGAAATATTTACACACATATTGCCTTAGCATGACATTAGGAAATTTGGGGTTTTAGGAAATTAAATTTAAGCAACTAGGTATTGGTGTAGAGATTATATAATTTTTGAAAATTAGTCTGCTTCAGACACAAGTTTAATTGGCGATATTTCATAGTTCTAAATCGCTGAGTTAAGAGGAAATAGGATATTTCTGAATTTAAACAAGGGGAGTCTTTAGCCCATCCACAAAATTACTAGAAAGCACAAAAATATAATAAGCTTTACAAAGTTAATAATGACTGGCCAGCAAAACTCATTGCAAAGGATGTTCTAGTATAAGAGTAAATAGTAACAATTCACACATATCCACAAAGAAGCTGACACCAAATATTTCAGAACCTCTACAAATAAAAAAATTCATAAAACCAATATAGTTAATGAAAAAAAAGATTCATTTATCCTGTTAATGCATTCTCTCACTTTTAAATTTCGATAGCAGATATATCTAAATTTGGAAAGCAGTTGATTATACTGTGCCTAGACATCAAAGATATCTAAAAATTTTCTTGAATGATACTAGTTTTCAGCAAACCTCATTTTTTCACATTTGAGGAGAGCAATGTTAACAAGCTGTTGTATAGCACAATAATCCCGAGGTTCACAGTATCATATAATGTACTGGCTTCTCACAGATTTCATCAGATAAATGGATATAGTACAAGAGGAAAAATGGAAGAGTAAAACTTAAATTATTGCTTTATTTTAAAGTAATTCAGCTTATGACAACTTCATTTAAAGTTCTGGTCAACTTTGATAAAGGGGTTAATAAAGGGCTCTAATATCCTGCCTAAGCTAAAATTACCTTCAAAATGGCTCTGTGACCCAACAGAGCATGACAATGAGAAATGGTATGAATTTGGAGATATTATACATTTTAAGTTAATGATAAAAAGATATAAAAGATAGGACAGGCTAGATATCTTAGCAAAGGAAAATTCTTGGTGCCAAGTCTGATTACCTGAGTTAGACCACTATAATTCTCATGATAAAAAAGTATGCCAACACTTGTAAGTTTTCCCCTGAACTTCATACACTTGCTATGGCATGTATGTTACCTCCCTCTACCCCTCGCCCCCGTCTCTCTCTGTGTGTCTTTATCTCTGTCTCTGTCTCTGTTTGTGTCTCTCTCCATCTCTCTCTGTCTCTATCTCTTTCTCTCTCCTGCATGCACATATGTGCACACCCATAGACACATCACATATACATATGAAAATAAAATTAAGTTTGGGAAAAGAAGAAATAGGCTAACATTTGGAAAATAAGCATGCAGGACACATAAGCTACTCCTTTGTTTTAGTGACAACCAAATAGAGGCTCCAAGACCTAACAGTGTTTCAAATGCTGAGAAGACCAATGTGAACTTACTAGAGTATGGAGGATAATGAACTATCATCAACTATAATGGAATATATCATTTGAGGAGACTCATACCCTTCCACCAGCTGGCATAGTTCTATGATACACATTTGTATTTGAGCAAAAAAGTAAAAATGAAATTGTAACTAGCTCTAAAATATGCAAACCTCTCTTGGAATGATTCCAAAAATGTCTTCCATTTTGCTAATATTCACATAATAAATAAAAGCTTTTATTTAATCAACTGATTTAAATAATATTTTAAATGAATACATATGTTTGACATGAATTCTTTGCACACATATTTTAGAGTACAATAGAATAATTCACTGAATATGCACTATACATAATGATCAAATCAGGATACTAGTTATTCTTCTCCTTGAACATTGATCATTTTTTACATGTTTAGAAGCTTATAAGTCTTTGTCTAGTTAATTTGAAGTATATGTATCCTATACAATTACCGAACATAGTAACTTGAGTATAGTACAATGCAGAGAATTAATTCCTCCCTCTAATTTTATCTGATTTTATCCCTTGACAAACTTACTACCACTTATTCTCAATCTTGATTTTAGTATTTCATTCTTCTCTAAGATTCATTGCTTTCAGTTTCTGCAAATGAATGATGAAATTGGGACTCATAAAACTTCTATTTCCAGTTTTTAAAGAGCTGTCCATGCTGTTTACTACAATGACACTAATATAAGTTCCAACAAAAAGTATATGAGAATTTCCTTTCTGTATATCCACACTCTTGTCTAGTTGATGTTCATGTTTTTGTGTATAGGTAGAGGAGGTTCAGCTCCTCAGTCTAAACCTCAGCAATCTGAAGAGTTCTCCTGGAGTTTTGGAGCTCACCTTGGAACAAACAATACTCATGACTTTGAGATTAAAAAGAATTTTAAAACTCTCCAATTTGTAAGATTTTTATTAAGTATTTTAATACAATCTTAAGCATGAAGACAAGGTTGGAAAAAAATGCTTTTAGGAAAGCAATGTGCATTCACTGGGAATGGAGTCTAAAGAGAGAAGCTGAGTTCACCATTCTTAAAATAGTCATATATGTGGTAGGGGTTCCCACACCTCATTCATTTATCAATGACTGGTTCTGGAAATCACCTAGTAAAATGACAACCCATTGGGTAAAAAGTCTAATGCATAGAGATAAAGGAATATATGATGCCATTGTTGTTAACAATCCTTTTGAGATCCTCAGGAAATGTTTGGGAAAGGAAAAGAGGGCTTACTCAAGGTAATATGAATTTAGGTCTTAGAATTTTGTCATTGTTATTTTAATATATGTGTATAAAAAGAATGTTAACTCTTTCACTAAATGTCAACTACCTTTACAGCTTATAGGAAATGTTGATTTCCCTTGCTTCTCAGTTGCTGACAGGCTATGATCTGACAATATGAAAGTGGGTTCCTTTTCCCTGTCTTTCTGCCCTGCCTCATCTGACAACAGCTGCACTAATATAGTGACAGGATGCTAAGAGCATTTTATTTCCTTTCCATGGTGATTATTGCACACTGCATGTTTTTATATACTTGCTGACTCCTTTTTAAGCCTTTCTGGACAATGTCATTCAGATCATTGGACCATTTTAAGACAGATTATTTAGGGCAATTTACTCTCATATTATTTAAATTTCATGTATAACCTGCATAAATGTTATTTTCTAGTAAATAACATGCAAATTATTTTCACTCTTCCCTATGTTTTTCACAAATATTCCATTGTCTGTTTTCATTTTAGATGTCCATGATCACAAGATCTTTCAAATACTTTGTCTTCTATGGTGTATTGAATGGATTTCTTGTTTTTTCTTCTACTAGACTCTGGTGGAGATTCAAGAATCTGATATACTTGAGTTAGTTTTTACATGCTAAAGTAAAAATCTAGTTTCACTTACTCTTCCTTCAATCATAAATTTTAGTCACTACTGTACTGGCTAGTTTTGTGTGTCAACTTGACACAAGCTGAAGTTATCACAGAGAAAGGAGTTTTGGTTGGGAAAACGCTTCCATGATATCCAGTGCTAGGACATTTTCTCAATTGGTGATCAACGGGGGGGAGGGCCCCTTGTGAGTGGTACCATCTGTGGGCTGGTAGTCATAGGATCTATAAGAAAGCAGGCTGAGCAAGCCAGGAGAAGCAAGCAAGCCAGTAAGTTACATCCCTCCATGGCCTCTGCATCAGCTCCTGCTCCTTAACCTGCTTGAGTTCCAGTCCTGACTTCCTTTGGTGATGAACAGCAGCATGGAAGTGTAAGCCAAATAAACCCTTTCCTCCCCAACTTGCATCTTGGTCATGATGTTTGTGCAGGAATAGAAATGCTGACTAAGACAAATTGGTACCAGAAGTAAGGTATTACTGTGACAACCTGACCATGTTTTGGGGAGGACTGTGGAAGGACTTTGGAAATTTGGACTGCTCTGTGGGATGTTCTGTAGGAGCTTGGAAGATAATGTAGAGAACAGTGCAGAAGATGGAGGCCTGGCTTGTGAAATTTCAGAGGAAAGATTAAAGACTCTTATCAGGGCCATTGCTAGTTTGATTTAAGATTCTGTAGTTTTGGTTAGCTGGGGCTGAAGAAATCAGCTGTGATTAACAAGATACCAGAACTACTAAAGCAAAATGATTGCATTGCTTGGACTATTGATGCTGGTTGGCTGGAGCTGGGAGATTGGTGGTGATTGAGAAGAGACCAGCATCAATGAGGTGATATCTTCTGGGAAGCGTTTTCTGAGAGCACAAAGAGGCTGTGTTCCAGAGATAGCCAAGGTTGTAACTTGTGCTGTGGCAAGACTAGGTAATGTGTAAGAGTCACCCAGGAGGTACTGATTTTGAAGGCATGAAAGAGTCATGAAGAGCAGCTGAGGCCTGGGCACTGTGAGAGGCCGTAGAAGGCCTTTGGTGAAGGTGCAGCCTCAGTTGCAATTCCAGGACTGAAGGGGTCATGCAAAGCAGTTGAGGCTCAGGCACTGTGAGAAGCCTCAGAAGGTCATTGGTGAAGGTGCAGCCTCAGTTGCATTGACAGCCCAGGGTTGAAGGGGTCATGCAAAGGAGGTGAGGCTTGGCACCATGAAGAAAGCCTATGAGAAGCTGTTTGTAAAGCCTAGTTGCAGCAGAAGACAGCAGTGTTTTGGAGATGCCAGTACCATGAGATAACCATCAAGAACAGCAGCAGTAGTGGAGTACAGGCATCTGGAGCCCTGTGTGCTACAAAGGGCAGAGCTGGAGAAGTGACTCAAGCCCTTGGATGAATTCAGAAGATCGTGAGTAGATCCCAGACATTGGACGGTTGGAATTTGATTTTGCTTTTGATTGTGTCTTTGCCCTGATATATATTCCCTCCTGAAGAAAGAAGGTATTTTAGTGGAGCCCACAGTTAAGAGACTTTGAATTTTTAAAGACTTTGAATTTTAAGAGATTGGATGTTTAAAAGAGACCGAAATGTTAATATGTAAGAATTTGTAAAGACTGTGGGACTTGTAAAGTTATT
>CM052702.1:74863080-74881470 GCA_028551405.1 Uromys caudimaculatus | reverse complement strand
AAAATGCCTCCATGACATCCAGCGCTAGGGCATTTTCTCAATTGGTGATCAAGGGGGGAGGGCCCCTTGTGAGTGGTACCATCTGTGGGCTGGTAGTCTTGGGGCCTATAAGAAAGCAGGCTGAGCAAGCCAGGAGAAGCAAGCAAGCCAGTAAGTTACATCCCTCCGTGGCCTCTGCGTCAGCTCCCGCTCCTTGACCTGCTTGAGTTCCAGTCCTGACTTCCTTCCATGATGAACAGCAGCATGGAAGGCGGAATAAACCCTTTCCTCCCAACTTGCATCTTGGTCATGATGTTTGTGCAGGAATAGAAACCCTAAGACAACTACTATCTAGTTTTACTTTCTGTGTGTGTATGGAATAATTTCTGGAGTACTTTAGTTGCTTCACTTGATCTGTGCCTTGCTTTTTATAATAGAATTGAGCTGTCCTTTTATAATATCTTGACTGTATTTTTTTGTTGTTTGTTTGTTTGTTTGTTTTTTGTTTTTTGTTTTTTCAAGACAGGGTTTCTCTTTATAGCCTTGGCTGTCCTGGAACTCACTTTGTAGACCAGGCTGGCCTCGAACTCAGAAATCCACCTGTCTCTACCTCCCAAGTGCTGGGATTAAAGGTGTGTGCCACCACTGCCCGGCTCTTGACTGTATTTTTGAGATCAGGTATTATTGCTTACATGCTGTCACTGAATGAGATTTCTATAAATACCAGAAATCATTTGTGGTTCCATTTGTGAGTTTTGAGGGGCTTCACTTTGTCTATATTTGTAAAAATGACATTGATTTTTATTGGATGTGTGTACCATTTGAAGTTGTGTGGTGATTTTACCAATATTAATTTCAAATATTATCCTATTTTATCTGTTTGTGGGAGATCATTTCATTTCTATGTATTCCTTGAGGTTTTGTCAGTAGTATTTTACAATTTGTTACATTTTAGAGGGCCTTCATAACTTTGGCTAAATTTCTACCTGGTTTTCTGCTCTCTGTGTATTTATTGTCATTGGTATTGCATGTTAGCTTTTGATTTGTTTAAGCAAATTTATAATTGGTGTTAGTAAATTTTTTCTGTGATGATTTTGAATCCTAAAACTTTTCTCAATTTTTGAATATGTCAACAAGATTTTTATGGAATGTTCAAGTTATTTTAAACACAAAACCACAAGATATACAAATATGAGTGATTTTACTGGCTCCTTTCCATTTTGAATACTTTTTTATCTTACTTCTTTCTCTAAAATAATTGCTTTTGCTAAGACTTATAATACTACACAAATTATGAATGTTAAAATGGACATCGTTCTCTCTTTCAATATTTGAGAATCTTCTGTCATTTTTTTGCAATTAGTATGCTTGAATCTGTTTATCATGCATAGCCATAGTGTATACAGTTCATTTTCCATTTTTTATATTTTATATTGATAAGTTTGTAGACCGAGGTATTTACTCTTATTTAATACATTTTCTATAACTGTTGCTATTATCATGTGGTTTTGTTCTCAAAAATCCTGTTTTTATTAGTTACTATATGTGGATATACTCATGTATCCTTAGAGAATATCCTACTCAGACAGGGATCTGATTCCTCTAATGTAATGATCTACTGTATCTTGATATTTTTCGTGGGAATTTACCAGATAAAGAAAGTGGTATATAGTTTTTAGTTTGGTGTGTTTTTGGAATATTTTCCTATTAGACAAGCCCCATAAAAAGGGTTTGATATTGTTCCTTCTGTTTATAATATGTTTGAATACATAGAGAAAATAGTAATTAGTTATTTTTTAAGTTTGGAGAAATTATGAGGTTTATTGTTGAATGAAAACTTGACTACATGCCCAAGTTTCACTTTACAGTAACAGCTGGACTGAGAGTGAGGTCCCAGATGGAGGAGTTGGAGAAAGGACTGAAGGAGCTGAGGGAGTTTGCAGCCCCATGGAGGGAGCAACAGCGTCAATGGGCCTGACCCCCCCTACCCCAGTCATCCTGGAGTTTGGACCACCAACCAAAGAATACACATCTATGGACCCATGGTTCGGACCACATATGTGGCAGAGGATGGCCTCATTGGCCATCAGGGAGAGGAGAGGCCCATGGGCCTCAGGGTGTTAGAGGCCCCAGTAAAGGGGAATGTCAAGGTGGGAATTCAGGAATGGGTGGGCGGGTGGGTGGGAGGTGGAATTCCCTCATAGAGGCGGGAAGGGGGAGGGGATGGGGGTTTCCAAAGAGGAGACCTAGAAAAGGAGAAACATTGGAAATGTAAATAAAGTATCAAAAAATAAATAAATTTTAAAACAAAAAAAGAAAACTTGACTACATCTATAGTTAAATAAAACACAAGTGACTGGGTATACCTGTGAGAAATTATTTCTTAATTAAATAATTTGAAGTCAGAAGAACCATTTTTAGTATGGCTCTTCTGAGGTATGAAGATCCACCTTTAATAAGGGACACACCTTCTTCTGGTACCCATATAATGGAGATGGCAGGAGGAGGCTTTTGCTCTTTGCCTGCTTGCCCTCACTCTTCCTGGCAAGGTTATTCTTTCATTGGCATTAGAGACTACTCCAGAATTCCTGAGGTATCCAACCCCATGGACTGACCAAAAACTACATTCTTATAATCACTGTTGGTAAACTACTATTTGGTCTACAAGACCCACAGCCTGTAAGCTACTTTAATAACTCCCATATGTTTGTGTATGTGTGTGTGTGTGTGCGTGTGTGTGTGTGTGTGTGTGTGTGTGTGTGTATGTTTGTGCATATATGTGTATGTATGTGTGCAGGTGTGTATTCATTCTATAAACTCTGTTCCTCTAGAGAACCCTGACAAACAAAATTGAGACATAAATCCATCAAATCTTGGATTTTTTATAAAAAGCCTTAATTATTGATTTCTTCTCATCACTACCTGTTGGGCTATTCAAATTTTCTTGTCTTCCAATTTCTTGGTAGTTTGTATGAGAATGGCAAAGATATCAGAATAAATGAATTGATAGTATGTATGAGTATTTGCTATTAAACTTTATAAATATATATGCCATCTATTTAAATATTTATCATTTTTCATAATGATTCTAGTTTAGAAGGGTAGCATTTACTTAACTTAAATATTTTAGCATCTTAGTGCTTGTGACCAAAATGTTCAGTGATCAGAAATAAAGGACAAAAGAAGTTACATCTTTCCAGTGCACATTAAAGGACTATCTTCAAAGGTGAAATTTGAGAATTCATAGGAGTAGCCATGATTGTTCTTCTCAAAATTATGAAAAGACGTTACATAGCTTGGACAAACACAAGAAGTATTTAATAAAATGTAAAATAAATAGGTGAGGCTTATGCAAATTAACATAAGAGGAAAAGGAGAGTGTAAATACTTAAAGGAAATTGCCATTTTATGCAACAAGAGGGAGACAATACTAAAAGGAACATTCTGAAATGGAACAAGCTACCCACGCATTAGGAATCAGAGCAGTATGGCGTTGTTATTATTATTATTATTATTATTATTATTATTATTATTATTATAACTTGCTGTGCAATTGTTGCTTATTTATATTCTCCAGGACTATGTAATCTTTTCAAAAGATGGGCTCCAGCTCAAGAAAGCTCTCTTAGTTGTATCATCACTTCCCCATTACATTTATAGATTCTTTCCTTTACAGATGCTCTGTTCTTATTAATTATACATGAATTCAGAAGGCATAGCTGAGGTAAATTGCTATTAATTTATTCCTGTTGAACCTCTCCAAGTTCTTGGCAAGACCAACAAGCAGACTGTGAAAAGGAACCCATTCACTTACAAGGTTTGTATGAGATCAATTTGATATTTGTCTAGGAATTTGCTGAAGGAAAAATACTCTTTTCAAATTAAATGTAGCAATATTTGATATTTAATTCTGATGCATTTTGTCTTCTCATAGAGGTAGTCTATGAATCTCTGAGGGATAAACAACTTAGCTCACTACAAAAGAAAGGTGGCCAATAGCTTCATGGAATTAAGGAAACATATCATCCAGTTTTGGAGACTATATGACATGAGCAAATGTGGCCAAATGTGGCCTGGGTGGAGAGGGTGCTTCACCACTGAATAATGTCACTTGCACAAAACACAAAATGGTGGCATGTGGAAGGAAGAGCTTGACAAAGTTACTGAGGAGGAAAGGAAGGGGTTGTGTTTCATATAGGGTGGAAGAAGCTAAACAAATGTGTGTGCTGTAGAAAGTCATGGAAACTTGGCTAATTATCTGCAGAGAATTACATATTGCTTATGAAGCACAATGGATTTGAAAGAAACATAAAAGATGAAAAGCTTTTGTTGGAAAAATTTGTAAGCATTTTTTAAAATAACTAAACTGAATAATTCTACCACAGACTAATTCTACCATTGAATTTACAAAATATCGACATCAAGGACTCTTATGAAAGAAGCAAGCATTAGACAATTACAATCCTACCATGTAATCCATGGCTGGCTTGCTTTCAGTTTACTTTCATAAATCCCATTGGTCAATTCTGCTCATACACAGAAATGGCTTCCTAACTACTGCTCATGAGCTTCTTACCTAACACAATATCTTCTCTTAACTGCTCTAAGTTTAGAGCAGGTTTATTTAAAGGGGCTTTGTTGTTGCTGTAGGTGTTTTCTTTTTTTTTTATATGTAACAGTAATATTAATATAAATATACACAGTAAATTATTTCAGAGGCAATTTTTCTAGATAGGTAAGTAGATAGATAGATATAGAGATAGAGAAATATTGGTTATTTTATTTATTTACATTTTAAATATTATCCCACTTACCTGTTTCCCCTTGGCAAACCCCCTATCTTATCTCTCTCCTTCCTGATTCTATGAGGGGGTTCCCACACACACTCATCCACTCCTGCATCACTGCCCTAGACTTCTGCTATACTGGGGCTTCAGGCCCTCACAGAAGAAAAGGCCTGGCCTCCCAGTGACTCCAGAAAAGGCCATCTTCTGCTACATATGATGCTGGAGCCATGGGTCTCCCCAAGGGTACTCTTTTGTTTGGTGGTTTAGTCCTTAGAAGTTCTAGGTATCTGGTTGGTTGATATTGTTGTCCTTCCTATGTGGTTCCAACCCCCTTTTGCTCCTCAGTCCTTCCCCTCACTCCTCCATTGGGTTCGCTGTGCTCAGTCAGATGGTTAGCTGAAAGCACCAGCACATGTATTGGTCAGCTCTGGCATAACCTCTCAGGGGAGAGCTATATCAGGCTACTGCCAGCAAGCACTTCTTAGCATCAGCAATAGCTTCTGAGTTTGGTGTCTTCATATGGGATAGATCCCTATGTGGGGCAGTCTCTGGATGACATTTCCTTCAGTTTCTGCTCCACTCTGTCCCTGCATTTCCTTTAGACAGGAAAAATTCTGGGTTAATAATTTTTAGATGAGTGGTGGCCCCATCCCTCAACCGGGGGCCATGCCTAAACTCTGGATATGATCTCTAGAGGTTCTCTCTCCCCTTTGTTAGGTATTTCAGTTAATGTCATCCCAGTTGGGTCCTGGGAGCCTCTTGCTTTCCTGGCATCTGGAACTTTCTAGTAGCTATCTCCAGTTCCCCGTCCCCCACTGCTACATACCTCCATTCAACTTCCTGACCCTCTGTACTTCTCCCCCATCTCCTCCCACACCTGATCCTGCCCCCCTTTTTTCCTCCCATTCATTTCTCCCTCCCAGGTCCCTCCCTTCCTCTACCTCCCATGATTATTTTAACCCCCCCCCCCAACTAGGACAAAAGCTTCCACACTTTCGTCTGCATTCTTTTTGAGCTTCATATGGTCTGTGAGTTGTTTCGTAGGTATTTCGAGCTTTTTGCCTACAATCCACCCATCAGTGAGTGCATACCATGTGTGTCTTTTGTGACTGAGTTACCTCACTCAGGATGATATTTTCAAGTTCCATTCATTTGCCTGTGAATTTCATAAAGTCATTGTTTTTAATAGCTGAGTAGTGCTCCATTATGTAAATGTACCACATTTTCTGTATCCTTCTGTTGAGGGACATCTGTGTTGTTTCCAGCTTCTGGCTATTATAAATAAGACTGCTATAAACATAGTGCTCTCTATAACTAAGCTGACCTAGAGCTCACTATTCAGGTCAATCTTATTCTAACTCAATATGATCATTCAGCCTAAGCATTTCCAAGTGCTAGAACCACAGACATAAGACACTATTCCAGTTTTAAAAGGAATTTTATAGGAAGTACACAAGACAGACCAAAGATTATTAACTATATAGAAGTTCTATGTTCCTAAATGACTCCTTGGCACTCAAGAACTTTCTACAGTCTCTCTTTTCTTTACATTTCATTCTTTTGTTGCCCTGTAGCTTATACACTGAAGAAGGATGGCTGCTACTCAAACTTTGTTGGTTCAAATCTATGTGGGAAGTAGAATGGATGGCTAGTGGTGTGGGTCTTGCTTCTATTCCAAAAGAAGGTCCCACAAGAAGAAAAAAAAAAAAAAAAAAAAAAAAAAAAAAAAAAAAAAAAAAAAAAAAAAAAAAAAAAAAAAAAAAAAAAAAAAAAAAAAAAAAAAAAAAAAAAAAAAAAAAAAAAAAAAAAAAACAGAAGTTTCTCCAGGATGCTTGCATCTGAGAACTGAAGTATAGCTCCAGTGTGGCAGTAGAGTCACACCACATAGAGCTACATGATGCTGTAAAAGAAGGAAACAAAACACGCAGATTCTTTTTATTTGTCCTTGCTCTCAGACTCAATCCTAAATTACAATACACACTGGTCATTTTAAGCAAGAAAAGTAGAAGGCCCCTGGCATTCCTCACCTACTACATGGATAGCTCAAGCATTCACTTTAAGAGATACCTGCCCAAGTTCTCCTCATATTCTGTCATGTCCTGAAGCATGCTGATGCATTGTCTAGGAAAAAAATGCAGCTCATGCTGTATGCATCATATACTCCAACAAGGGCCCAAACAATTAGCTGGGCAACTGCCTTTAGCAGCATTGAATACACCAACAGTCTGCTAGTTTCATACATCCATCTTCTCTGATCTGCCCAGGGAAATACCAAGACAACTCTCTTTACATGGCATAACCAATGGAGGCCTTAAGTCTTACATGAGTATGCAAGCCATTGTGAGTCATGTAGTGACTAACCAACCAACTTGGGAAGAGCAGCTTATCTTATTCTGAAGGATATATGTATAGAGTGGAAAGTAAATTGTAAGGCAAAGCAGACAACTCTGAATATTTCTGAAATTATTAACAAAGAATCCTTCCTGGCTATAGTCAGTACAGAATTTAAAATCAAGGGACAAAATATTTCTGAAAGTAGTTTTGTGTTTTATGTGACTTGTATGCACATACAGATGCAAATATATCCCAGTATGTATATGTGTCTATATGTATAGTCATGCACAGGCATTTTTATACAGACACAAGTTCGTATGTTTATATTGTATATTTACTTCTCCCCTCAGATTTATTAGAACAGGTAGAAATCTGCTGAGGGCTTGCCCCATTTACCATGTCTGCCCATCACACTTCTATGATTGGGATTTAACTCTGATTCTTACTCTGTAGGATATGCTTTGAATTCTTTGATATGCCCACAGATTTCCCACTAGAATTCTTTTTAATGCTTTTGGGAAGAAGTCAGTATCATGATCCTTCATTGTACTGATAGTCATATTCAGAAAAAAATCTAGTATTTCACGTTTTGAATAAACTTTAAATTTAATATCATATTATAGGATAAAATTCTACTAGAACATTACTCATTTGTAATTATGCTCTAATTTTAAAGGAGAGATTAAAATTTACTTTCCTATTTTAACTATGAGTGGCAAAACAGTATTATGCTAGAATCTCGAAAGCAAAATCTAGAAAAAATATTTTATTTCCAAGCGTACAACTGAACACTTTTTTCTGAGATTTAATGGTTAAAATTTTTAAGAATTAAAACACAATAATTTCCTGAAATTAAAACTGTAAAACTCCTATAGAAAGTGCACATGTTGGCATACAGAGGACGATGAGATTGTAACCACTATGTGAGGAGTGCAGTGGCCTGAAATAGGTTGTGCTTGTGTAACTACTTTAATTAAACTGAATCACAGTTGCTATAGAGATTGGCAAGTTCTTTTAAAATTCTCTATGCTTAAATTTTCTTGAATATCCAAGCCATAAAATATATAACCCATAAAAAGAAGGGATGTAAAGAGGTATCAAGTTCCTAATTTACAATGTACATTTCTTTCTATCTGCTACTTTTCAAGGTGAAAGTTAACCCTTGGTATAGAATACACTACAGACACTACAGAAAAATGAAACATTGGAAGTAAACAAGGGAGGAGGATCTGGAAGCAAAATAGGCTTTAGTTCACTGCAGCATTTGATTTAGTCCTGGTTAAAACTGCATTCATTTTGAATATGCTTTGGTGTTCTAACTGGTGGTATTTATTATGAGTTATCTAAGATCAAAACCTCAGGTGACAGCAGATGCCCGGTGAGGACATGGAGAAAGAGGAATACTTCTCCATTGTTGGTTGGATTGCAAGCTGGTACAACCACTCTGGAAATCAGTCTGGCAGTTCTTTAGAAAATTGGACATAGTAGTAACTGAAGACTCAGCTATACCACTCTTGGGCATATACCCAGAAGCTCCAATATGTAATAAGGACACATGTGCCGCTATTTTCACAGCAGCCATATTTATAATAGCCAGAAGCTGGAAACAACCCAGATGTCTCTCAACAGAGGAATGGATAGAGAAAACATGGTACATTTGCACAATGGAGCACTCAGCTGGTTTTTTGTTTGTTTGTTTGTTTTTTGTTTGTTTTTCGAGACAGGGTTTCTCTTTGTAGCCCTGGCTGTCCTGGAACTCACTCTATCAACCAGGCTGGCCTCGAACTCAGAAATCTGCCTGTCACTGCCTCCCAAGTGCTTGGATTAAAGGCATGCGCCACCACTGCCCAGCTCAGTCAGCCGTTAAAAACAATGACCTCATGAAATTCGCAGGCAAATGGGTGGAACCTGAAAATATCATCTCAGTCACATAAGAACACACATGATATGCATCCACTGATAAGTAGATATTAACCATCCCATATACAGTCACCAATCCTGGATGCTATTGTGGATGCCTGTAAGTGGGATGGTAGCCTGATATGGCTGTCACCTGAAAGGCTCTGCCAGAGCCTGACAAATACAAAGGTGGATGCTTGCCATCAGCCAGCCATTGCAGCTATTGGACTGAGCGCAGGGACAGAGCATTGGCTGGTCTGTTTCATTATATAAATGGGAAAGTGAGAACTGTCTCGCAACTGATACTTGAAAATTGGCACAGTGCAAGATAGTGTAGCTTACATTTTAACAAGATTCCTGTTAATTTAGAAAGTATTTGAACTCAAGACCCTTTCCTTTCCAAATGGCATAGTTTTAATGATTATTCCACTTTTAATTAAAGATTTAAGCAACTTGTTCTCAATAAAACTTATAACTATTAAGATTAACCATAACTTGTAATAGGTTTTAAATTAACAAGGTGTTTCATTTAACAAATCTGTGTGCAGTAGGGCAAAAAAATAATTACAATTTATTTCTCTTAAATGTGTTAGTAATTAACATTTCTAATTCTGTATGTGAAATAAATGCTTTGGTTTAAAATATAAAAGAAAATTAATGAAGAATAAATTCTGTAATTTAAACTGAAGTCAGAAGATATAACTACTCATTTGTTAGTATGTAACTTTCCTTTAAGTATTTTGACTCTACTTTATTGTGAGTTTCTATAGTTGATTGAAAAATTGAGAAAACACCCCACAAAATACATTAAAATTATGATGTGTAAAATTCTGACACAAAGTAAAATAAAGTTCAAACTTACAAATATTTGTCTCAAGTAAGTAGATTTGGACAAGTTCAAACTGTGCTTTACACCAATGACCTGGACCCTGTATCTTCTTTAGCAGACCAAATATTGATCAATGTGCTAGACCCATTTTAGGTAGTAAAACTTCCACATGATTCATAGACAGTTCCGCATTCTGTCACTAGCAAGGGCAAAGTATAACTAATTGTCTTTTTGGGATTTCAAAACTTAGCTGAGAAGTAATCTGCTATGCAGAACACTGCATCGAATCAACTTTGTATGTAGTGATATTATTTGAAATTATTTATTTACTATATGAATAAAAATATTTACTTCCCTAAATATAAAAATGTATAATAAGTAAAGGAAGAAAATTAAATTTACAGATTTTAGCTACTTCTTACTATGATAATTCACTGTGTCTCTCATTTTAAAGAGCCCAAATTAAAATGTGTAAGTTTCTAAATATAAGTAACCAAATTTCTAATTATCTACTTCAGATGTCAATGAAATATTCAGAATTTCTGATTTAAATATGCAAAATGTGATACTAATTTTCTAGACTTTTTATTCTTTTTTTCAAATTAGAATACATTTAAAGCAGTAAATAATGATCTATACACCACATTTAACAATTCAAAGTTATTTCTTATTCTTGTTTCTAAATCAGGCAAAAATATTTCATTTCTACAGATTAAGTTAAGCATCTGTCAAAGTAGGAATCACAATGGTTTTTCATAACTTTTGAAAACCATTTAAATACAAAATAGAATCAGAGTGGAAATGTCATTCTTGTCAACAATTGGCTTATAGACCTTACCCAATATTTCTCCTTATTGGGAACAGAGCAAGAAAGCTTAAATGTAGAGGCATGAAGTACTTACCAAACACTGGCCACTATGAAGGGAGATTCAAATATAATGTCTTCAATTCTCTAAAATTTAAGTAATTCTGTTTCTGTTTTTAAAATTTATTTTTTATTATTTTTAATTATATATGGCATGTATCTGTGAGGGAGTAGCCATATTTCTGCAGGAGCCCCCATAAGTCAGAGGCATTGGATTCCCCTGGAGTGAGAAATTGCAGGACATTGAAAGCCAACAAGTGTTGGTAATGGTAATAGACCTCACTTGGTCCCCTATAAGAGCAGCTTACTTGTAAATGCTGGGCTATTGCTCTGACCTCTTCAGTAATTCTCTTAGTGTTTTACTCCAACAAAATCATCAAATACCACCAATATGCTCAGACAATTACTTAAAAATTAAAGGATAAAATTATATCACACTTGCCATATCGGGAATTTAATAGCTTTATTTTTAATGTGATAAAAGACTTTAAGTGACAAAAACTCACTTTGACTTTTAGTGGATGTACAAAATATTTTATTTCATTTTAAAACATAACATCCAGCTTAAAATGAATATTATTCTAAAGACCCAAAGTGTAGTCTAAACTCTCTTTGCACCAATATCATTGAAAGTACAGCTCAAAGACAGTCTTTCAAGCTATTACTGAACATATCAGGCTTCTTTTTTTTGCTAATATCGTATCTCCCCTTCACACACACACATGATGTTTATGCAGCTCTGTTAAAACCTCTATCTATTATTAATAGAACACATTTTGTGGGATCCTTTAACATAAAATGCATAGGCAGGGTAAGCCCTCAGATAACAAAGGATTTGATTTCCATGATTTGTTTCATGACATGTTAGTGAGTTCCCCCCTTATCTTGCTTTCTATCTTGAAAAACACTATTATGAAATCCAGTACATCACATCTACAACAGTAAATTCTGAGAACTATTACAATTGCATTTGAGATGAACACCTGTTCTCTGATCACCTTAGCATGCCGGGATTGGGATTCCTAGGCTTCTGCTTTGCTGATTTTGTGGTTGGTACTAGTGACCAGTCTTCTTTTTTGGCCACTGATGCTCTCAATGTTCTTATGCTGACTGGGAACTTTGCTTTACCATCAAATCAATTTTTAGGTCTCTGTCCATGCATCTATAGGTACTTCCTATGTGGATGTTTTGGACGGTAGGTAGAGCCAAAAGCCCTTCCTGATCTTGTTCATGGAACAGGGAATAATGAATGTTCTTCCCTGTAACAAACATGCTTGGCAAATCCATCAGTGGATAGGCACCAAGACTGCAGTCAGGAATGACTGGATCTGGACAGTTTCCCTGAATAGTTGTGGTCATATCTTCCAGATACCAAATGTTTTGCTCACTCTATCAGCATGTAACTTGTAAAGAGAAACTAGAGAGACTCTGAGTGCCTGTTGGTTCTGCTGTTTAATGAACATTGCTGACGTGTGTGTGTGTGTGTGTGTGTGTGTGTGTGTGTGTGTGTGTGTGTGTTTCCCCACTTGAGGGGTATATAAGGAGTGATACTAACACACTCTCTGACTTGGGTCATCCGTTCTTACAAACCTCCTGAACAAAAATCCAGCTATTGAGGGACTACCTTTTTTTTTTTTTTAATCTCAACTCCTCCTCCTCAGACTCCTAGAAGTCACACTTAAATTACTTCTACAACTTTTGGTTGTGAGCCTAGCCTTTAATGGTGGGGGAAGGAGTAACAGAGGAAAAGCATATGTAGAGAGACAACTGAAATTAGTTGGCATTTGAAGGGTGATATTGAAATCTATAGACGCCTATATGGGTAACCCTAGCGAAGGCTCCTATTAATGGATGGTAAGGAGCCTAGTAATGATTGGCCTGAAGCAGCTGTCTTCTGTTACCAAGTAAGACTTCTAGTCATGGGACTAGGACACCAACTTTTTTTTTTTTTTGAAGATTTTTATTAGATATTTTATTTATTTACATTTCAAATGTTATACCCTTTTCTGGTTTGCCCTCCAAAAACCCCGTATCCCATACCTCCTTCACCTGCTCACCAAACAATCCACTCCCCCTTCCCTGTCCTGGAATTCCCCTACACTGGGGCATTGGGCCTTCACAGGACCAAGGGCCTCTTCTTCCATTGATGCCCAACAAGGCCATCTTCTGCTACATATGAATCTAGAGCCCTGGGTCCCTCCATATGTACTCTTTGGTTGGTGGTTTAGTCCCTGGGAGTTCAGGGGTATTGGTTGGTTCATCTTGTTGTTCTTCCTATGGGGCTGCAAACCCCTTCAGCTCCTTCAGTCCTATCTCTAACTCCTCCATTGGGGACCCTGTGCTCAGTCCAATGGTTGGCTGCTAGCATCCACTTCTGTATTTGTCAGGCACAGGCAGAGCCTCTCAGGAGACAGCTATACTCTTGTCAGCAAGCACTTGTTGGCATCCACAATAGTGTCTGGGTTTGATAACTGTATATGGGATGGATCCCCATGTGGGGCAGACTCTGGATGGCCTTTCCTTAATTCTCTGCTCCATACTTTGTCTCTGTATCTCCTCCCATGGTTATTTTGCCTCCCCTTCTAAGAAGGGCATGTAGAAGAATGTAAATCAATCCGTTCTTATCTCCTTGTACAAAGCTCAAGTCCAAGGGGATCAAAGACCTCCACATAAAACCAGATACACTGAAACTAGTAGAAGAGAAGGTAGGGGAGAGCCTTAAATACATGGACACAGGGGGAAAGTTCCTGAACAGAACACCAATGGCTTATACTCTGAGATCAAGAATTGACAAATGGGACCTCATAAAATTGCAAAGCGTTTGTAAGGCAAAGGACACTCTCAATAGAACAAAACAGCAACCAACGTATTGTGAAAAGATCTTTAGCAACACTACATCCAATAGAGGGTTAATATCCAAAATATACAAAGAACTCGAGAAGTTAGACTTCAGAGAACCAAAGAACCCTATTTAAAATGGGGTACAGAGCTAAATAAAGAATTCTCAACTGAGGAATATTGAATGGCTGAGAAGCACCTAAAGTAATATCCAACATCCTTAGTCATCAGGGAAATGTAAATTAAAACAACCCTGAGATTCCACACCAGTCAGAATGGCTAAGATAAAAAAAACTCAGGTGACAGCAGATGCTGGTGAGGATATGGAGAAAGAGGAACAATCTTCCATTGTTGGTTGGATTGCAAGCTGGTACAACCACTCTGGAAATCAGTCTGGTGGTTCCTCAGAAAAATGGACATAGTACTACCTGAGGACCCAGCTATACAACTCCTGGGCATATACCCAGAAGATGGTCCAACATATAATAAGGACACATGCTCCACTATGTTCATAGCAGCCTTATTTATAATAGCTGGAAGCTGGAAAGAACTCAGATGTCCCTCAAGAGAGTAATTGATATAGAAAATGTGGTACATTTACACAACAGGGTACTACGTAGCTATTAAAAACAATGACTTTATGAAATTCTTAGGCAAATGGATGGAACTAGAAAATATCATCCTGAGTGAGGTAACCCAGTCACAAAAGAACACATGATACGCACTCACTGATAAGTGGATATTAGCCCCAAAGCTCTGAATACCCAGCATACAATTCACAGACCACATGAAGCTCAAGAAAAAGAAAGACCAAAATGTGTCTACAAAACCATTAACCCACAACCTCTCCCACCTGTAAGATGGCCTGGGAGAGGGCCAACCAATGATTGGCATAATTTGACGTCCAATCCACTAGAGGGAGCCCATGTGTGACGCCACCTGTTTGGAGAGAGGAAGCTGGATAGCCCAGAGTCCTAGGGGGGGAAAAGGTCATTGAAATGATTCCTAATGATTCTTTGCTATATTCATTAATCAGTGCCTAGTGCAATCATCATAAGAAAGGTTTTCCAAGCAACTGACGGAAGCAGATACAAAGACCCACAACCGAAAATTAGGTGGAAGTTGGGGAACTCTCTAGAAGAGGAGAAGGAAGGATTGTAGTAGTTAGAGAGATCAAGAAAATCATGAAAACACAGACCACAGAATCTGCTAAACATGGCTCATAGGGGCTCATAGAGACTGAAGCTTCAATCACAGAACTTGCATTGGTCTGTGCTAGGTCCTCAGCATACATGTTGTGGTTGGTAGCTTCGAATTTTTGTGGGACTCCCACCAGTGAGAGTGGGACGGTATCTCTGAGTCTTTTGCATAGTCTTGGAATCCTTTACCTCTTCCTGCCTTGCCTCATCCATCCTGATACCAAGGCTTGTACCTCATGCTATTGCAACTTGGTATGACTTGTTTGGTTGATATCCCTGGATGTCCTGCTCTTTTTCTGAAAGGAAACAGAGAAACATGAGTCTTGGGGGAATGCGAAGGGGAATGGTGAGAAGAGTGGAAGAATTGAGGCTGCAGTTGGAAAGTATTTATGAAAGAAAGATAAACCGAAAACAAAAACAAACCTTTTACCACAGGAAAGGTAGAGGAAAACAGGAAAGATTAGACAGATCTATATAGGTAGGTAGGTAGATAAATAGGTAGGTGGGTAGGTAGGTAGGTAGATGAAAGAAAGAAAGAAAGAAAGAAAGAAAGAAAGAAAGAAAGAAAGAAAGAAAGAAAGAAAGAAAGAAAGAAAGAAAGAAAAACAGGCATGCATACAGATGACAGAGGCAGGCAGACAGGCAGGCAGACAGCCAGATGACAGAGGCAGGCAGGCAGGCAGGCAGACAGCCAGATGAGAGAGGCAGGTGGGCAGACAGAGAGAGATAATTTCTGCTAAGGAAGAACCTAAGGCTCTAGGGAAGTTTCTTAATTGCCACAGATGATCAATACTAAAGACTCTACATCCTCCAAGACCCCACATTACACTTACACATTATATTTGTATTATTATTTTGACACCTATGTCTAAACTGTCAAGGGAATTATGCTAAGAAATAACCTCAAAAGAAGATATATTCTAATATGCTTAAAATATAGGCATTCTAATACCATTAATTACAACAACCTACCAAGGACTAATAAAAATTCCTTTTAAATCAACACTATAGAAACCCTTGAGCTGCTCCACACACTTTACCTTCCTGCTTTTGATGAACAACCTCTAATCTTCTTTCTGGACCAGACAATTCTTTCTTTCACTTATTAAACTCCTCCTTAAAGTGTGTGTCTCTGCTGTGTTTACTTCAAGAAAGGAGGAAAAAGGAAAAAACTTAAAGTAATATAAGTTGCCCAAACTACTTATGAAGAATTTTATGAATAGCTATGGGATGGAGCAAATGAATATTTTATGATGTTCAAGTCAAACTGTTTACATGTGAGAGAAAGAGAGAGAGAGACAGAGACAGACACACAGACAGAGACAGAGACAGATAGGGACAGAGACATGGAGGGGGGTCAAGGACATAAGCTTCTGGAATACTATCATGACTGATTTCTTAAAATCTCAGGATCATATAGTTTATGACTGAAGAAACATTTTGACAATCTTCCCAATATCTATTACTGAACACCTTTGATACTCTAGGGTTCTATACTATTAAAAACAATAAGAGTTGTCGAAGTGATTGTCTTAACACAGTATTTCAGATAAAGCAGAGGACTTATTTACCTCTTTCTAGATGAGTTTTGAACAACTAAGGCTAGTCATCAAAACAAACAATGGGTAAATTGTCTTATGAAAAATTAGTCAGAGGAGCCCATATCAGTTCTGGAGAGGTGGCACACTGGTAAAAAGTACTGAATGTTCTCTCAAAGTACCTAATGTCTGTTCCCAGTCCCCACATAGAAACTGTTATACGTCTTTAACCCCAGTTCCAGAAGTCCAAATCCCTCCTATTTGAATTTCTTGGAAACTAGGCATATGTGTGCAATACATACATACATGCAGTCAAACATTCATATACAAGAGAAAAATTAATTTTTTATTTGATTGCATTTCCTTTGCTGGATATGTGAAATACTCACTGATATAAGAAAATGTTCACTATCTTTGTGTGATTTTTCTTATATTATTTCTTTTATTCTGATGTTAGACTCAATAGCCCATCCTTCTAAAATCCCCCAATCACCCAAAACTCATCAAAGTGAGGTAAAATTAACACAAGGAAAATTGGAACCTGAATAAAACTTTTAAAGTGGGATAACTTTCAGGTTTGAGACATGATGAGAAAGTGAGAGAATCTCTTAAAGGTTTGATGAGAGTTCCAACTCAAGTGGCCAAGATGCTGACACAAGTGCCTGAACTCACAAGATGTCTGAACACTCTTCATCTCTACTAAAATTTCATTGTTCTGGAAGTCACCGAGCACCTGTCTGCTCTGTCTGATATACTCACACTTAATTCCTTACATCTGCTTCCTTATTAAAGGTTTTGGCTGCTACACAAAATGTTGAGCTTTGCACATATTTCTCATTTTACAGTAAAAAAAATTATCAAGGGCACAATCCTTTGTTTATTATTTCATCACACCCCTTATGTGGACTTTCAATATTTGACCTCTCTCATATCTAATCTCTTCAGATGGAAACACAGCCTCTTTCCTCCTTGACCTGATCTGAGTAGAGCTTTTATTTTTTACAGGTCCTATCTTCTGAGTGTTGAAAACATGTCAATAGCTCTTAGGCTTCTAGAGTTCTCATATGCTCCTTTGCCCTTTCGTATATTTAAAATAAGATTTCCCCTTGATACACATGTGCTCTTCAGTTTTTATCTCTTTCTGGTACTTTAGTTTAATATTATTTTACGAAGTGATACTGAAATCTTTCTTTTTAAAGTAAACTTACAGTGCTCCATTGGTGTTATATTAATGATTGTGGATATACTTCATGCATGTTAGATTCCTGTAGTCACTTAGATCTTTATTATTATTATTATTATTATTATTATTATTATTATTATTATTGATACTTTATTTACATTTCCAATGTTTCCCTTTTTCTAGGTCTCCTCTTTGGAAACCCCTTATCCCCTCCGCCTCCCCGCATCTATGGGGGAATTCCACCTCCCACCCACCCGACCACCCATTCCCATATTCCCACCTTGGCATTCCCCTTTACTGGGGCCTCTAACACCCTCAGGCCCAATGGCCTCTCCTCTCTCCCTGATGGCCAACGAGGCCATCCTCTGCCACATATGTGGTCTGAACCATGGGTCCATAGATGTGTATTCTTTGGTTGGTGGTCGAAACTCCAAGACGACCAGGGGTGGCGTCAGGCCCATTGACACTGTTGCTCCCTCCATGGGGCTGTAAATTCCTTCAGCTCCTTCAGACCTTTCTCCAACTCCTCCATCTGGGACCTCACTCTCAGTTCAGTGGTTACTGTAAGTGAAACTTGGGCATTGTGAACTTTTGGGCCAATATCCACTTATCAGTGAGTACATACCCTGTTCATTCTTTTGTGATTGAGTTACCTCACTCAGGATGATATTTTCAAATTCCATCCATTTGCCTGCAAATTTCATTAAGCCATTGTTTTTAATAGCTGAGTAGTACTCCATTGTGTAGATGTACCACATTTTCTGTATCCATTCCTCTGATGAGGGACATCTGGGTTGTTTCCAACTTCTGGCTATTATAAATATGGCTGCTATGAACATAGTGGAGCATGAGTCTTTATTACATGTTTGAGTATCCTCTGGGTATATGCCCAGGAGAGGTATAGCTGGGTCTTCAGGTAGTATTATGTCCATTTTTTTC
>CM052702.1:74852329-74862980 GCA_028551405.1 Uromys caudimaculatus | reverse complement strand
AAAAGATCTTAACCAATCCCATGTCCAATAGAGGGCTAATATCCAATAAATACAAAGAACTCAAGAAGCTAGACTCCAAAAAACCAAATAACCCCATCGAAAAATGGGGAACAGAACTAAACAGAGAATTCTCAACTGAGGAAATTCGCTGGGCTGAGAAGCACCTAAAGAAATGCTCAACATCCCTAGTCATCAGAGAAATGCAAATCAAAACCAGTCTGAGATTCCACCTCACCCCAGTCAGAACGGCTAAGGTCACTTAGATCTTATTACCATGATATTTCACTTCATTCAGATCTTTTCATCTACTAAGTTGTTCACATGCCTTATAAAATACAGGTATATGGAGTTTAACTATGTTGCTATCCAAGTAGTAAATGGTGTTGCATTTTTAAAACTTAAAGACTTGTGATTTGTTATATTTTAAATAACTACTTTTATTAATATTAATGACATATTTTCTTGCATTTTCTCTTCAATGCTTTGAAGAGAAATCTAGGAAGGCAGGCTAATGAAGTGATTGGTAAAGTCTTTTCCTTTCTGTTTTGTAATAGGTCTTTAATAAGTCAGTACAAAATTATGTTTTCTAATATGGTTTTGTGTAATTGCACATTATTGATATCTACATCTAGTCTTTGTTATGTTAAAATGTTTCACTAAATATATAACTTATTTAAGAAAAATGAAATTTCCCCTTATATTTTTTGAATACATAATGTAATATATTTGTTGTTTAAAATCTCACTTTCTGTTGAACATAGAATTTTTTTCTTATACACTACAGCCCCATCAAAGGTTCCCACCCCTCCACTCCTGTTATGCTCCCCTACTTCTTTCAAACCCAAACCACTTTCCATCCATTTCCACTTCAGAAAAGAGCAGGTCTCCAAGAAACATCAGGCAGGCAGAACAAGATAAAATAAAACAAGGCAAAAACTCCCACATTGAGGCTGCACAAGGCAATCCACTATGAGGTAAAGGGTCTCAAGATACATCAAAAGAGTCAGAATAGACCAACTCTCTTTGTTAGGAGTCTCACAACACCACCAAACTAACAGTCATAACATAGATGCAGAAGACATTGTGCAAACCCATATAGGGCCCATGCTTAATGTTTCAGTCTCTGTGAGTCTGTATGAGTCCTGCTTACTTACTTTGGTGGGGCAGGTTGTCCTGGTAGCCTCCATTTGCTCTGACTCCTATAGCCTTTCCTCTCTTTTTTCCATGAAGTTCCTCAATTTCCAAGGGAAGAGACCAGATGGAGACCTCCAAATTAGATCATCTTTGCACATGTCTGCCTATGGGTATTTGCACACACTCTCATCTGCTGCCAGAGAAAGTCTTTCTGATGACTACTGGACAAGAACTGATCAATGAATATAGCAGAATCTAACTGGGAATCATTTAATTGATTTTGTTTTGGGGGAATTATTTTGTGGGGTAGCTTTTGATGGTGTGTGTGTGTGTGTGTGTGTGTGTGTGTGTGTGTGTGTGTGTGTCTATAGTGTTTGGTTCTACCCGTAAGTCTCTGGATATCCAGTTTCTAGTCCCTGGCCATTCAGGCAGTGTGGGATATGGGTTCCCTACTGTGTGGTATCTCTCAAATAAACCAAACATTGGTTGGCCATTCTTATAGGTTCTGTGCCACAATTTCTCCATTATATCTTGCAGGCAGGACAGGACAGATTGTATGTGGAGGGGTTTGTGGCTAGAAAGCTGTCCATGTTTCTATAGCCTGAAGTGTACCTTCTCCCACCAAAGAGACTAAAACTTAGGGGTGAAGGACCTGAGCCTGCACCAGGTACATCTTTCTAAGTTTAATGACATAAGTGGAAAGTGTCCTTAGTCTCTCTATTCAGGGAAACCTCCTGTCTTCCCATCAGTCTGTGTGTTTAGAGATCTCAATAGGGCAAACAAATCAACCCAATGACACCTAGTCTCACCACTTGCAAACTTGCCTACCTATAGAAGATGGCCCGTTCAGACTTTGTATCTTCCATTACCAGGAGTCCTAACTAGAGTCATCCTCATTGATTCCAAGAATATTTTGCTGAAGGAGGTTCCATACTGCCCTCTAACTGATCCTTAATTCTAGATGTCTCTCTGCACTCTCTCCCTCCCCCATTCCCCTAACACCACATGTGCCCTGCTCCAGCCCCCATCAACTACCTGTCCATCTGTAGAACCTTGTGTATTTCTCCATCCCAGGTAGATCCATACTTCTCCATAATACATCTCTTCTCTACCTAACTTCTCTGGGTTTTGTATTTTAACATGATCATCAATTGCTTAGCAGTTAATGTCTACTTATAAGTAAATTTATAATGCATTTATCTTTCTGGGTCTGGGTTACCTAATACAGGATTATTCTTTCTGGTTGTACCATTTGCCTACAAATTTCATGATATAATTTTTAAACCCCTGAGTAAAATTCCAGTGCTCAAATGACCAACAATTTATCTGTTCTTCAGTTAAGGGACATGTAGATTATTTCCAGTCTCTGGTTATTATGAATAAATCCAAAAGGAACATAGTTAAGCAAGTACCCTTGTGGAAGGATGGAACATCCTTTGAAATATACCCAAGAGGGGTTTATCTTGGTCTTGAAATAGATATACCAATTTTCTTGGGGTGCTACCATATTGCTTTCCATAATGATTGTACAAGTTTACACTCCCATGATCAAAGGATCCGTTTTCCCATTGCTCAAAATCCTCATCAGCATGAGCTGTAACTTGAGCTACCAATCTTAGCTATTCACCAGTGTTAGATGGAATATTAAAGGCATTCTATATTTTCTGGATGGATAAGGATACTGAACAATTTTTTACTGTTTCTCAACATTTGAGATTCCTCTATTAATAATTCTCTGTTTAAATCCATACCCCATTTTAATTACATTATTTGTTTTTCAACATCTAATTTCTTCAATTCCTTATATATTTCAAATATTAGACTTCTATCAGATGTAGAGTTGGTAAAAAAAATTTCCCATTCTGTAGACTGCCTCTTTGTCCTATTGGCTTTCTTTTGCTTACAGAAGGTTTTTAGTTTCAAGAGTTTCCAATTAATTTTTGATCTTAGTGTCTACACTATTAGCGTTTTGTTCAGAAAATTCTCTCTTCTGCCAATGTATTCAAGGTTGTTCCCCATTCTTTCTTTTAACCAGTTCATTCCATCTTGTTTTATATTAAGGTCATTGATCCCCTTGGACTTGAGTTTGTGCTGGTGATAAATATGAATCTATTTGCATTCTTCTGCATACTAACATCCAGTTTGACTAATACTATTAGTTGATGACATATTCTGTGTGTATTTCTGGCTTCTTTATAAAGATATGGGTGTTCATGGGTGTATGGATTAATATCTGGGCCTTCAATTCTCTTCCATTGACCAATTTATCTATGTTTATGCCAAAACATTTGTGTTTTCTCTTGTGTTTTAAATGTTTAAACTTTGTGGTAATATATGAAACCAGAGATGGAAGTATCTTCAGCAGTTCTTGTATTGTTCAAGATTTGTTTGGCAATCATTAGTGGTTTTGTTGTTGTTGTTGTTGTTGTTGTTGTTGTTGTTTTGCTATATAAAGCTGAGAATTATGCTTTCTATATCTGTAAAGAATATGTTAGAATTTTGATGAGCGTTGTGTTGAATGGGGAGATTTCCATTTTTAGGATAGCCATTTTTACTATGCAAATCCTGTCAATCTGTAAGCATAATAGATCTTTCTAACTTCTGATACTTTCTTCAGAAGACAAGAAGTTTTATCACACAAGTTACACATTTTCTTGGTTAGAATTACCCCCATGATATTTGATATTATTTGCAGATGTTGTGGAGGGTATTGTTTTCTTCCTCAGCCCATTCATTATTTGTACATAGGAGGACAACTGATTTTCTTTAGTTACTCCAGCCACTTTGCTGAAAGTGTTTATCAACTGTAGAAGCTAACAAGTAGAATTTTTTTAGTCAATATGTATATTATCTTATTAGCTACAAGTAATGATATTTAGACTTCTTCCTATCTGATCTGTATCCTCTTAGTCTCCTTCAGTTGCTCTAACTAGAACATTGAGTAGTATTTTGAATGGATATAAAGAAAATATATAACCTTGTTTTCTCCCTGAGTTTACTGGAATTGCTTTTAGTTTCTTTCATGTTGAGGAGTTTTAATGCAGTGACATGGCTGGTCACGCAAAACATAACAGGCAAGAACCTTCTAAGTCTGTATGATCTACGTGAAATGCAAACAAGCCACCAAGAGATTCTTTATTAAGCAAAGCAAAGAGACCAGATACCTGAATATGAATCTGGCAGAAATAGAAGAAAATAAATGTTCAGGTATGATATTAAGAGGTAGAAAGGAGAGGTCTGTGTTAGAATGACCTATGATGGGTTGGTAAACTCTGAATAGTTATGATAAAAAGGATAGTCAAATTTTACTTGTCTGATTCTTCAACCATGACGTATTTATAAGTAAATGCCTATATTTTCTAAAAATATTTTTTCAGTTATTTTCTAAATAATTTCTACATTATTTCAAGAGTGGGAAGTATAGCATTCTATTTGGAATTAAATTACATTGGCTTTTCCATTTAGAAATATATTCTTCATAAACTTTAGAAGTAACTACATTGAGACTTGTTTAAAAAACAATTCAATAAAACATTTAGCTTTTAAATCTCAAAAATATGTTAAATTTTATATGGTTTTTATTTCTACCATAAAGTTATACTCTTTGTGTATGTCTATAGAAGTAGAATAAAGTACGAAGGGTTACACACTAAATTTAGAAACAGTGAAAAATATACATATATGTATATGTGTGTGTGTGTGTGTGTGTGTGTGTGTATATATATATATATATATATATATATATATATAAAAAACAGGGAATTAAAATTTTAATACTACAAAGCAATTATAATAATACATACCCAAGTAAGCAACAAAATGCTTTATTTCTAGTGAAGTGATGGCCATCCCTGGTGCTGTCCTTAGTTCTAGCCATCAAAATGCTGCTATATATTCCTCATAGGTATCCTTTGATCAGTTGGCTCTGCTCCGCCATTATCAGGATGCAAGGTTTTGAGACTCTCCCAGCTTCTGATCCCCTTCTGCTTGTGTCCATGTTCAGCTTAAGGTCTTGTTCCTTTTGTGGGTTATTTCCTCAAACTCTGCATTCTATGGTGTTCTTCCAGTG
This sequence comes from Uromys caudimaculatus, assembly GCA_028551405.1. NCBI lineage: Eukaryota > Metazoa > Chordata > Mammalia > Rodentia > Muridae > Uromys > Uromys caudimaculatus. The sequence continues at coordinate 74,857,777 of CM052702.1, read as the reverse complement.
ATCTTCACCAATCCCTTGTTTCATTAATCAGAAGCAGAATGAGATGGAGAACAGTGAGCTTTGTAGATTTTTCCAACATAACTGTCCCTACTACTTATCTGAAGATATGTGTGTGATGTTCCTCTTAGTTAGTGGATTTAAAGTTTCTGAGTGATTACAGCCTCAGTTATTTGCCTACCTAGCAATGGTAGCTGGAAGGGAATGGTAGGCACTAATAGAACCTCAATTTCAGTTTCCTGCATTCCCTTTTTGATTCTCAGGGATTGTTTGTGGTTTTCTGTGCTCCACTTTCTGTTTTGGATTTGCCAGTGTATACTTCCTCTCAGCCCTTCACTTCAATTGCCTGGCAAAATTCAGCACAATATGTACAGCTTCATCCCTTTCATTTCGCCCTCTGTTTATTGCTTTGGTTTTGTCTTCTGGAACCCGATAATTAAAAAGAAATCAATAATAGCTCTTTTTAAATGAAAACACATAAGAGGTAAATTGATACTGTAAATATAGTTATTGTTCTCTTGAAAAATAATTTCACTGGAATTGAGTTTCTTCAAAGCTGCATTTAATATTTTGTAGGAAAGCTAGCTTATCTCCAGTTTTTTTGTGTTTTAATATTGGAGGAGCTGAAGTTTGTGTGTGTGTGTGTGTGTGTGTGTGTGTGTGTGTGTGTGTTGGTGTGCGTATATGTGTGTAATATTCATGCACATATACTCATGTCCACAAATATATTCACTGTATAATGAGCTCTCTGTACCTTGATGTATCTGTTAATCATTGTGGCCATCCTGAAAGCTGGAAGTATCCTACTCTTTTAGTCTTCTGCTTTGAATCCTAACACAGAAGTGTCACTTAGAAAGCAGTAAGAGATTAATTAGGTTGAAAGGTTATTCCAAGTTGGAATTGATTTATTACTCTACCCTAACATATTTGTTCTTTGGTAACAACAACAACAACAACAACAAAATCACATGTTTTTAATGCACAGCCTAAAAAATTCTGAAAATATATACTTATGCTATATCAGAGGTAATTATAAAGTTACTAATGTGTCTCTTCAAAATGGCAAGATTTTTGGGCCATAACCTGTATAAATCTGAGTTGATATAAATTATTCTTTTCATTTCTCCTGAGTTTGTTATTATTCAAGTTCTAGATGGTTCTGTGTATTTCAGAGAGATGCTTTAATATGTTTTTAGTTGTTCTCAATTTATATATATATATATATGAATTATTTTCCAAGCATTTTGTTATATTAATCATATTTACATATATTCACATATATATTCATTGATTTCATGTTGGATTTCTTTGTTCTTATATGCTTACCCCCACATTTTGGGCCATCCACAATATAAGGTACTTTTCTTTTCTTTTTGTTTGTTTATATTTCTTTTTCTTACATTTGAAATGTTATCACCTTTCCTGGTTTCCCCTTTTGAACTTCCTTCTCCCATTCCCCTTCACCCTCCTTCTATGAGGATGCTCCCCCTCCCACCCATCCACTCCCACCTCACTGCCCTGGCATTACCCTATACTGGTAAATCGAGTCTTCACAGGACCAAGGGCCTCTCCTCCCATAGATGCTCAACAAGGCCACCCTCTGCTACATATGAGCCTGGAGACATGGGACCCTCCATGGGTACTCTTTGGTTGGTGGTTTGATGAGAGAGCTCTAGGGGGATCTGGTTGGTTGATATTGTTGTTCTTACTATGGGGGTTGCAAATCCTTTCAGCTCCTTCAGTACTTCCTATAACTCCTCCATTGGGGACTCTGTCCTCAGTCCAATGTTTGGCTACAAGCATCTGCCTCTATACTTCTCAGGTTCTGGCATAGCCTCTCAGGAGACAGCTATAACAGGCTACTCTCAGCAAGCAATTCTTGGCATCCAAAATAGTGTCTGGGTTTGGTGTCTGTATATGGGATGGATCCCTAACTTGGGCAGTATATTGATGGCATTTTCTTCAGTCTCTGCTCCCCACTTTGTCCCCATATTTCGTTTAGACAGGAGCATGTCTGGGTTAAGATTTTGGAGTTGAGTGGGTGGCCCATCCCCCAACCGGGGGCCTTTCCTAACCCTTGGATTTGGTCTCTACAGGTTCTCCCTCACCTTTGCTGGGCATTTAAGCTAATCTCATTCCTGTTGCATCCTGGGCGTCTCTTCCTTTCCTGGCATCTGAGACTTGCTGGTGGCTAACCCCAGTTCCTGATCACCCATTGCTGCACACTTCTGTTCAAATTCCTGACCCTCAGTATATCATACCTTTCTTGTCTCAAACCTGAACCTGACCCCTTTCCCTCCTTCCCCCTCCTTTCTTCCTCCCAAGTACCTTCCACCCTCTACCTCCTGTGAGTATTTTGTCCCCCCTTCTAAGAAGGACTGAAGCAATAGGATACTTTTCAATAGTTATATTTTTTAACATATAAATACACAAAACATATGCTAGAAAACAAATCATTTCACAGTTAACTCAAACAATAAAATTTTGTGATAATAGGAACCTTGCGAAAATAGGACAATGAACTACTTACACTACTTTCTACTATTATATTTAGAAGATTTCCTTTTCTAATAATAAAGAAAACTTCATTTTTCTATACCAAAATGTGAAATGTTCATGCTACATCTTAGAAGTATAGTCAGTTTGTTCATACTGCTATTTTATAGAGAAACCAGAAATGAGGCATAAGAAACCATCCCTGTCCTGTGGTAGCTTGTACAGTTTGTTTGTTTGTGAACTTTGCCAAAGATGGACAGAAAACAGGGCACAGTGCTGTGCCCTTTATTGTTGAGTCAGTATGACTAGAGGGTAGGTTGCTGCAATAGTATATAATGAAACTACCTTTCCAATTGATAAAAGAGAGGAAATAATGTCAGCATTGCTATCCCCTGAAGGTTTTTCTCAAGTATGAAAGATAATTTAGGTTTATACTTTATAGTATGTTGCTTTTCATTTCATTTCATTTCAGCTATTTATGTAACTCCAGAATTATTCTGAAAGAAACTCAGGATCTCAGAAGTTACTGTGTAACTCCTAGAAGCATCTCCCTTTTAGAAATCTAAATTTTAGTGGTTATGCTTTATTTGTCAGTATTGTACTGTGTCTGCTTAGCATGTCCTATTCTGTTGCATGTATGGGGAGGTGGCTTGTGAAGAGAGGGTGTGGCAGCAAGGTAAGACTTAAGTCATAGTCATGTCTCTGTGTTCTTTTTGCTCCCTTTGAAGCTGAGCAGATTTCTGATTTCTTTTCCTTCTCCTTCTCCTTCTCCTTCTCCTTCTCCTTCTCCTTCTCCTTCTCCTTCTCCTTCTCCTTCTCCTTCTCCTTCTCCTTCTTCATCCTCCTCCTTCCTTCATTTTTATTTTATTTATTTATATCACAAATGTTTCTATCATCTCCCTGTCATCCCTCACAGATATCTTCCCCCAGCCCCTTTGCCCCTGAGAGAGTGCCCCCACCTAGGCATCCCCTCTCTCTGGGGCATTAAGTCTCTACAGGATGAGAAGCACCCTTTCCCACTGAGGCCAGACAAGGTAACCCTTTGCTATATATGTGCTTGAGGCTTCAGAACAGCCCATGTATGCTTTTTGGTTGGTGGCTTGGTCTCTGGGAGCTCCCAGGGCTCTATGTTGGTTGACACTGTTGGCCTTCCTATGGGATGGCCATCCCCTTCAGCTCCTTCAATCCTTCTCCTATCTCTCCCATAGGGGTCCCCACGCTCAGTCCAATGGTTGGCTGTAATTATCTGCATCTGTCTCACTCATCTGCTGGTAGAGCCTCTCAGAGGACACATTCCCATCTGTAAACATATCACATAGCATCAGTAATAGTAACAGAGTTTGGTGCCTGCCAATGGGATGGATCCTAAACTGGGTCAGTCACTAGTCTACCATTCCTTCAGTCTCTGCTCCATTTTTGTCCCTGAATTTCTTTCAGACAGGAACAATTTTGGATTGAAAATATTGAAGGTCCCCGGGGTAGTTTCCCCAACCCTCCACTGGAGGCCCTGTCTGGCTTCTAGAGGTGGTCTTTTCAGGTTTAATATTACCTGTTGAGTATTTTGGCTATGATTACCCACGTTCAATCCTGTGAGCCTTCCCAACACCAGGTCTCTTGGAATTTTTAAAGGTTTTTCCCATCCCTACCCCTGGCAGCTGCATATTTCTATTCATTTTCCTGGCCCTCTGGGATTCTTTCTCCTCCCCCAACCAGATTGCTCCCTCCCTTTGTATCTCATGATTATTTTGTTTTCCCTTCTAAAAGGGAATAAAGCACCCTCATTTGAATCTTTCTTTTAGCTTAACTTCTTAGGCTCTGTGGGGTGGATCATTGGTATTATACTATGCATGTCCTTTTGGCTCTGGGTTACCTTAATTAGGATGGCAATTTTTTTTTTTTTGACATTTTCTTTTTTTTTTTATTTTATTTTTGATACTTTATTTGCATTTGCAATGTTTCCCCTTTTCTGGGTCTCCTCTTTGGAAGCCCCCTATCCCCTCCCCATCCCTACCTCTATGAGGGAATTCCACCTCCCATCCACCCGCCCACCCATGCCCCTATTCCCACCTTGACATTCCCCTTTACTAGGGTCTCTAACACCTTCAGGACCAAGGGCCTCTCCTCTCTCCCTGATGGCCATCGAGGTCGTCCTCTGCCTCATATATGGTCCGAACCATGGGTTCATAGATGTGTATTCTTTGGTTGGTGGTCCAAACTTCAGGATGACCGGGGAGGGGTGGGTGGGTCAGGCCCATTGGCACTGTTGCTCCCTCCATGGGGCTGTGAACTCCTTCAACTTCTTCAGTCCTTTCTCCAACTCCTCCATCTGGGATCTCACCCTCAGTCCAGTGGTTACTGTTAAGTGAAAATTGGGCATTCTGAACTTTTGGGCTAATATCCGCTTATCAGTGAGTACATACCATGTTCATTCTTTTGTGACTGAGTTACCTCGCTCAGGATGATATTTTCAAGTTCCATCCATTTGCCTGCAAATTTTAAAAAGTCATTCTTTTTAATAGCTGAGTAGTACTCCATTGTGTAAATGTACCACATTTACTGTATCCATTCCTCTGATGAGGGACATCTGGTTGTTTCCAGCTTCTGACTATTATGAATATGGCTGCTATGAACATAGTGGAGCATGTGTCTTTATTACATGTTGGAGCATCTTCTGGGTATATGCCCAGGAGAGGTATAGCTGGGTCCTCAGGTAGTATTATGTCCATTTTTCTGAGGGTGCACCACACTGATTTCCAGAGTGGTTGTACCAGCTTGCAATCCCACCAGCAATGGAGGAGTGTTCCTCTTTCTCCACATCCTCACCAGCATCTGCTGTCACCTGAGTTTTTGATCTTAGCCATTCTGACTGGTGTGAGGTGGAATCTCAGACTTGTTTTGATTTGCATTTCCCTGATGACTAGGGATGTTGAGCATTTCTTTAGATGCTTCTCAGTC
>CM052702.1:74831820-74851829 GCA_028551405.1 Uromys caudimaculatus | reverse complement strand
TTCGGGTCACTTAGGTATACGATCATATCATCTGCAAATAGTGATAATTTGATTTCTTCCTTACCAATTTGTATCCCTTTGACCTCCTTTTGTTGTCTAATTGCTCTAGCTAGAACTTCAATTACTATATTGATTAGGTAGGGGGAGAGATGACAATTTTTAATTCCACCCATTTCCCTAAAAAATTCATGATGACCTTGTTTTTAGTATCTTGTTTTTAATACATTTCCATTCTGCAAATGAAGCACATTTTCTGTATCCATTCTTCAGGTGAGGGAGACTTGGGATGCTTCAAGTTTCTGGCTATTATGACTAAGACTGTTATGAAAAGAGTGGAGCATGTATCCTTGGGATATTTTGGAGCATCTTTTGGTTATATAACCAGAAGCAATATAGGTGGGTCTAAATAGTTCTGGTAGTACTATTTCAAATTATCTGAGTAACCTCCAAATTGATTTCCAGAGTGGTTGTACCAGTTTGCAGTAACCAGCAATGGCATAGTATTCCCCTTTCTCCACATCCTCACTAGCACGTGCTGTCCATTGAGTTTTTAATCTAAGCCATTTTGATTGCTGATAAATAGGACCTCTTGAAACTGAAATTTTTATGTAAAACAAATTTTTATGTAAAATGTCAATAGTATGTAACTCAATCTACAGAGTTGGGAAAGATCTTCAGTAACCCTACATCCAATATAGGGTTAATATCCAAAATACATAAAGAAGTCAAGAAGTTGGACTGCAAAATCCCAATTAAAAAATGGGTAACAAAGCTAAACAGAGATTTCTCAGCAGAGGAGTCTCAAATGGCCAAAAAGCACCTACAGAAATGTTCAATATCTTTAATCATCAGGTAAAGGCAAATCAAAACAACCCTGAGAAATCTGAATTCTTTTAAAATTTCAGTTGATGTCTCTTTGGCCCAATAATGAAGAAAAATTTATATCTTTCAGTATGCGATGACAATGTAATGGCACAAGAACCCACATCAGAATCAAATACGAATCAAATGTGAACATAGAATCCATTGGTAAAAAAATTGGTGAAAAACAACAGTATCAAAAATAAATGCATTCAGAAATTTAAATTTTTAATTTGTGATGTAAAAGTTTTGACATAATAAAAATCTGAGTGTAGCACTTGCATATGACACCACATGAAATTTTACCACAACTTCTAATCGAGTAAACTATTGCTTAAATATTTTTATCAAATGTGTACTTGGAATATGAAAGGTTTTTTTTTTGTTTTGGTTTTTGGGTTTTTTTTTTGGTTTTTCAAGACAGGGTTTCTCTGTGTAGCCCTGGCTGTCCTGGAACTCACTCTGTAGACCAGGCAGCCTCGAACTCAGAAATCTGCCTGCCTCTGCCTCCCAAGTGCTGGGATTAAAGGCGTGCGCCACCACTGCCCGGTGGAATATGAAAGTTTATACAGTAATCCTTGAATCAGAAAATCATTGTGTAATATATTGCATTGATTAGCAAATGAACACACCTATTTACCTTTCTTGATATCTCTGTTAAATATACCCAGAGTCACATAGATATCACCACAACCATGTACAGCATTAAATTATTAGGACTTTTTAAGACCAAAGAGTACCAGGGCTGTAAAATCATGCATCTTTTCATTTGTTTAATTTTGTTTTCTAAGCACTGCAGTTGTTTCCATATATGAACCCTTTCTTTTTGTTTTACATGGTTTAGGCAACAAACCCTCTTGATATTACTTTCTTTTATACATCAATTTTAAAATTTTGCATTAAAATTAGAAAAAGAACTGATAAATACATTCTAGAAATAATTAAACTTTGAATAGTCCTCAAATATATAACTCTATCCCAATCATCTCATTTTATAGAAAAAATAAAAGATATCAAGAAAAAGTGTTTTGCTTAACTAAGATCCAATAATAGCAACAAAAACAAAAGGATAGAAAATAATAGTGTTCACCCATTTACACTCCACACTTTCTATAGTCCTTACCTAACTTCAGGGAATACATGAAAGTGACAGACCTTACTTGGTCAACACTGAAAATGTATAACTAAAATCTAATTGCAATATTGTTGTAGGCATGTGTGCTTATAGAATGATAATCACTAAATTGATTCTATATAAATGCAAATTATTATAAAATGTAGTCCATTACTACTTATGTACTTAATTATGCCTTTTGATAATTGATACTTAAAATTAATAAACTGTTTCTGCCTTGAGTTTAAATTAGCAGCTGTCACTAGGAGGCTGTCATGACTCCCTAGCACTTATGTCCAATAGAATATGTATAAATGGACCTCTTTTATACTAAATATAAACTTTATAGATTTTGAGATATTGATTCTGTATAATCATTATAATATAACATGAAGGTATTATCCATACACATGGCGTAGAAGAATTCTTAAAACATGTATTTGGGAAAAGCAAAAGGGGAAGAGTGAAAGAGAAAGAAAAGAGAAGGAGAACAAAATGAATGACTGTCTAAAAATAAAGACATGTGTGTGTACTTGATTAGACTTTATATTAATCTATCTATATATTCTAATATATATTATATATATTCAAATATATTTGTATTATAAGAATATATGTATATTTCAAATTATATGTGAAAATTTTGCATGCGTAGCATACATTGTGAAATAATAGAATTCTAAATTATGATTATTAGGCTTTTGATTTTCTAAAAAAAATCTTTATGTATTCGTGAGAAGATTCAGTTCTATTCCTAAAGAATCAATTGATGGAAAAATACATTTAAATTGATTTGAAGGCATTATTCTGTACAAAAAGATATTCTTTAAAGTAGGAAACAATGAAAGTCTTATAACTGTTCCAACTTAGATCCTGGGAAGATATTTTAGAATAGAGATTATATAACAGGATGGACCAAGACAGACCTTAGAGTTTCCTTGAGTTGAATAGGTAACACCAAGGTCTAAAGTATCATATGTCCTGTGAATGCCCTGGTAAAATACAGTGTAGGATAAAGGAAATGCCAGAATCACTTTGTCGTGTCCACTGTCACACAAAACCATTGTTTGCTGGTGAGCAAAGTTGAGGCAATAGAGAACACCTCCTGCATTAGAAAAGACCCATCTAGAATTCATACACCATGGGTAGAGTTGGTAGAGTCACAAGTTTCATCTACCATAGCAGAAAATCTCAAAATCACAAATTATCATGTGAAAGCTAAGATTTCTCCACCAAAATAGTGAATAATTAGCTGGAGAATTACTACTCATCGGCTGTTTCTTCATTTCACTAAATGTTTTGGAGAAGGATAAGTGTCAAGATACTTCTGAGAGTCTTAAACCCATCCCAAGCATAGTATACTTAAACAAACTAAAACTGAAACAATATTCAAATACAAACCCCTTAAAATATCATATATCCAGTAAAACAGATGACTATGTATATGATATATAAGGAAAATGTCTCCATAATTTAAAATATCACTCAATCCAAACTGTTTAAAAGATAACCAGAGTAAAATTAGTGGACATAGTTAGCTATAACTATATTATATTTATCAAGATAGAGGAAATATAATCTGATAAGGGACACATATAGAATAGTTTTAAGAAATCTAAATTAAAACCTGAAAAGAATAATCACCACTATGGAATGGTTAGAACAACAAAGCAAAAAGATAAATGATTTCTAAGACACCTCTTCAGAGTTGGACAGAGTTGAATATGCTCAGAATTTCACAATATGTAAGGAAGAAAAAGAATTATAACTTCTGTACCATCCTGAACTGAACAGTCAAACCCTGCGTTAACTCTTTACTTATCAGTTTTCTTATTTTAAAATTTCTACCATTTTTCATACATGAGAACTATATTCATACTGTCTCCCTCCTTCCTTTTCCTTTAGAATCCCTGCTATGCTTTTCAAATTCTTATCTTTGTTTCATTTACTTACTTTTGTTTGTGTGTGTGTGTGTGTGTGTGTGTGTGTGTGTGTGTGTGTGTCTGTGTGTGTGTGTGTGTGTGAGAGAGAGAGAGAGAGAGAGAGAGAGAGAGAGAGAGAGAGAGAGAGAGAGAGAGAGAGTTAATCAGCTGAGTTCAGTTAGCACTGTTCATATGTGCTTGTGTTTAGGGCTGGCCACGTGGGATTGGATAACCTCTCAAGGGTATTTATAAGTTACATAGGAAAGAAATATCTTTCAGGAAGAGAGAGCCTCATCCGTCTAGAGTTCAAGGCTGAATTTTAGTATCAGATGAACCACTTTCTTGATTTGATCTGAACAGTAGTTAAGTATCCTTTAACACGGATTCATTTTCTTAGCTGTAATATGGCATGATGAATGGTAAGTGGTTAAGGATTGCTCTGAAGATGAAATACAATAATATATATCAAAGGTCATCAACTCAACGTTACATAATGAAGTTGCCAGTAAGTAAACTAAATATTGTTATAGTCCTCTAGAAATGTGTGTGTGTGTGTGTGTGTGTGTGTGTGTGTGTGTGTGTGTGTATCTGTGTGGATGTGTTGTACATTAATATACTGTTCAAGGCATCTAAAGCAATCTTCTGGCTTATAGCATGCTTTTGTTTTGCTCTGTTTGGTTTTTTAGCACAAACCAACAGAGCTCTGACAGATGTCTCAGAGTGAAAGGTTTTTACCACCTGAAACCCGACTCACAGGACTCACATGCGTTGACAAAAGAAAACAATAACCAACTTCCATTCGCACCCTTTTGATCCCCTCACCTGGCATGGCATGCACATGTAGTAATAAAAACAGCATTGTGTTCGCACAAAATTGAATTTTAGTCAGTGGGATGGCAGAGAAGATACAAATTTAAGTCCACACAATGATAGCCAGCTTGTTTATGACAAAGATACTATTACACACAGTAGAGGTTAAACATGGCTAAACATAAAAGATGGTTAAACGTAAAATCTACAATTCTGGATGTGCTGGTGGAGAAGATAGTGTAATACCATATGTGGACACAGAAAAGAATATTCTAAATAGAACTCGATTCAGTCAGGAAACAAGGCAAACAATTGACACACAGAATATCATGAAATGAAATAGGTTCTGAACATCAAAGGAAACAGTCAAGTAAGGAGTAGTCTAATGAATAGAAGAAAATCTTGTCTGATTACATAACTGAAAAGGGTTAATATCTAGAATATACAAAGAATTCAGGTGGGAAAGCATAATGAATTAAACAATCCAATCAAAATCGATGTAGAATTCTTAAAAGAAACATTAATAAAGGCTAATAGATGTGTTTAAAGGGGTTCAAAATCATTACAATTATAAAAATATAACTTAAAAATACTTTGATATCCCATATTATCATAGTGAGAATAATATCCTCAAGAACTCCACCAATCAAAGAGCAAGCATAGACTGAACCCTCCACACCTTGCACCAGAACATGTGTAGCAGAGGTGCAACTTGACCTTCAAGTGGATTCCCCATCAAGTGGCTCTGGGGATATACTTGTATCTGGTGCCAGCCTGCGAATCCTGTTTTTCTAAATGGACTTCCTTGTCCTGTATCAGAGGGAGAGGATGAGTCTAGTCCTGCAATGAGTCGATGTGAGGTAGGGTTTAGAGGGCGATACCCACGGAAGTTTCCCTTTCTCAGAGAAGATGGGGATGGGGGTAATTGGGGAAGGATCTGAGTGAGGGATAATGGGAGGAGAGGGCAGTCTGATACTGGGATGTGAAGCAAATAAATAAATGAGTGATATTCACACATCTTCCCTTGTGCCCTACTTATTACCCCGTATCTTGGTGTCTATGGATTGTTGAATGGTTATCTTGCACTTTATGTCTAATGTCCAATTACAAGTGAGTACATATCAACTGTGCCTTTCTGGGTCTGCATTACCTCACTCAGGATGATGTTCTCAATTTCCATCCATTTGCTTACAAATGTCATGATGTCTTTGTTTTTAATGGCAGAATAATATTTCACTGTATAGATGTAACATGGTTACTTTATTAGTTGTGGCACATTTAGGTTGTTTTCAGTTTCTGACTATGATGAATAAAGTTGCTATAAAGAAATTGAGCAAGTGTCCCTATCATATAGTGGTTCATCTTTTGGGTATATTCCCAGGAGTGGTAGAGCTGTGTCTTGAAGTAGAACTATTACCAGTTTTCTGAGAAATCTCCAAATTGATTTCCAAAGTGGTTGGGCAAGTTTGTCCTCCCACCAGCAATGAGGAGTGTTCCCCTTGCTCCAGATCCTTGTATGTTTCTTCTGTCTCTTGAAGTTTTCTGACTGTTGTAAGATGGAATATCAAAGTGGTTTTGATTTACATTTCCCTGATGACTAAGGACATTGAACACATCTTTAAGTGTTTCTCATCCGTTCTAGATTCCTGTTGGCAATTCTCTGTTTAGCTCTGTACCCCATTTTTCAATTGGGTTATTTGGTTTGTTGATGTCTAATTTTTTTGCATTCTTTATATATTTTAGATATTAGTCCTCAGTTGGATGATGAGTTGGAGAAGTTCTTTTCCCATTCTGTAGACTGACATTTTGTGCTGTTAATGGCATATTTAGCCTTGCAAAACTCCTCATTTTCATGATATCCACTTATTAATAGTTAATATTAGTGCATGACATATTGGTGTTCTGCTCAGGAGTTTGTCTCCTGTGCCAATGAGTTCAAGACAGTCCCCCACTTTCTCTTCTATTATATTTAGTGTGTCTGCTTTTATGTTGAGATCTTTGATCCACTTATACTTGAGTTTTATGCAAGGTGATAGATATGTGTCTATTGGCATTCTTCTACATGCAGACATCCAGGTAGTTTTGGAAATCTCTTCCAGATAAATTGTTATTAAAAATTGTCACCAATTCTGTAGATGGTATCTTCAATATGTTTTTCTTTGATATCCAATATGCCATTGTTAGTGATTTTATTGCTATCTTCCTTTAGCATAATACTAATATTAGGATTTCCCCTAATCACATACCCTACTTTGTCTCAGGTTCTTGGTCACTTAAACAGTCTTATGTATTTGTTTCATCTCATGGAGTGAACCTCAAATCCAGTTTAGAAGGGGTGAATGGCTGCGAACATATGCCTCTGTATTTGTCAGACTCTAGCTGAGCCTCTCTGGAGACAGCTTATCATGTTTTCATCAGCAAGCACTTCCCAGCATCCACAAGAACATCTGGGTTTGGTGGATATGTTTGGGATGTATCCCTAGGTGGTGCAGTCTCTGAATGGCCTTTCCTTCAGTCTCTGCTCTACATGTTGTCTCAATATTTCTCCCTGTGAGTATTTTGTTCACTCTTCTAAGAAACACTGAAGCATCCGCATTTTGATCTTCCTTCTTCTTACGCTTCATATGGTTTGTGAATTGAATCTTGGGTATTCCGAACTTTTGGGCTAATATCCACTAATCAGTGAATACATACCATGTTTGTTCTTTGGGTACTGAGTTACCTCACTCAGGATGATATTTTCAAGTTCCATCCATTTGCCTGCAAATTTCATGAAGTCGTTGTTTTTAATAGCTGAGTAGTATTCCATTGTGTAAATGTACCACATTTTCTGTATCCATTCCTCTCTATTGAGGGACATCTGGGCTGTATCCAGCTTCTGGCTATTATAAATATGGCTTGTATGAACATAATGGAGCATGTGTACTTATTACATGTTGGAGCATCTGCTGGGTATATGCCCAGGAGTGGTATAACTGAGTCCTCAGGCAGTACTAGGTCCAATTCTCTGAAGATCCGCCAAACTGATTTCCAGGATGGTGTACCAGCTTGCAGCCAACCATTGGACTAAGCATGGGGTCCTGGATGGAAGAGTTGGAGAAGGGACTGAAGGAGCTGAGGGAGGTTGCAGTCCCATGGAGGGAGCAACAGTGTCAACTTTCCAGACCCCTGGAGCTCCCGGAGACAGGACCACCAACCAAAGAATACACATGGAGGGACCCATGGTGTTGGCCACATATGTGGCAGAGGAGGGCCTGGTTTGCCATCAGTGGGAGGAGAGGCCCTTGGGCATGAGGGTATTAGATACCCCAGTGTAGGGGAATGCTAGGGAGGGAAGACGGGAGTCAGTGAGTGTGTGTGGGAGCACCCTCATAGAGGCAGGGGAGGGGGAATGGAATAGAAGTTTTCACAGGAGAAAAATTTGAAATGTATATAAAGTAAATATACAAAAATGAAAAAGAAGAAGGAGAAGGAGAAGAAGGAGGAGGAGGAGAAGGAGGAGGACAGGAAGAGGAAGAGGAGGAAAGAGGAGGAGGAAGAGGAGGAGGGAAAGGAGGAGGAGAAGAGGAAGAAGGAGGAGGAGGAGGAGGAGGAGGAGGAGGAGGAGGAGGAGGAGGAGGAGGAGGAGGAGGAGGAGAAGGAGAAGAAGGAGAAGAAGGAGAAGAAGGAGAAAAAGGAGAAGAAGGAGAAGAAGGAGAAGAAGGAGAAGAAGGAGAAGAAGGAGAAGAAGGAGAGGAGGAGGAAGAAGAAGAAGACGGGGTGAATGGTTGTTCTTATAACATTCATGCCACTATTGATCCAATCACAAATCTGGCAGGCAGTTTCATTACTATGGCTCCTGGTGATTATAGCAATGTGAAATTGATAGTGACATTTCTCCTCCTATAGCATATATACAACCTTTTACCACCATGAATGCTACCTAGTGGCAGGGAACTTTCTTTTGAATACCAGCTTAACTTTTTCCAGGCTCTATGGCAGGCCTTCAATAGTAGTGTCTTACTGTAAAGTTGTGAAGAGCAACAAATAACACTGGCAATATTCTCTAATGCTTGTCTGGGAGTTCTGTAAGACACTTTGGCCAAGTACTTAAAGCAGTGTCACCTGATCCTGGTTGTAGGGGCTTTATTTGATTGCATATGATAGTGTTCTATCTACCACATTATATGTAGTGATTACATTAAAAATTATTCTATATATGTACATACTTAAATAAGCTTCTAAAGTACTGTATTTTCATATGACTTTAAGGCCTCTAGTGTTATTCTTTCCAATATTAATTTTTAACTCATCCATCACACTCCCATTTTAATTCTCCTGTTCTCATTTCCCCATTATCTGTTTATAATATTATATCCTATTTCCCCTTCACTGGAAGATGCCTTCCTCCCATATGGTCAGTTATTAGCTGTATAACCTCTATGAGTGTTTGGAACAAAAGAAACCTATCTAAAGTTTAAATGTGAACATCCCTGTATAAGAGAAAATAATGTTTATCTTTTGTGGTCTTGGTTACTTCACTCTGAATGATTGTTTCGGGATCCTTCCATTTACATGGAAGCTTCATAATTTCACTTTTCTTAACATCTCAATAATATTTCATTGTGTAAATGTATCATTTTCATTATAGGTTGGTAAACATCTATGTTGCTTCCAATTTCAAGCTATTATGTATGGAACATTAATGAACATAACAGAGATAGCATCTCTGTGGTAAGGTGAAGAGACCTTTCAGTAAATGTTCAAAAATGGCATAGCTATATCATGTGGAAGATATATTCTAAGCTTCGTGAGGAAACTCCACTCCCATCAATTTTTCACTCAGACCAGAAATGAAGAAGTGTTCTCATTTCTCTGCATCTTAATCAGCATCTCTGTCATTGCTTTTATTCATCTTGACCCTACTGATTGGAGTAAATTGAAATATCAACATAGTTTAATTTGCATTTCCTGATGGCTAATGATGATGAACATTCTAAGTGTTTCTCAAGCATTTTGTGTCTCACCTTTTGAGAACTCTTTGTTAAACTCTACATCACCTATTTCATTGAACTACTTGTTTTCTTGATGTTTAGGTACATTCTAGATACTAATCCTCTGTTAGATCTATAGCTGGTAAAGTTCTTTTCCCATTGTGTAGGCTGATTCATTTTTTTTTTTTAATGAGTGTGTCCTTTGTGGTACATAAGCTTTTTAGTTTAATGAGGTATCATTTATTAATTGTTATCTTAAAGTCTACTCTATAGTGTTCTGTGTAAACAAAATTCATTCCTGTGCTAATAACTTCAGGCATATTACCTCCTGTCCCTTCTATCAGATTCATGATATCAGGTCTTATATCAAGGTCCTTAATTTATTCTAAGTTGAATTTTGTGCAAAGTAATAACTGGTTTAGTTTTATTCTTCCATATGCAGATTTCTAGTTTGACCATTTGTTGAAGACCCTGATGTTTATGTAGTCTGTACTTTCAACTTTTTTGTAAAACGTCAGGTGTCTATAGATGTGAGAAATTGTGACAGCATCTTCAACTATATGCTATTGATTACTGTGCAGATGTTTTGGCAATATCATGCTGTTTTATTGCAGTATCTATGTCAAGGCTTGCCTGAAACTCTGTGTAAGCCAGGCTTGCATTGAACTCATAGATACTTGCATTTGCTTCTAGATTCCTGAATTTGAAGGCATGCACCACCACATCAGCTTGGCATAGTGAGGATTTTGTTTCCAGCATCATATCAACTTAGTTAGTATTCAGCAGTTCTAACCCATTATTGATTTTTTTTTCATGTCTTGGATTTACACCCAAGATATTTCATTCAGATTTCTGATTTTATTCTCCTATACCGATTTCATTCATATACTCATTGTGTTGTTTAAACATATATGTAATTTTTTTCTAGTATCTATAAATTATTTCAGATAATTCTTACTGTGAGCCATTAATATGAGATTAGTAGTTTTAAAAATAATTTGGGTCACTTGGTCCTAGGGAATTTGGAAGCCCCACAATAGGAGAATACTAGAGCGGTGGCCAGGAGAATGTGGGTGGTTGAGGGAGCACTTTCATACAGGCAAGAGGGATTGGGAGGGCAGATGTGGGATGGAGAGTTGGTGCAGGTGTAATTGAGAAGTGGGATATCATGGGAAGGGGGGTTGTGGAGGGGTCTCACTTGTGGAGTGGCATATCATTTGAGATGAAAATGAATGGAATGATTCATTTAAAAACATAAAAATAAATTTCCAAAAAGAAAGAAATCAGAATGTTTTCATACCAACAATTAAAAAATAAATAAATTGGGTCTGATTCTGCATTGACACTTCATCTGGAGTCAATTTACTCATCAAATTTTTCCTTCTCTTTTAGTTTCTGTTTCTGAATTATTTTGATTTTTTTAGTTCTTTGTATGCATATGAGTACATGAGTTCACAGTTGCTGGAGGCATTGCATTTTCCTGAAGCTGGAGTTACAGGCAGTGTGAAGCACATATCATAGTTTCTGCCAAACCTATCCTGGTCCTCTAAAAGAGTTGTACTTACTCTCAACTGCTCAGACAGTCTTTACTAATTCCTTACCTAAACTAAAGGGATTTTTTTCTATGAATGGAGGTGTTTATATTGTTCATTAGATTACAGTCGTAGTAGTTGAGGAGTCATTTTTCTGCTAAGAAATTGGTATTTTGAGCCAGAACCTCTATCTACTGTCTTCTGATCAGATACTGTCCTAGGTCAGCAGGGACATTCTGCCTATGTGTATAGCTTATTTGGGAGTTCTTGAATTTCGTAACCTGTGTGTCATAGTCTATGAATGCTTGAGTTTCCTTGCTGGATACATAACTTCTACCATGAGTTATGAAACCATCACCTTGCCCATGGACTTACCCTGTGTCTGATACCATTCACTTTCTTGAATCCAGTTTTCTTGTAGACTCTGAGAATTTTGAGTCTCCCATGGTCCTACAGATTTTATACTTGACCAATTTTATGTATTCTCTAGGGTTTTTATTTGGTTTGGTTCTGTTAGTTTGTTCTTTTTATTTCATTTGTCTGGGTATTTTGCTTATATGTATATCTCTACACTGCTTACATTCAATGCCCACAGAGGCCACGTGAGGGTGACACATCTCATCCTCTGATTCTGAGTTATTGGGGGTTGTGAGCCACAATGTGGGTGCCCAAAATTGAACCAAGGTCCTCTGGGAGACCAACTCTTAACTACTGAGTCATTTCGCTTGCCATAGTATTCTTAAATATTAATCTCTTGCTATTATTTTGTGCTCTTTTATACTAGAAAATATAGTTTATAACTTACAAACAATTTTAACTATAATAATTATATAGGGATATATATATATATATATGAAGTTTCTGTTTGCTTTTACCACTCAAAACCAACTTTGATGATGCTTCCTTATCATACTTTTAGAAACAAATCAAATGTCTTGCCTGACTGGTCAGTAGCTGTGAGTCAATAATATCATAACTTTATCATCTGAGACTGCCTTTTCAGTATCTATTCTAGTTTTGACTAATAATATCATACTTTCTTTTGTACATTTATCCCCATTAAGACTGAGCCACATAATAACATCCTTCAAGTGCTTTTTCATTAATAACTACTTAGCTATATGTTTTCCATAGGCAACATCCTCTATTCAACCTACAGTCTCCTGTTGCTTTGCTTGTCTTGTACTATTATATCCCATTTTGCTCTCAGTGGAATGCTGTATTCTGTCTTCATTAGCATGGAGTATTCATATCTTCAAATTTTTTGCCCCTTCTGAAAATACTTTACTTATCTGGAGATGTAGCTCAGAGGCACACTACTTAGTACTTTCTATGTGTAAGACCCTGGGTTTAAGCTACAGAGAAAAATAAAAATTATATTTATCTTGTTCTACTTATAATTGGTTTTCTCCTTAGCATTTCCTTGTTCTAGCTGATGCTCTGAGCTGTCAGTGTCCATGTTTAAGGCACATCACTATCTCTATAGAACATTTTCCACCATTGTAATTTCACTTATTAGGAGATTAATTGATACATGTATTTCCTCTCACTTGAATGGTCTCCTCAGGAGAGAGCAGCTCCTTCTGTTGTAATTTTCTTTATCTCTCTGCTACATGCTCTATCATCTGGGTTATAAAAGAGGATGAATTAGAGATAAGTGCATACAAAATCTGCAGAAGTAATATAAGTGAAAGTACATTTGCTAGATTTGGTTATTACTAACATTTATTCTCCTTTTGTACAATTTGTTAATACAAAGAGAAAGATTAATCACTTTGTGTACTACCATCTGTGGACAGACACTATGGACTTAGCAATTTACAGAGGGACCTTGCTCTTCCTTACTTCATTTTTAAAAGGAAGAAAAACAAACCCTACTTTTTTCTCTTACTTTTCCTATTTTTTTTCTTTTTCTTTTTTTTTTTTTGATACTTTATTTACATTTCAAATGTTTTCCCCTTTCCAGGTCTCCCCTTTGGAAATCCCTGATACCATCCCCCCACCCCATGTCTCTATGAGGGTATTCACCTACCCATTCACCCACTCCTCTCTTTCCTCCCTAGCATTCCCCTATACTGGGTCATCTAACACCCTCAGGCCCAAGGGCCTCTCCTCTCACTGATGGCCAACAAGGCCCTCTTTAGCAACAAATGTGGCCAGCACCATGGGTATCTCCATGTGTATTCTTTGGTTGGTGATCCAGTCTCTGGGAGCACCAGGGGGTGAGGCCAGTTGACACTCTTGCTCCCTCGATGGGGCTGCAACCCCCCTCTGCTCCTTCAGTCCCATCTCCAAGTCCTCCATCTGGGACCTGACGCTCCGCCCAACAGTTGCTGTGGATTGAATCTTGGGTATTCCGAACTTTTGGGCTAATATCCACTTATTAGTGAGTACATACTGAGTTTCATGAAGTCATTGGTTTAAATAGCTGAGTAGTACTCCATTGTGTAGATGTACCACATTTTCTGTAGTCATTCCTCTGTTGAGGGACATCTGGATTGTTTCCAGCTCCTGGCTATTATAAATATGACTGCTGTAAACATAGTGGAGCATGTGTCCTTATTATATGTGGGAGCAACTTCTGGGTATATGCACAGGAGTGATATACCTGGGTCCTCAGATAGTATTATGTCCATTTTTCAGAGGGTTCACCAACTGATTTCCAGAGTGGTTGTACCAGCTTGCAATCCCACCAACAATGGAGGAGTGTTCCTCTTTCTCCATATCCTCGCTAGCATCTGCTGTCACCTGAGTTTTTGATCTTAGCCATTCTGACTGGTGTGAGGTGGAATCTCAGACTTGTTTTGATTTGCATTTCCCTGATGACTAAGGATGTTATTTCACCATTCCTTGCTTCCTTTTTCTGGCCCCCAAACCCTCCCATATACCTTTCCCTGTTCACTTTCAAATTTTGAGCCTCTTATTTTTAATTATTGTTATGTCTCTAAGTGTGTGTGCATGTGCCTGTGTGAATGAACATGTACTTGATGTATGTATGTATGTATGTATGTATGCATGTATGTATATCAGAGGGCAATCATACCTGCTACTGGAAACCTAGCCAAAGGCTTAGACTTTTTGAAGTCAGTGATCTTGGAGAAGAACCTATAACCCCCTAAAAATTTGACCTTATCTTTTAAATGATATTTCAGAGAAAAAATTTCAATTCGAATTCCCAGACTATCATTTTGTAGAATGTTCTGACCAATGATCAAGTGAGTATAGCTCCAAACTAGGCAGAGGCAAGTCTTCTGATTCTTTGTTCTACTAATTCAAACTGAGGAACTGCCTTTCGACTATGATTCTCTTACTGTCCAGTAAACGAAAGCTACAAAAGTTTGAAATGTATAAAAAACAAACAACAAACAAAAAAAGGAAAAAAAAGAGCAAAAAAGATTTCTAGTTCAGAAACCATATACACAGCAACAACAAAAATGCAGTCAGCAAGCTGTGCTTTATATTTATGTACACATATACATACATATATTTAAAAGACTAATGAAATAAGAACAGGTTTTTAACTTGAAAGTCAGGAGTGGTTAGAGGTAAGCTACTTGTCAGAAGCTAGTGAGAGAAAAGAAAGGAAGGAAATGATGTAATTCTGGTTGAATTAAAATATATTTTTCAGGAGAATTTCTTCTGAAGTAAGACATCTAGATCTAAAATCAAGTAAAAAAGTAAACTCAAGAATATATGAAGTGAGGGTCTTCTCTAAAGAAAGATATTCAAACAGAACAGACAGTCTCCAGGCTGAAGGAGGAAAAGTCTCCAAGAAAAGTCTCATCAAAGGAACCATCATTGCAATGAGAACTCTATATTTAAGATTTCCTTGGCACAAGGAGAAAGAAGCTACAGAGAGATCTGGTCCTTTCTATTAGAAGCTTTGCAATGTGGGGCAATTTGAGTTCTGTCATACAGCAGGCTTTCTTAAAAATAAAGAAGAAAAGACAATTCATAGGGTTAGTAAGTGACTAAAAGACTTAATGTACACAAAACTGTTATATATACATGTACATCTACATATAGATACACATATTCCCATATATATATAATATATACTTATATATATATATATATATATATATATATATATATGTATTCATGTGTATGTCTGTGTGTGTGTGTGTGTGTGTGTGTGTGTGTGTGTGTAATGTATGTATATATGCAGGATATATAAACATGGCAAATTAGGTAATTCACAATGTTCCAAACATTTACTCTCAAATGAAATACTTACCCAGACTCACTGAGGATAAATCAATTTTAGGCACACCCAATTCATCTGAATGTTTATAATCTACGGAGTCAAATAATCTGGAAATCAGAACAAAGATTTTAAAAGGTAAACAGAACCATTCTCAGCTGTAACCAGTTAACTAGGAGCCGAACATTATCAGCAAAAAGCCAGCAACCCTGCTGGAAGAGGGAAACAAGAATAAAAGGGTGCCCTGGGTGGGGCTTCCCACATGGTGCCTTGGGGTTTAGTGGAGGGAAGGAAACAATGGTTCTGCTTACACTCCCTCTCGGGCTATTTTCTATCTGAGTAGCTAACAATTTATTTAAAATTAATATGTTTCTAGAGAACTGCTTTGAATTTTTCTCTCTCACACATTTCAAGAACCCTGGGCAAGCACAGCAGCTATAGTAGAGGCAGGGATTGTCATTGAGAAAGGCCACACACTTCAAGACTGAACAGTTCCAAACCTCCAGAACTGGAATTCAGCTCATTAAAATTTGTCACCTTGCTCCACCTCCCACAGTTGACCACCATGCCCCCCCTTAAAAATCATAAACCTTCAAAAATTAGTATTAAACGCACAATTAATTTGATAATCTTTATTTGCCCTTATTGAAGAAGGATCCCTTTTATTCTCGATAACATTCGCTTAATTCACTGCTGATAACATGTAACTTTGAAAATGAAGTGTATGTGAAACAATTTCTAACACAGTGTTTGACAACCTATGGTTAACCGTCCATGTAATGTCCATAGTAATTGAAATTTAATGCCTAACTGATATGGAGACACAACTTAATGGTTATACCAAAACGTGCATGTAGGCCCTTGAGACAAAGTCTAATTGGCTCCTCTCTTTTGAAGTCAGTTCTATAGATGGTGTTTACAACTAGCTGCTTTCCCATGAGGAGGATGAAAACCACAGCAAAGCGTCTTTGGGTGCATTAAATTGTAAGGGTCTGTGATTCGCAAAGAGTGATACTCTAGATTGAAATGATATGCAATGCAGAGTGTTTATTCTGCAGAGAATGTGCATGCAGGGGTCTGCCATCCATCAGGATGGAAGACTAGGGTGTGAACTTTGCAGGATCAATTTAAAGCCTTATTAGGGTAGGAGTAAGTGAATTTTATCTTTTTTCTCCCCTTGATTGGTTGGCTCTATATCTGGGAGTACAGGTGCCTTTGTGATTCCTTAAGGCTCTGGGTGATTTGGGAGAATTTGCTGATTAACTTACATGGCTCAAGCTGACTGGTAAGGCAGCCTGTACAGCCCCTGATTGACTGCCCTTAAGGTTAGCTCAGGCTAGGTAATGGAGCAGCTTCCTGGTTGGCTGCTCATGAGGGGTGGGTTTTTCTTGTAATTGATGTGTTTTGTACTTTTTCAATTCTGGGAAACAGATAATTAGAAACTTAGGCCTAGTCTCACAAACTGCCAGTTTGCAGCCTGTTATGGAGTCAGCTTGGCTTTGGGTCACTCAATCCTCTCAAGATTTCAGAGGGCCTGGTGTTCTATAGCATTGGAGCCAGAGGTTACTGTGGCTATGACTTGGCATGATAAGACTAGGATAACCTAAAAGAATTGTACTTAGTACAAGAGAAGACTCCAAAAGGCTGCAAAGTCGTTTTGCTGGTACATCATACCTGCCAATTTTCCTCAGCAGCTCTCTTTAGCTCATTGATTTCTATCCTGCTTGAGTCACGGTCACCGAAAGTGAAGAGGTCATTTCATTTCCTATTTTTCTTTTTTTCTGCTTACTCAGCTTTCTTCTGCATTGCATGTCACTCCCACTAATCTCAACTGTCTGTTGTAACAAAATGACATGTTTTGATATGCACAGGCTGCGAGATTCAGAATGGGTGGTTCTGGCCATCACTGCATGAAGCTTAAACACAGTACTTTTACAGGTTCCAATGTAGTCTGCACTCATTAGAGACTTTTCTTTCCTCTGCATAATTTTCGACATCTCTGTGTGTGGTTGCCAGTGGCAGGAGGTTTCAGCTTCAGCTTCATGAGCCTCTTCAAGCTGCTCTGGAAGGAGCAGTACTATGATCTGAGCACAGGAGACATTGAAGCATTCACTCACAGGACACCAGGCACCTTAAAGTTAGCAGTCTCTCTCCTCCCACACTCTCCTGAAGCCCTTTCATTTATCAGACATTTTTTGAAGTTGTTTTCACTGAGAACTATTCAACAGAAGGAATAGCTGTTCTCTCAAGGATACTAGTATTCTGTAAAATCAGTTATAACCATTTGGATACCCAGTACTCAGTTACAAAGCACAGTTCGGTATTTCCATGAAAACACCACATTTTTGGTAATGGATGTCATGTACAGGGAAGACAAAACTTAACTCAAGTTTCTTTCAACTACATATCTAGTCATAAATATACAGAGAAAGCCAATAGATAACTATACAATTTTATGTTCACAAATTGTAACCACATTAACATTTAGAAAGACTGTATTTATTCCCAACTTAAACTCATAAATGCCCACAGAGAAGATGCAGAGCCTTCTTTAAGACTAGAGAAATATTGCCTTTACTAAGATTATTTTTCAAATTCGTGTTACCGTTAGTATTACGACTTTGAATTTTCCTATGAGTTCATAATATGATTTATTCTATATTTATATTTAATAATTGGTCATGCAGTTTTCAGTTTTGAATTTATTATGCAACATTCAACAAGATTACAAGTATTAAATAGTAATCAACTTTTAATAAAAATTACAAATGCTATCTCCAAGCCTGAGATGAGAAAAGTAATCACTGCAATCAATCAGGTGGTTTAATCAATTTTGAACCTAGAATTAACCATGCATCATGTTAGGAAAAAAAATACCTTAAATAACAGGATACAATACCTTTGCTCTAGAAGGAGATAAAATTAGTTCTAGGGAATATGCATAAGTTATTTAGTTTCTGGATTATTTTGATGAGTTTGGCTTTGGGCTGGGAGGTTTATTCTTTAAGTTTATTACAGTCTTCCAGGGGGATTACAACAGCCAATCAATCTTCATCTTAGTCTTTACATTGTATCAATACCACACTCATCTGATTCCTACATTGGAATATTCCATGTAATAACATAACAAAAATAAATGGTTTTTTTTTTTAAATACAGGTTGTTGTAAGTGAAAATTTTAAATTGCTGACTTAAATTGCAGTTACATTACAGGATTTTCTTATTTATTTATTTTTTTGTTTTTATAGCAAGTTTCTTTCAGACAATGTCTAGTTATATCAAGGTGAGACATTCAGTTTGCAGGGCTTATATAGGAAGGAAGATTCTATGCCAACAGTGGGTTGAGCACTGGCAAACCAGCAAAATTGAATTCACATACCTTAAGCAACCTAAAGTCCATTAAGGAGACAGCTTCTTGACCATAATGAAAAGCAAGCTGCTAAGAGCATTGGCAGAGAGAGAGTTGTATGCAGCTGGCAAGCTAAAAGAATTTGATTCTGATCACATCTCACATAGGTGAAAGTTTGAATAATTATTATTCTAGCAATACTTTAAGAGCTAATTTATATGAAATAATTTTCAAGTACTGTATAATCTGTGTACAAATATATGTACAAAATTTTATGTATATGCTTTATACTTTTATTCTCTCACATGGATGATCTTACTAGCCACCAAACTTGTTATTTATAGCCAATACTGAGAATTCAATCCTGAAGTCATCTAGATGTTTAACTGCTGGCTGAGACTAACTTGGGTAGAAAGATCAAGAGTATCCATTTCATTTGGCTTGCAATTGAATCACAGTCCCATGTGAAATATTCCAAGATGTAATTTATTATTTTTAAATTAGTAAACTAGCATTTAGCTATGTAATGAATGATTTGAATTAGCATGCTTATTACCCAAATAAAATTCAAAGGCGTTTGAACTACCTTGACATCAATGTTGCTAACTCTATTTATATATCAAATATACCTTGACAAGGGTTTCAGGCCACCAGGAGTCCATAGCCAATGAGCGCCACAGAAAGCTACCCTCCCAGGAGCTTGGAAAAGCCATGAGTGGGGTTAAGGGGAGCAACACTTCTCATCCAGACCCGCCCGGATCTGGCGAGATCCAGGCCCTGAGTACCCGGGTGCAGGAGAAACCTCTGAACCTTCCAGTTTCCATCTGTGGGTGGAGACCTCTGCCTGGGCTACCAGGGGTCTGTGCCTGGGGACCTCAGCCTGGGCCACAGGGCTCCAGGAGAGAGCGGGTATTCCAGGAGTGCTGACACACCTTTGAGCACAGGCAAAACCACCACTTCTGTTCAAACTCACTGGATCAATAGGGATCCTTGCAGAGCCATCAGGACATAGGAACCAAGGGACAGCTGGGGACAAGATCCTTCTGATTCCATTCTGTACCCCAAGCAGACCCTATGCGACAGCTCTCCAGACCCAAACACCTCTAAGAGAGAGCTGGTCTTCAAGGAGTACTAACACAGAGGCCTGCAGGAGGGGCAAGCCACAACCAGACAGAGTAAGATCAGCTAACATCAGAGTCAACAAGATGGCAAAAGGCAAGGGAAAGAACATAAAGAACAGAAAC
>CM052702.1:74790891-74831320 GCA_028551405.1 Uromys caudimaculatus | reverse complement strand
CACACACACATCTGGTTCATTTTTTTTTAAAGTTTTCATTGTTAGTGAATGTCTGGCCATGTAATGTCTGTGCTTAAATCATGTTAGCTACAACACACACTGAACTTATACTGAAAGCCAAACTCTTTATACATTGTCCATACCATGAAGTTAATCTGCTTCTGATTAATTCCCCATTCTCACTCCTGGCTGGACCTGTGTCTTTGCCATATTTCACAGCAGCCCTTCAGCCTGGATCACTAATGAGATGGCCCCTGCAGCTATCTGCCAATCTACCTTCAAAAAATTAAAGTATTAAGAAATATGCCTTTTATATTACCCTGTATACTCAACAATGCCCATCCAACCAATCTTATGATTTGTGCATACTTAGAATACTCTAAGCATGAGATGCTAAGTGATTACAAGCTATTTCTCATAAACTATAAAACACTGTATTAAAGCTAGTGTTCTCTATTTTAGCATGAGTTCAGTGAGGTACAAAGAGGTTAGATACCTTATCAATGATTATATGCTGAGGAAATGTGAAAATCAACTTTAATTTTAGATATTTGACTTAACAGCATACTCTTAAAACCACCAAATTCAAGTGTCCATACATGTATTTTTATATATGTTGAGGTTTGGTCTGTTGCTGGGTGTTTTATGGTAATAGTGGCCCCAAGGTCTGGTTGCCTCAGGAATGAGGAAATCCTCACATATTCCAAGTGATGCTATGTAACTGTGCTCCTTATTTTAAAACTATTGGTTGAATAAAGATGCCTACAGCCTATAGCTGGACAGAAGAGAGGTACATGAGGCTTCAGTTGCTAGGCTTGGGGTCTAAAAGGAAAGAAGAGAACAAAGGTGAAAAAAGGAGAAAACACCATGTAGGTGAATCATGAAAACATGGCCTTGAGGGCTGAACATTTGGAGTAAGAGTGGCAGGCCCAGGTGAGTTATTATTTGGGGTTATTGACAAGGAAATTGAAAAAAAAAAAAAAGCTTAGAGGTTTAATATTTGCCCAGCTGTAGTGTTATTAAAGGTTATTATGAATATGAAGGTTTTGTGTCATTCATTTGGGAACAGAATGATCCAAGGCAGTGTAGAAATCCCTGATTAAGTGTTTACCTCGATATTTACTTTTAAAGTGAATATTACTGATAAAAACTAGACATGTTTACTGTGCATAGCTCCAAGAGTTTGAAAATGAACATTTACTCATGAAACTATCACTACTGTCCTAGTCAGGGTTTCTATTCCTGCACAAACAGCATGACCAAGATGCAGGTTGGGGAGGAAAGGGTTTATTCAGCTTACTCTTCCACATTGCTGTTCATCACTGAAGGAAGTCAGGACTGGAACTCAGGCAGGGCAGGAAGCAGGAGCTGATACAGAGGCCATGGAGGGATGTTCCTTACTGGCTTGCTTGCTTCTCCTGGCTTGCTCAGCCTACTTTCTTATAGACCCCAAGACTATCAGCCCACAGATGGTACCACTCACAAGGGGCCCTCCGCCCTTGATCACTAATTGAGAAAATGCCTTACTGCTGGATCTCATGGAGGCATTTTCTCAACTGAAGCTCCTTTCTCTGTGATAACTCCAGCTTGTGTCAAGTTGACACAAAACCAGCCAGTACAACTATAGTAAAAATATTAAGGATTCTCTCACCCACAAAATTCTCTCCCTACCCTGCATGATTTTGCTTTCTTTCTTCATCTTGTTTTTCTTAAGAACACTGCATGTTGATCTTCTTAGCGCATTTTCTTCGCCCCATACACAATGGTGAACTCAGCCACTGTGCACACTTCTCTCACATCTTCCTCGTGGGACTGGAGCGTCCCTTCTCCTGAGCAGCAATCCATTTCTCCACCCTGCACAAGTTGCACAGCCCATTTTGCACTTGCTTTTCTGGGTCTGATTTTCTGAGATCTGGTGCTGCTCGTTAGTTTCTGTCTGGAAAGTTTTCACTGTTGTTCAGATGCACCCATGCTGTCACGCATGGCAGGCTTTAGTCACTTTATGCAAATATCACCTTTCCCCTCTCGATTCCATATGTGAGCAATAAGGCAGCTTTCCTGTCAGGACTATCGTAAATAGCACTGCAATCAACATGACACTGCGATTTCTCAAATAGTGATTTCAAATGTTTTGACTTTTTATCCAAAACAGTCCTACTGGATTGGATGGTAGTTTCACCTTAACTATTGAGGACTCTACACACAATTTTCCACAGTGGGAAATATTTTATATCCATGTCCAAACTGTAGCCTGCTTTCTTTTCTGTCCATGTTGGTGCCACCTGTTGGCCTTCCATCTGAGTTTTCAGTCATCCAAGCCTCTCTGTGCTAACGCTCTACTATAGTTATAATTTTTACTCCCTTGACAACCAGTGATAGTGAAGAAATTAATCTTTTATGTGCATCACTTTAAATAAATATTTTATTCAATAACATATCTTTACATTGTTTTGCTACCTTGGCTATGCAAATGTTTTGGGCATTGTATCATTACACCTGTCTATTTTTGCTTTGTTGCCTATTTTGGAGGAATTGTATCCAAGGAGTAATTGCAAAATTAGTGATTTTTACCTTGGAAATTGTGATAGATCTTGCAGGTTTTCCACAAAAGTTCATATATTAAATGGTAAACTCAAAAGAAAAGACATTACAAACAAGTTGAATTCATCAATAGTTAATAAAATTACTCTATATATTATTACTGAGTCATGGAACACACTGTAGACAAGACATTAATGTCAGCCAAAATTCTAAATAAACATATGTAAACTTTTAACTTTCACTTCATTGTTTACCATAAATCATTCAGAATACATTGTTGTCATTTTTTTCTTATCAATCTGCTCCAACTTCAACATGGAATCAGTAACTTGGCAATAGTAGGTTCTCCCTCAGGCATCCATGATTATCTTGTAGCTTAAATTTAAAGGAAAAGCTTTTAGACATGACTTTATAAATTCCTCTATCAACTAAGTGACATCTAGTCACTTACTATGAGCAAGACAGTATACTGTGTGTCTCTGAGGCTCTGCTTCCTTTAAGACAACAATACAAAGATAGGTACCATCACAAAAATCCACATTCTGTGAGTGGAAATAGAAAGTCTTGAAATGACAAAGATAGTATTTAAAAAATCCACAGCCCAAAACAGAGAGCCCCAGATTCAGAATTCCCCATGGTCCTGTCTGTAAAACCCATGCTAACATTGATCATCAAGACAGAAGCACACCTGGGGAACGTGTGAATTCTGGGACATTGGTGCACAGATGGGAAGAGACAGTGACAGTATAGGGAATTCATAAACACCTGAAAGTGAATATAACACAAAGAAAATTATTCAGCTAAAAAAATCAATTTCCCAACAGGCTTCAAAATAGACCAAACCTCAGGTGATGTTTTTATATTTGCTCTGTAGAGTTGTTTTAAAGTAAATACTATCTGTCTGCAGGACATACCTAGATTAATGAAGACCAGCGGTCTTTTGTTACCTTCTATGTTCTATCATATAGCTACTGATTTACATCCTAGCTACAAGAAGTTATGGAAGTTATGCCATGCCCTACCCTACATGTAAACAAAATGAGAAATTATGAGTATCAGAGTGTCCTTTCCTAGCTTCAAACAACAAGAACATTTTAAGAGTAATAGTGAGATAAGAATCTTTCATACATAAAAATGCATCTCAAGTTTTAATTAAACTCTAGCTCAAAAGATATGTACTAATTCTTCATTATCTGAAGTTCTAAAACATACAGTCCTAAAGATCTTGTTAATGTATTGCTTTTTGTAACAGAGAAGTTGTAGTTTTTTCTTTATTTGCTGCACCTGCATTCATATAAGAAATCGTATTTTGATGACTGACTCTGCCATTGTTTCAATCTTCTATAAAATTAGACACAGAAGGTTGATGAATAAAGATTAATGAGGCATTTTAACATAGCTTTACATATTGTACAGAATAGTTTGAAATTTAAGATGTTCATAAAAGCACACATGTATAAAGCTCATGTGGCGATTCAACTGAAGTAGTAAAGTCCATGTAATCAACTAAGAAATATGCCCTAAGAGTGGTCCTGTTCCATTGCTCTGAATTGTCTATGCATTAAGCTCTAGTAGGTTTGTTTTAGGGAGGCATTGTATAATCCTTCCTGAGAGACAAGGATCATCTTCGAAGCCATATAAGCTTTTATTTCCTAGAATAGGTCTGCCATTCCAAGTATTCTTCAAATTGATGAATTTACACATTCAGGGAACTGTGCTGATGATGGCATGATGAACACCTACTCCTTTCATATCATCATTGGCAAAATGAATACCGACCACTTGAGATGTCCAAGTATTTGATTAAATATTGCGCTTTTTGGTATTCATAATGTACAGGGTAGCATCTAATGGTTAAATATGTCTAATATATTATCATTAAAATGGGAACAATTGTAGTAGTCAGAGGAAATAGAGAAAACCAGGAGAGCATCATGATCTACCAAATCAACTCAGCAAGGCTTATATGGGCTCACAGAAACTGAAGCTGCAAAGCCAGGACCTGGCTGAGTCTACACCAAGGCTTCAGCATATATGTTATGGTTGTTAGCTTGGTGTCTTTTGGGCTCCTAACAACGGAAATGGGTGTGTTTCTGACTCTATTGACTTCTCTTAGGACTCCTTTCTTTCTATTGGTTTGCCTTATACACCCTCAATATGAGTTTTGCATTGTCTTATTGTAACTTGTTTTATCCTGTTTGACTGTGCTTAGTGGCTTACTCTTCTCTGAGGGGAGACTGAGGAAAAAGGGATCTGGGGAATCTGTGAGGTTGGGGGATCTGTAAGGAGTGAAAGGAGGGGAAGCTGTTGTTAGAATATACTGTAAGAATGAAGAATCTATTTTCAATAATAATAATAAATAAATAATAATAATATCTAAACACACTCCAGAACTTAAAAAAAAAGATTTCTTGTGAAAATATGTTGTTTGCCCATGTGGGTACATTTTAAACATGCTGCAGCTTTAACATGACAATACTGTTTGTCCTGACAAATATTACAACTTTTGGTCTAGAAGCCTGTTCACAGTTTAACAGAAGGACACTGTTAATGGCTTATGCTTCCTCCAGCAGGAGATGTCCCTGTTGTTATAATGTTATCATTAAAACCGTGCACCCAGTATCTAATTAATTTGGAAAAAGTTTTAGACAGCACTTCTTAAGCAACATTTTTCATAGGCAGGACGATTAAACACCTTAATGCTGTTCTTAACTCACTCAGAACATAAGAAAAACAATCACTGACTTTGATTTATAGAGATTTGCTTTCAGAACAAGAACTTCACCCAAGACAATGGTTTTCAAACACATTTCCAATTCTTATTTAGCAGGATGAATGGAAGACACCCAAAACTTATCAGCATTAAATTACTCTCTAGTTAGGCTTCTGTAAGAAAAAGAAGATACTGTCCTATTAAAATCCAATTATATATGCATGACATTTTATAGATATAATTAGAACAACTGTATATGGTAAAATGATCCACATACAACAGCAAGAAAAAACACAGAATATTTCTTTAAATTAAAATAATAAACAATATGCCAGGTAATTTTTGTGATTATATGTTACTATTTTAGCCTTCTTTATTAGTTTCTTTGACTACTTGGCAAATAATTATTTGGTGTTGCATTTGTTTCCATTAATAAGAGCAAATGTCTGCTTACACTGAGGCTAACTTGATACTACAAATGAAATAGACAATATGACAAATATTCTGAAAAAATATATTAATTCAAATTTATAATTTTTACTGCTTCCTGTATCATGTGCTGTGTTCCTACAAAACATCCAGTGGTCATTGTCATGGGGATATATTTACTTGGAGTGAGTAGCTTAGACCCCTTAAGTACTGGGAAGATATGCACTGTTTGGTCCTCTTACAATGGCTGCAACAATCTCTTTGTTGAAACCATCTCAGCTGTCCTTAAAAGTAATTTGTACATCTCATGTCCTGTTTATTCTAATAAAAATGTAGATGAGCGTTCTTGGACTTCACATGTGGCTGGCTACAGACAAAGGTTGCTTTTATTGTGGGGTTAAAAGGTAGAATTCTAAGCAGAAACAGCACTGGTGCTGAATATATTTTAGTAAAGGATTGTATTGTAAACATAAGCATGCTGGGACACAAATAGAATATTAAAAAGAGGTTTACTTGTACTGGCTTTAAAATGCAATATTCAAATGGCAAGCAACGTACTACAAAATATGAAAGACAATGTTTTAACACTTTATGTGTCTTCTTGTTTTTTATGCTAATTTATGTTTGCCTAATAAATTGTTTAATATCAAAATACTCTGTCTTCTTAAACTCTTTCATAATTTTTCCCTAGTCCAAGGCAAAGGCCAATAAAGTCTTGATTCAACTATTAGTCCGTAATCTGTATGTGTTTTCAGAATGTGAGATTATAGAGCTGGGTTGAATGGCAGCATGTCCTTGCCTTTTCTTTTGAGCATATCTTCCTTCATTTTATCATTAGTGTACTTTTTTGTTTTTAGATAATTCTTTAGGAAAAAGAGCCATAGCTCACATGCTGGTTGTTCTGGCCCTGCTGGATCAAAGGATTAAGAATGTTTTCTTACCAACCTTTCAATTATTCAAAATGTCAACGCACAGTCACTGCAACTTTCATTAACTGAACCTGTGTCTTATGTCCTTGCATGCATGGTGCAGACTTTATTACTGGAACACAGGTCGTATATGAGAAGAGTAGGGCAAAGCAGATAGTGAATGCAGTTGTTCCGTTTCTGTTTAATGCTTCTGTTTCCATCTAGTCTTGGAGACTCCCTTGCCCTCACAGGGAGGGTTTGCAGATCTTTTCATTCAGGTTCAGTGCTTCTCATAAGCTTGTGGTTGGCAAACTTCTGGATTAACTTCTCCCAGGGAGACATAAAGAAACAAGCATCTATTCACCCCATATAATGCATTAGCAACACCTGAGTAAAGATTCCATCAATGGTCAATCTTAATCAGTGAATATATTGGGTTTGGTTACAGAGCAAAGGTAAGGAGTTACTACAGGAACGTGGGTGAACCCCCCCCCCCCCAACAGATGAATTTTCTCAAATTCAACTATCAAGGGTTATGACTTCAAAGAAATTGTGCCATTGAGGCCTATTTTCAGTTAACATTTTATTTTCTATATATTCTAGAGTCTCCCAAGATTACTCGCATCTGGGAAGAGGAGAAAATAATACTTGGACTTCCACATGAATGTCTTTATAGTCTGCTTTTCTTTCTTCTGGGGGCTTCCATACCATAGGTCTAGCTCTCACTGTTACCTGAGCTAAAATATTTGTCATGACTACTTTTTCAAGGTATTCTGACAACCATGGAGGGAAAGGCCAACCAAATTACAAGCTCTTCCTGGTTCCACAGTTAAGAGATAAGGGTACTAAACTTTCATCTGTTTTGATGAAATTTCTGATTTTCTTAGTTCTTATTTTATGCAGTAGCCCCATGCACTTTCTGTTCTACTGTTTAATTCTTTGGTTTTACTACTTTATTCAGCCTCTGTATATGACAAATTCATATAATAAATCCATGTGAATAAATGTAAAATTAGAATTCCCTGCATTATTTTAATATATGAAGTATTAAGCAAAAGTAATAGAACATTTATATGAAAAGTTTAGGTCAAGTTAGAGCAACACTTGGCTTGCATTACCTCAGTCTCTAATCTCACATACCCAATGGAGTTTGTGTCTTCAGACATTATCAAAGAAAAAGTTTGAGGTAGGAACATGTAAAAATATTAAATGCTTTAGAAATTTGTGTGAAATTTAAGAAACTATCAAATCTGATAGTTTGTAACATATTTAATAAATAAATTATATTAGCTCTCATACATGCAATTCATTTGGAGCTAACATACTTTTCAGAAATAATGCATTGATGAATATTTTAACAGCTATGTTGATCCTATTCTGTGCCATTTATTAACAGGATTATGAGGAATTATTATTGCATATGCACACTTAGTCCTATGATATTTGACTACTTTGTGGTGAATAGTTTTATGGCCTCATAACTGTAAAAGAATGAAATTGGAAAGAATTCTGGATAGATATTACATTTGTCAAAATATATAAAAGTTATAATTTGTATGTGCTGGCAAATTTTAGATTTAAATAAAACCATGAATTTTGAACTTTATTATTATTTTATTTTATGTTTGAATTTTATCCTGCCTACTATGTGACATGGCTTTATTTTAAAGCTATATGTGCTATATCTGAAGTTCTTCAGTTTAAAATTTTAAATTATTTTAATAAACAATGTTTTATGAAGGATGTTCAATTTCTGTAGCAATCTTTAAGCATTGTCCATGTAGACTCTTCTTTCATTTCCTAAGGGTCATGCTGTAGTCTAAGGGTGTACAAATTATTATAGAAAATTATAACAAAGCATTTGAGTAAAGCTATATGAAATATTTTAACATATTCTGAAACCAACTTAGATTTGCTTCATTGCTTTGTATACACATATTGAGTATTAAGATTAACCCTTGTTGTAGGCAAGTAGAGCAGACAATGAATGGGGAAGAGTACATAAACGCACATTCTAATTCTGATCATGAAAAATTAATGTATGTTCATCATAAAGAAAAACTAAATTATAAGACCCATATAACATAATTTGGTAAGTGTATGTAGACAACTTTCGTAAGGGATCATTTATCTTTGTGAATTTGATAATGACGATGCATATTTATAAATACACTCTAAATCCTATGTTTCTTTTGTTGGACTTTCTGTGAAAATTTAAAAATTTAAATAGATTCTAAAGATTTTACCATGAGGTTAAATGAATATCCATTGAATTTGACTGGTCATTTAGTACTTAATTACTCACCTTTGTAGCTAATCTTTGCTTTGTCTTTTTGGTAACTTAAATCAAGTGGAGTTATGATCAATACATTGATATTTGGCATGTCTCAGATTATTTTCCTGCATTACATTACCAAATTTTGGCTAAAAGAGTAAAAATAATGAGAAGATTTTTAAGAAATGTATTATGTTTTGCCAAAATCTCTTAAGAAAAAATTTAAAAGTTAAATTATAATCTGGCTTTAAAGATTAAAAACGCTCTGACTGCCATCTGTTATTTGTTTTTAAAATAATTGCTATTTTCCCTGTGACTTCTAGCACGAAAAGCAATGACAACTTTTTTCTTAGTCTAAGTTATAATTTTGTCATTTATCTTATTTTATTCAATGGAAAATTAGCTTAAAGCCCAGGTGTGTGATGAATAGAATATTTTGTCTACTATTATGCGGCTTCATAGAATAATAGAGATGTCTAGTTTTCAGGCAGATGTCTGCCTGCTCCTATCAGCTCCAGTCCACATTTAGATGATTTACTACTTCCTCCATCTAGGAAAATTTGGAAATCATTCAGCTGTTTTCTCATCACTATGGAAATCCTAATTTTTGTTTGGTTTTGTTTTTAATGTCTGTTTTGTTTATTCAGGAGGTGGGCACACCATTTTTGTCTCCTACAATCACTCTCAGAGATATTTTCAAACAACAGTCAATTCCTTGGGGTTTTACTGCTAAAATGTTCCCAAGCTTCCCATGTCTTTTGGAATAAGCACTACAGACATTGCTGTCTCATAGACCTTAATAAGGCCACCACAACATGCTGAATATTATCCCAAGGCCTAACAATTTGCTTTTATTTCCTTTTTCCAGGTGTTAGTCATTTCTCTATCACTGTGACAAAAACCCTTAAGTAATCATCTATAAACAGAGGCATTTTACCTTGGCTCACAACTGCAGAGGTTTCAGGTCAGAATCTGTTGGCCTCTGTAGTGGCTATTTCTGAGTGTCAACTTGACTATATCTGAGTGAATTACAATCCAGAATTAGAATGCTTACCTGTGATCTAGATCTTGAGACTGGAAGACACAGGTTTCAGGTGTGGTGGTACGCGTGCCTCTCATCTGGGCCACACCTGCTGTTGGAGATCTACATAAGGGCAATGGAAGGAGGAAGATTCAATCTTCTTTGCCTGCGAGCCTTGTGGGACTAAGCGACTGCTAGATCCTCGGGTTTTCATTCACAGCTACTGCTGACCATTGTTGGGGAGTTTGACTACAGACTGTAAGTCATTAACAAATCCCCTTACCATACAGAGACTACCTATAAGCTCTGTGACTCTAGAGAACCCTGACTAATACAGCCTCCATGTTTGGGGTCAAGGGCAAAACAATTTATCATGGTTAGTAATGCAGGCCAAGTAGGTTCCTAGTCTCAGAGAAAAAGGTATGATGTCCGGGGATATGCTCCCCATACCTCCAACCATACCCAGCCTTTTAATATATACACCAGTTTAACTATCAATCTCAGAAAACTAATCTATATAGGCGATCTAGGCAATGTGCTAAGGCACTCTAGTTCCCAACTACAGTATCCACTCAGCAGATGTTCACATAGGTAGATGCATCACTTAATAGGTGTCTTTGTTTCCACATTCTTCATAAGATTTTATATATCCATCCTATCAAAAATACTAGTTTGCCCACACACAATACTCTACTCTCATTTCTAGGCTCACCTCTGTCCTTCCATCCATTCATTGTTTTCAAACCAACACTTAATGCGTGCCTTTATGTAAGCATTTGGTTACTGCCCGTCTTCCTGACGAAGATACAAACTCTCTTGTGTCAGGGACTTTGAGTTTGTTTGTATCAGCATGCTTGGTGCTTACAGCATGTCTGGCATATGGTGGATTAAAAAAAAAAAAAAAAACTGTTGCAAAGATGAATATTTAGATCCGTATGTTCAAAATGATAGTTAACTCCTCTAAAGCTTAGTTTCTCATTTGCAAAATTGGTATCATCATGGCGATATCCACTCCACAGAGATTTACTGAAAGTCAAATAACAATGAATATGAAAGTCCTCTGAAAATTGCAAAGGAAATTCTATTTCTCTGAGAAATTATAAAGTGTTTGAAGCAAATTTATTTTAAATATTATAGATTTCTTACTTTCTCTTATTTTAATATCCTTGTTGTTTATCTTCACTCTTGATATTAAAATATGTAACATACTATGATTTAATAGTAATAGAAGACGAAGCAGATCCAGTACCAATAATCCATACATAATCTCATGAAAGCCAAACCATTCACCACAGAAGGAAGATGAACAAAGTGGTCTTAGAGAACTTTATAAAGATTTTGAAAACAACAAATAAAGCCTATTCAAGCCAGAAAAATTAATTTCCATACTAACAAATTATTAATGCTTCAGATAGATCATTATATAAATACTATTTTTGAAAATTGTTGTTTTGTGGTTTTCTATGACTAAAAATTTATTTTAAAATAATAAAATGTTAAAAATCTGTAGTAATAGATTCATTGTTTTATATCAATAATTCAATCCTTATGAAGTTATTAGTTGTGTGATCAATTGTAACAAATGATAGACTATTAGTTACTTTGAAAGTACAAAAATAAAAGATTGTTTCTTAACATCTCTAAAATACATGCAAAAGGAAATACTGAGCTAACACACTGAAAATCTAGCCATCATCTGTGGATCTAGCCAACAGGCATGGAGAGGCTCTACCTTCCTCTTCAGAGATGGAAAGACAGTTAAGTGGCTTATAAGACTTTATCTCAATGCAAATTCTTGGCAGATTATATATTTTTCTAAATCATTTCATTTTCTTTCTTATGTCATATTTAAATTCATATCTGGTTCCAAATTATAAAAAATAACTCTGATATTGATAGCTTTATATAATATTGAGAATTATAGGAATGTAAAGAATTTTCCAAAATTTAATAAAATTGATTTACATCCAGAAGCATGTATGCATATATATATATATATATATATATAATTATGTAAAATTTTTTTTTTCAAAATCTTTTATGATGTTTATGAATGTTTTGGCATCTATGAATCTATTAGATTTTGCTCCAGAACAATAAATACTTCAAGTTAGAATGAAAATAAAAGAATTACATTTGTTCTTTATTTTGACAATTAATTTTAATTGCAACTAACTAATATAATTTAAAAAAAAAAGACTTGGCCTGTATCCATCTGAACCCACCAATTTGCTAGCCAGTGAAATCTCAAACTATAACTATGATTTGAACTTATTTTACCTGAAATGATATATCTTAAGGCAACGTTTTTCCTCCAAGAATTAAAAAGAAAATCAATTCTTTAAAAGCAGAGAGAGTAACATATACCTGGATAATCCCAATGGATTTTTCAGTTGGATTTTATTTCTTTTTCTGTAATTGTACTTTCAGTGGCAAAATTAAAAGGGAAAAATCTATATTAGACCTGCTGAATTCCCTCTATTTTTATGCCTGTTCTGCTTGTGACACACTAAAACTCAGATGAAATGTATAATCGTATACAGCAAAGCAGAAATTTAGCATAATCATTCTGTAACATAAAATGTGATAGAAAATGCTAATAAGTGTAAATGCTTAAATGTTAATATAATTTAAGACCAGGAAGAGAAAAATTGTACCACAGTATGGATGATATTCACTGCTCCCAGACCACACAGTGCCCACCCCAGTTCTTCAGCTTTTCTTTGAAACTATACTCTATTTCCTCTTACATAAAGACTGGATGGACTTGCCTCATGTCTCCTCTTCCTCCTTCGGGAATAATGTGAGGAAGAACCACTGACTTTTAAAAGTCAGTTGTATTAAGGCTAATTATGGACTGTTGATCTGAAATATAAGATTTCCACTTCGACAGTTTGCTTACTGAAAAGCCAGCCACCCTAAATTTGTGAAAACCATTTGTGGATAACATGGCAAACCTGTCTGAAGTAGAGTTCAAATGTTTTTGATGTTTGCTGGAAGCTTTTAACCTGTATTTCTTGCCTCACATCTGGATAGATTGATAAGTATAAAGAGGATGGGTATGCTCAGTCTGAAATAAATATCATGCAACACCATAAGTTTAGTTCAATTATATTGAGTACATATATAGAATACATACAAATATAAAGTACAATTTTATTTTAATACTGTTTTTATATACTAGTAAATCCTAATTGAATTGAAGCTTTTCAAAGGCTGATAAAAGCATAATATGTATCTTTCCTTTTTTAGGGATAGGAAAAAAAAATATATATATATATTTCTAGTATTCCCATTTGACACCTGAAGGTAGCTCAAACCATGTGAAAAATGGCCAGTCTCTAATCAAATAAAAAATGTTCCTAGCTAGTCTGCTTATCTTGCTTTCTCAAGTCATTTTCTGACCTGCTTGAAGCCATCTGCTCGCAGCAGAAAATCTTATCATGTGAGCCATCATCATGCTTGAGAATGCACTGAATTTACTGTTTGCAGAGAGGCTCAAAGAGTTAGCCTTCTGGACTGGCTCAGCATTCACTGCTTTTCAGAGGATCAGACTTTAGACTACTTTAGAACACTTAGTAAACCTCAAAACTGACAGTAGGTCTAGGTCCAGGTCCAGGCAATAAGTAAAACAAAAGAAAACACAAAACAAAACAAACAAATTAAAATAACTACCTCTTGAATATCCTTGACAAATTAACAGGAGCAGAATATCTATAAAGCTTTTTACAGGTTCAAAAACAAAAATGACATCGTTGTTAGTTCTTTGAACTATATCTAATACAATTGCTAAGATTTGTTCAGTAGCTATGGATCAAATTTAATGTGGTATTTTATTTATAGACCGTATTCTGATGTGTACTCTACTATTATAAAACATATCAAGCAATTTTAACTACAGTAATTTCTTTTTGTTATTAATAACCACTAGAGTAAAAGAATAGCTTTAGTGGCTTTTGGTGACAGTGACTACCAACACACAGCAATATGGCCAATGTGTTCAATAAAGTCCTATACACAAAATTCAAACTGACAGGTTGAATAATAAAATTCATATTTTAATATATATATATTATCTCATTAATTTTATAAATAAAATGTTTCATATAAACTTTGTGAGTATTGCCCATGTACTGATATTATGAAACCGTTGTGGATTAAACTCAATTTCTAATGCTTTTATAGAAAATCAATGAAATAAACTAAAGAAAACAATTGGTTTTTCAAGATTTTTGTATTAGTCAGAGTTATCTAAAGAATGGAACTGACAATGTTGAATATATAAATATATAATGTAAACATATATGCATATTTAATTATTGTGTATTAGAATGGCTTATAGGCTGTGATCTGGGTACTTTAATAATGGTTGTCTGATGAAAGAAAAACCCCAAGTCTAGTAGTTGTTCAGTCTAGAAAAACAGATATTTCAGCACTTCCAATCTGGTGCTGGCACCTTTCCCTGAACCTAGAAGTCTTTGATGACGATAGTAATTTCCATCATTCTTCCAGGTACATGATATTTGTTTTGACTCACTATTTTTTCTGGTAGGAGCAACTTCAGGAGCTTCCATTTGAACTGTCCAACCACAATAGCCCTCACACTACAGTAGGTCAGAGAGCTCCTTTGGGAATGCTGTCAACTTTTAAGTATATCTATCCCAATTACACATTCTGAAACTCAGAAATTTAACTACAGAGTGAATTCATGGGCCCACCAGACCTGATATGATTTGAGATTTATCCAGCCAAAATTGTATTTTTTGACTTTCTTTCATAAGTTCCTGCTTTAATTTTAGGGCCACAATGTTTTGGGTGGTCTTCTCAAATCACAATCAATTTAGAATAAGTATTCAATAGATTCCAGAAGTCTGATTGTTTCTTCTCCCTCAGTATGTAATCACGCTTATAAAAGTCTATAGGTCCTCTGGGGAAGGATGGCTCAAAGTCTAATGGTAAAGCCCTTAAGTATCTCCTAAAGGTCCTTCTTCAGAGAATCCTGGACTTTCTTTCCTTAAAAAAGTCCTGGAAGTTTATTCAAAGACTGATATTCCCTATTGCTACATTTCAGTGCAACTTTTCTTTTATTTGTTCCAAGATCTCTCTTTTTTTACAGTTTGAACAAAACCTTAATAGGCCTCTTATAGATTTCATTGCTGGAAACACCATGCTTGATTAGCCAGTACTTAAGGCCCATCTGAGTTACTTCATCACAAAAGTCATTTTGCCTATGCTGTTTATTATAGGTCACTCTGTACTAGACCAGATTTAAGTCATTGGGGGTGGATGTTAGTTTTCCTGTGCTGCTCATTCATGTAACTATACTCACCTTTACTTTGATGATTCAGTGCTGCCACCTGGCATCTGCTACTTCTGGGCCCAATAAAACCCACAATATTTAATCCATCCAGTTGAGCAGCAGCATCTTCAGCCCCAATATCTGACACAAGAAAAAGGACAATAAAGCTGTGTGTCCCTCTCATGATTGTGCATCTTACAGGATTAGTGAAGGCCATGATTTCTGGGCCTTCCCATCATAGAAAATTAGGCTTTACACATTGCAATTTTTCTAATCATCAACACTAAGCAAAGGGATATCAGATTTCTCCTGCTCCATTTCTATAAGCCAATTTTTGACATATGTTTCAGCTATTCAACAAAACAAATATTTTATACCCTTTAAGCTGTGCAAATCTCAATATTAAACTGAGAATCTTCATTCTGTGTGCCCATATTAACAAATTCAACCTAATTCCAATTTTATGAACCCAGCACAATAATCCCATGATCTAAAAGTCTATTCCATACATTTTCATAGACATGTGCTTCAGTGAGGTGGAAAACTCATTGACTTCATAGTGTTTTAGCATAAGTATTCATGGAATACTCTTTTCTATCTCCCCGTTAGGAACCTGCTTATCCTTTGAACTGTTTACAGGTCTAGAGACAGCTATTGGTAGATTTTCAGGAAAATCAATATCGAGTTGCCTAGCACCTCCTTCAGGGAAAGTTACTACCAGTTTGCCAGAAAATGAAGTATTATTTCTTTAAGGTCACTGTGGTGATAATGCTGCTACAAGGGATGGTGGTTCATCCTCCTCTAACAGGGAAGAATCATTTCTTCAGTGGAGAGAATCAGTTCAGAATCTGAGAGTTCAAACTTCTTGGCTACTGTAGGCTCTGCCCACACGTCTCATTCAAATTATAGGACCTCAGTCATTACCATTCAGTATTCTTGCTTTATTGATATCCTCCAAGGATGGGACTTGAATTGTCATTGTAAATCAGCTAATCTTATAATAAGGGCTACAGTTGAATTTCTGCAAATTAAACTCCTAGGCTGCTAGAAAAAAAAACAAAAGTTTCTCTTTCACTACAAGTTAGAAACCTGCATAAGTCATACTCATCTGGAACTATTCATTGTTATCACTGAGTTTATTCTTTATCTTCACCACTAAATTTTGAGATGTTGGAACTTAGTTAATTTGTTTTGGATTTTATTCTTTTCCCTTGTCAATTTATTCAGAGATGCTAGCAGCAATCAGAAAACATTTCATTTTCTTTGTTTTTCCACCAATTGTCATAAGTTCTATATATAGAATCACTGTATCTCTTGTTCTTCAAAATGGGTAAATCAGAATTATCAAAGATATTTACTTCATTAAGTTCATTATAATAGTGTACACCATAGACCATT
The DNA here is from genome assembly GCA_028551405.1 of Uromys caudimaculatus. NCBI lineage: Eukaryota > Metazoa > Chordata > Mammalia > Rodentia > Muridae > Uromys > Uromys caudimaculatus. The sequence continues at coordinate 74,814,736 of CM052702.1, read as the reverse complement.
AGTGTTCTCCTTGCTATCAGGAGAAACTTCAATAACTTTAGGTATCTGAGAATTTCAAAACCGGTTATAGATATTTAAAATTTCATCTTTAGAGACTGTGATCCGTGTAGCACAATAATGTCTGTCTCATAATGAAAAGACAAATAATCTGGTAGTTACTGAGTCCATGATACTGGAAGTCTTAAAAGTCCAAATTTGATACTCTGTTCCCAGGAAATCCTAGAGAGCTTTTAGTCTTCAGCCTCTGGTGAATCCCAAAGAAGTAGGTACAAATATCGCCAAAAGAATGTCTCAGCAATAGAGTAGTTGAACTTGCCAAAGTGCAAGCAAGCAGACAAAATAAAAGTGCTTACTTTTTCCATGTTTTTAATATGGTCTTCCAGCAGAAGGTATGACCCAGATTTCTAGTGCCCCTCCCTACTTCAAAAAATCCAATCAAGAAAATCCCTAAGAGCTATGCCCATCTGCGTGGATTTTAGTTGATTCCATATGTGGTCACTTGACAACCAAGATTAGCCACAACAATCCTCTTTAATTCAAAAATTTTTATATGAGCCTTTTATGAGTGTTTAGTTTTTAAAATGCCTTCAATAGAATTGAAAGTTTTCATATATGCATTTATAGGCCTGCTGGGTGGATGGAACAGTGAGTTACTCTTCCAAAGAATACTAGTTACTCTTCCAAAGGACTCAGGATCAATTCCCAGTGCCTACATGGTAATGTCAGTTTTAGAGTAAATGATACCCATTTTGGCACTCTATGGACACCATGCATGGAAGTGATACAAAGAAGCTCAGTTTCTATATTGGTTCCCCCAACAACTGGAGTGGAGGCGGTCCCTAAAGTTGTTGCCTGTCTGTAGCATCCTTTCCACATCTGCGCTGCCTTGTGGGAAGGATTTGCCTAATCCTGCAGAAACTTAATTTGCCAGCCTGTATGCTTACACAGAGGGCCCCCACCCTTTCAGAAGAAAATGGAAGGAGACAAAGAGAAGGGACACCATTATAGATGAAAGGGAAGAGGGCAGTGGATAGGATGCAAAATGAATAGATAAATAAATTAAAGGATAAAAAGAAAAGGAAACAATAAATCATAGAAAAGACATACATGAGAGCAAAACACCTATATACATAAGAAAAATATGTATTAAATTTTATAGATATTTTTGGTATAGATATTCTGTGTCAGACTATGAATGCAGCAAGGTCCTTGACCTGAATATACAAGTATATGCAAGTGATAAAATGAATTAAATACACTATATCTAGCACTTCATTAGGCTAAAGCTGAAGATTATAAATTTTGTTGTTTGATGAGATCTGATCCAAAAGAGGAAATTAATTCTGGGAACAGTAAATATGGCCAAACTCCATGGCTATGGAAGGCATGGGCCCAAGTCTAAAACCCATTGCTATTGTTTTGCTTTATGATTATGCTGTCAAATCATTTTCTAAATATTTATTTCTATAGATTTGTGTTTCTCTCAACCTTTGTCTATAGTTTCATATTTCAGGGAATACTAATTAATACACAGATATAGCATTGTTTAAAATTCTTGGAGTAAGGGATTCTGAGTGTTCAACCATAGATGGGTCATATATATCAAAATTCCCATGACAGAAAGATCGTGAAAGCCAAAGAGATGGAAAGAGTGCTGTAAAATGGTGTTCTGCGACATGAAATGGCTGTTGTACACAGTAAGCCAAAGTAGTTGTGGTTTCCTACATTATATCTAAAAAAAGTTACAAAAACAAAGAAACAAACAAACAGAAAACAAGCCAGCTCAAACTTCCAGCATGAATAGAAGGCTCACAAGACTCACTCCTGGCTGGTGAGCTATTAGTAGTTGATGCTACTGCAAGAGGGAAAATTGATACTCTTTGTAGGCTTGCTCCCTTGTAAGTTGTCCGATCCTCAGTGAATGACCCGACATTCATGTAAATCCATGTACATATGGGCATCACACTTTGGAATTCACAGGTATTCCTCCCATAACATATGATATAAAAGCCAACCAGGTATTGAACACCTCTAATCTCCGAACTTCCGTAGGCAGATGCAAGTGAATCTCTGTGAGTTTTGAAGCCAATCTGATATTTAGGACAGCCAGTGCTACACACAGAGAAACCCCATCTTGGAACCTCCCTTCATCTCCCTCCAAAACAAAGAAAAAAAAACATGAAATGGGAGAAATATATGTTGGGAGCGTGCTCAGGTTTGGAGCAAGGACATCAAAGGCAGATTTGATCCAAACACATTTTATATATATATATATTTTAAATATATATATATATTTAAATTTAAAGAATACATTTTTAAGAAAGAAAAAGTGAAAGAAATACTCAGCAAAGTGGTAATAAGAATTTCATGAAATTAATATCATGCAAGATGAATGAAGATTTGTGAACAAAAGCGTTTTGGGATTAAAAGGGCACGGAGCCTTTGAATTCAATACATTTTTCTTAGTATTTGATTGTTTAAAGAAACTTGACTTTTAGGTTCACCTTTATGCTTCATATTTAAATTGCATGGGGATGTAGATGAATTTTCCCTACCTATCATGCCACAGATAATCTTTTTTTTTTTTTTTTTTTTTTTTTGATTTTTTGAGACAGGGTTTCTCTGTATAGCCCTGGCTGTCCTGAAACTCACTCTGTAGCCCAGGCTGGCCTCGAACTCAGAAATCCACCTGCCTCTGCCTCCCAAGTGCTGGGATTAAAGGCCTGTGCCACCACTGCCTGGCTCACAGATAGTCTTTCACTAAGTATTTTGAAGATGCTCCTTTTTTCTTTCTTTCTTTCTTTCTTTCTTTCTTTCTTTCTTTCTTTCTTTCTTTCTTTCTTTCTTTCTTTCTTTCTTTCTTCCTTCCTTCCTTCCTTCCTTCCTTCCTTCCTTTCCTTCTTTCTTTCTTTCTTTCTTTCTTTCTTTCTTTCTTTCTTTCTTTCTTTCTTTCTTTCTTTCTTTCTTTTTTTGATACTTTATTTACATTTCAAATGTTTTCCCCTTTCCAGGTCTCCCCTTTGGAAACCCTCTATCCCATCCCCCACCCTGCCTCTATGAGGGTGCTTTCTCACCCACCCACTCCTGTCTTCCCTCCCTGGCATTCCCCTATACTGGGGCATCTAACACCCTCATGTGCTTTTTTTCCTTTTTTTTTTTTGTAAACAAGCTGCAGCAAATATGATGTGGAACATTCCCAGAATAATGTGTAAATTATGTGTATCAGGCCTAAAAGTACTTTCCCTAGTAGAATCACCAGTTAAAAATGAAAAGGCGAGGCATATACTTTGAAATCAGAGCCTGCTGTCTCCCAGAAGAGCAACAGAAAACAGAACATCTATTATTTGGACGCATATAGACATAGCAGAAGACAAGCAAGGCATTGTCTACAAATGGGGCAAGAGGATTCTTTATAGTAAACAGGAATAGTTCATATAGGCTGATGACATTGTTTCAGTGGATACAGAAGAAGTAGGGGAAAGAAAAAGAAGCAAAACTTCTCCACAATGACCTGCAGTTGAATAAATCTGGAAATCCTCTTATCTGAAATTGCTCTGTAATCCTCAGTTGAGTGGTGCAAAAGAAGGATTTCTATTTCCTATGTTATTTTCCTTTCCCAGTTTATAACAATCTAATTCTGTTTTAAATTAATATATCTACAATAATATTTGTCCTATTATACCCCAGTCAGCTATAATTCTGCCTCTTTTATCTTCAAAATTGGTTATAGAACTGTAATTTAAAATGTCATTTTTATCCATTTCTGTTCGTATAGTTTTTATAATAGTCTCAAAACAGAAGCAGTTTTCTTCAATTAAAGCACCATGACTGTAATGAATTTTATATTATTTCCTTGTATCAAAAATATGAAGTATGGAAAAACACAAGGAATTTAAAAATATACTAAATATAATCTGAATATGATCAATGCAATAAATTATATGTAGCAATTACTTTTCTAGATGAAGAAAGGAGGTGTATTTGTAGTCACATATGTGTACAACGTACATGATGCCAGAAGAGGGCTTCAAGTACTTCCCCTCTATTTTGTACCTTTAAGGCAAAGCCTCTCCCTTAACATGGACTTTGACATTAATTTTCAACTTGGCTGGATGCCAGCAGGCCCTAGTAATCCTGTCTGTCTCTGCTTCTCTTACTTCTGGGGTTACAGTGGTTCACAGGACAACTTCCTGTGTGGGTGCTGAGATCTGAGCTATGTACCTCACACTTGTGCAGTAAGCACTCTCAATAAATGAGTCATCCTTCCATCCCTTCCCTCAAAAGATATGTTTAATGTTCTATATTTCTTAAATGTAAGTCTACTTATTCTCTAAACTGCATTACTTGATAAAACAAGCATAGATTATACATACTTTATTTTTTTACAGCATACTTTGTTTGCTACCCAAGAACTGTCCTGTCATGAAATAAAATTGTCCTAGTCTGCTTTCTCCTGACAAAACATTGACCAAAAGCAACTTGGGGATAAAGGTGTCTCCTTTTGCTTACATGTCCTAGATCATCAACCACTGAGTATTGTCAAAACAGGAACTTAAAGCAGAGAACTGGAAGCAGAAACCGAAGAACTGGTAATAGAGGAGCACAGTTTACTAGTATAAAAGAAATTTTAAAAGCCGGTGAAATTGTTCAGTGGGACTGCCTAAGCCTTATACCTGAGTTCCATCCTTGAAGCTACTGTGGAAAAAGAGAACTTGCTCTCAAAAGCTGTCTGTCCTTCAACTTCCACATAAAAGTACAAAACAAACATATCTTGTAGTCATATAATAGCAATAATAAAATTTTAAATTAATAAAACAAAATTAAAAATTATTATAGACATTTTGTATTTTTTCAGCCCATTTTGATTTTTGAATTTAGAATTTTCAAATAAAACTGATAAGGGAAAACTTTAAAAATATAGATATTAACATCTTCAAATACATTCACTCTCTAATTGTACCAATTCTAAATTCCTGAATGCTCTTTTATTTTAAATCTGATAATAAACATATTTCTATGAAAGACTTTGTAAAATGAGATTAAACAAATATTGTCAATACAGTTCGGTGAACTGCTATTTAACATTTTATCTATAAATCTTCAATATAGATCATGAATACACTTTTAGTATCAAAGATGGCCTAAGTGTCTAATGACTGTCATAAAAGGCTTTGAAGATCTGTACTATTAATTCAATTTTTCATTGATTACCGATTTTGCTGTGTTTTCTTGTATGTCTTTTCAGTGTTTTGCTGTGTAGTTCAAGCTTGCCTCCAATTCACCTTCCTTCTGCTACTGCATCCTGGTTGTCTACTAAATTTTCTTTCTTTGTTTAAACAATAGTAAGAGAACAACACCCTTTAAATTCATTTTAATGGCAGTGCCTTCTTCTCTATCTTTTGTCAAATCCTCAGCAGCAGGACATCCAGTCAGATTTCAGTCTTGGATGATTTAGCTCCACCTAAGAATGAATTCAGCCAACAGGCCTTAGTATCAATGTAACGCAAGGAAATTTTTGACTGTGCTTCCTTTGTGATCAGTTCTACATTTTGATAATTTCCTTAATGAACACATATTTAACATAGTTTTGGACATTTTTATCTTGTAAATAATTTTATATTCACCTTTATCTTACAACTATAATAAAAAAAGAAAAAGGCAAGTATTTTCCATGTTTCAGTTTTATAACCATAAATTCTTCTTCATTTTGGTTCTTTTCAGATATGTGATATATCACTTTACAAAACCATATTTAAAGATGTAATTGAGATCCCATTTACTTGAGTAGTTCTTGAACATTTTTCTCTTGTGTCAACATGGGCAAAAATCCTTCACAGTCTTGACAATTTCCTAAACAAGTCTGGTCCAGTTTACAATTAGTAATCTGATGTGCAATCACTAGTTTAAATCTTTATTTTCAATGGATGATAGGCACCAAGAGGAACAGATGCCTTTTGTTGTTGTTGTTGTTCCTGGGCAGGCACACCATACGTCAGTAGTACATGGTAGAAGCTCAATGGTTTCAAATGAGAATAACATGACTTATGCCGAAGGGGCGTGACAAGTGTGAGCAGAATGGACTTTTAGGAACTCTATGACCTTGGGAGATACATAGTTAGAACTCAGTTATTATCGTTTAATCAATGTAGTAATGTAAACTATGACGGAACGTAAGAAATTATGGTCGTCAAAAGTTCTCTTCTTCATAAAACAATGACTGGCCATGTAACCTGTGACCCTGACAAAGGAGCATTCTTCTGAAGTACATTACATTTCTATGAGTCATAGGTACATACACCAATGCTCAAATTAATAAGTAAAAGTGGAGGAGAACAGTAAATAGTAACCTATGTAGATGTGGTAAATGCTGAAGTATTTGCATTTGTTCAGCTGCTGGCAAATTCTTCTCATTATTGTTTGCTTCAGATTCATTGTGCTGCAAAGAGAGCTCCTAGGGAAATTTAGGGAGATCAGTAAGAGGGAGAGGTGCAAGTGTTTGAGAAGTCAAGAACAAAAGCCGCTAACTACCAAGAGCTTTGGTAAGAAAGCAGCAGTTGTGTCAACAGAGAAGGAAAATAAGAACAATTGCTTTTGAGCTGAGATTTATATCATCAATGTAAAAACCTATATTGTTATGCATTAGAAACTCTAAATGTGAATATTCTATTTATCACCTACATGTCATTAATTATGTCTCTAGCTATTTATGCCCTGTAGCCAGTATTATTCTGGGGATATAGTATTTAAAATTTCAGCCCATGTGTTACAGTAGAAAGAAAAGTGATCAGTTTTTTTAAGAAAAATTATTTTTCTTAAAAAAACAATTTTATACTACTTTTTAGCATTTTTACTTCAATTATGCATGGTATTGTTATGAAGATGAGCAGACTGTGAAAGTACAATGGGGTTATAAACATTCTAAAACTTCCCAACAGTATTAAATGGGATAATCTTACAACAATAAAAATCTAAGTCTCTAAACCCTAGGAGATTTTATGCAAAAGAGGTGTATCAAAAAAAATTGACAAATCGCCACATAAAGTCAAGTCTTGCATAAAAATAGATATCATCCATCATTACAATAGAGCTAGTGAACACCTACTGAGTCCCTGATAAGCTGTAATATAAAAATTAAGTAACCTCTCTCACAGTGAGTCTTCCTTCAAAAGAAGCTAATTGCTTACTGCTGAGTTAACTTGCAAACTGGTAAGTTCAACTCATGAATATTTACTGACTACCTAGTATGTGCCTGGCAGTGTGCTGCAAAAAACCAAACCAAAACACAAACTTAATACATAATCCAAAGCATGCTCATGTTGTACAGAGCACATTTTATCTGACTTTCTTCTGGGACATACAGGGTTAGCAAAACCTACAGCACAAATTCAGGGGAGTACAATGTTCTTTCTGTGAAATCTATTTCTAACTCGGGATTCTCTCCAGAAGTCAGTTTTGGGTCTTTCAGGAAGATAGAGGATTTGAAGCTCCATCAGTATCACAGGAAATAGTCACCTTAAGAAGTATGACCTAAAATTAAATAATGCAGTAAGATCTCCACAAAGTAGCAGGTAAGAGCAACCACGAGCTAGTGCTAGCTGCACACTTGAAAATCATATGAAAATCAGTGAGAAACACAAAGAAGTCACACAACACATCAAGTTACACACACACACTCATTGAGAATAGATTGCTGGGGAGACACAGACTTCAGGTTATGACAAAGGTCCAAGGGCTGGAACCAGTGAAATTACAGAGAAAAGATATCACAACCAGGTGTGAACAGTGAGCTGAAGTGTGACACTGTGAGCCTAGTGCTGAAAGTCCTATCCCTACCAGAGGTGAGGAACTGAAAATTACACTGAGGGACATGGCTATAGCAGAGACTCCGCCGTAAATATCACCTCATCCTCATTGGGACACTGGATAGCCAAATATCTGCTTTTATAAGTTTGAACGTTGGTAAAAATCAGTGTCTCTGTCATTAGTGAAGTTTGTTACATATAATGACGCAGGGAGATAATTTTAAGCCCATTCCACAAGGAATGGAATATCAACAGCAATTGTATATTTATACAGTGATTTACTTTTATTTCACATTAACATTTAAAACATATTTATCCTTCACTTAGTATTTTTTTCTTTTTTTTATTGGATATTTTATTTATTTACATTTCAAATGTTATCCCCTTTCCAGGTTTCCTCTCCAAAACCCTCTATCTCACCCACTCACAGCTCACTGCATTGCATTCTCCTACACTGGGGAATTGAGCCTTCAGAGGACCAAGGGCTTCTCCTCCCATCGAGCCAGATAAAGCCATGCTCTGCTACATATGCAGCTGGAGTCATTGGTTCCTCTTCGGTTGGTGGTTTAGTCCCTGGGAGCTCTGGGAGGGAGAGGGTCGGGTTGGATGATGTTGTTGTTCTTCCTATAGGGTTATAAAGGTCTTCAGTTCCTTCAGTCCTTCCCCTATATCCTCCATTGGGGCCCCTGTGCTCAGTCCAATGGTTGTCTGCTAGCATCCACATCTGTATTTGTCAGGCTCTGACAGAGCCTCTCAGGAGACAGCTGTATCAGGCTCTTGTCAGCAAGCACTTCTTGGCATCAGCAATAGTGTCTGTCTGGTTTGGTGTCTATATATGGGATGGATACCCAGGTGGGGCATTTTCTGGATGACCTTTCCATCAGAATCTGCTTTACTCTTTGTCCCTGTATTTCTTTAGGCAGGAGCAATTCTAGGTTAAAAATTTAGAGATGATTGTTTGGTCCTATCCCTTAACATGGGGTTTGCCTAACCTCTGGATATAGTCTCTACACGTTATCCTTCCCCTTTGTTGTGTATTTCAGCTAATGTCAAACCCATTGGGTTCTGGGAGTCTCTTGCTTTCCTGGCATCTGGGACTTACTGGTGACTACTCCCAGTTCCCCATGCCCCATTGCTACACACCTCTGTGAAATTTCCTGACACTCTGTATATCACCTCCTTCTCCTTATATATCTGATCCTGTCCCAATTTGTTCCCTCCCCCTTCTCTCTTCCTCCAAAGTCCCTCCCACACTCTACCTACTGTGAGATTTTTGATCCCCTTTCAAAGAAGTACTGAAGCATCCACACTTTGGTCTTTTTTCTTGAGCTTCATATGGTCTATGAATTGCAGCATGAGTATTCTGAGATTTTTCACCTAATATCCACTTATCACTGAGTACATACCATGTTTGTTCTTTTGTGACTTGGTTACCTCACTCAGAATGATATTTTCTACTTCCATCCATTTGCCTAAGAATTTCATGAAGTCATTGTTTTTAATAGTTTAATACTCCAGTGTGTAAATGAACCACATTTTCTGTATCCATTCTTCTGGTGAGGGACATCTGGGTTGTTTCCAACTTCTGGCTATTATATATAAGGATGCTATGAACATAGTGGAGCACGTGCCCTTGTTATATGTTGGAACCCCTTTTGGGTATATGCCCAGGAGTGGTATAGCTGGGTCCTTGGGTAATACTATGTCCAATTTTCTGAGGAAATTCAAAACTTATTTCCAAAGTGGTTGTATCAGCTTGCAATCCCACCAACAATGGAGGAGTGTTCCTTTTTCCCAACAACCTCAACAGCATCTGCTGTCACCTGAGTTTTTCATCTTAGCCATTATGACTGGTGGAATCTCAGGGTTGTTTTGATTTGTATTTCCCTGATAACTAAGGATGTTGAACATTTCTTTAGGTGCTTCTAGGCCATTCGATATCCCTCAGTTGAAAAATCTTTGTTTAGCTCTGTACCCCATTTTTAATAGGGTCATTTGATTCTCTGGAGTCTATCTTCTTGAGTTCTTTGTATATATTAGCCCTCTATCAGATGTAGGATTGGCAAAGATCTTTTCCCAATCTGTTGGTGGCAATTTTGTCCTATTGACAGTGTCCTTTGCCTTACAGAAGCTTTGCAATTTCATGAGGTACCATTTTTCAATTGCTCATCTTAGAGCATAAGCCATTGGTGTTCTGTTCAGAAACTTTTCCCCTGTGCCCATGTGTTCAAGGCACTTCCTCACTTTCTCTTCTATTAGATTCAGTGTATCTAGTTTTAATGTGAAGATCCTTGATCCACTTGGACTTGAGCTTTGTACAAGGAGATAAGAATTGATCGATTTGCATTCTTCTACGTGTTGACCACAATTTGAACCAGCACCATTTGTTGAAAATGCTGCCTCCATGTCTCCTGTCTCCCCTGTCCCCTGTACTTCCCCCTTCTCCCCAGACTATTCTCTCTCCCTATTCTTTTCAGAAATGATCATGTATCTAAAAGGCAACAGCCAAACATGACCAAACACCGTACAATAAAACAAGTTAAGGGCTCTCCTCCTGAGTCTGGTCAAGGCCTTCTTTAATCAGTGCATGTTTCTGACACTACTCTAGGGTACATACACCATATATCTTTCTGTATCCAGTCCATCACCACTCTATGAAGCATACAACACACATCTTTCTAGGCATAGTCCATATATTTTTTTAGTCATTTCTACATCATTTCCTTTCTCAGTCTCCATCTTTCTGTTTCTCCAAATCTGCTTTATAGTTTTTGACTATAGCCTTCCATACCTGAATAATTGTAGGAGCCTAACAAATGTCAAGTTTGCATATAATCTATTTTTTCCTTCTGGATTTTATTCTCTCTTGAAATAACACTAATTTCTATTTTTGTTCTGTCTATTTCTTTTGTTTCCCTAACTATGGTACCTGATATTTACTACTTACTATATACTATCATTATTGTTTGGTTCCTCATAGTTTTTTCTTTTCTTTCTGAAATTATGATATAATTATATAATCTCTCTCCTTTTTTTCTCCCGTTAAGCCCTACTCTGTATCCTTCTTTGTGCCCTTTCAAATTCAAGACCTTTCATGTCCTTAATTTTATTGAATGTATATATGTATATGAATATACATAAAAATGCATATGAATATACATATATATTTCTAAACATAACTTTTTTAGTCTGTATAATGTTACTTACATGCACATTTTCAGGGCTGACCATTTGGTATTAAATAACTATTTAGGGCACTTTTTCCTGGGAACGACTATCTCCTCTGCTTTGAGCATCTTTTAGTGGCCTTTAGTACTTTGCATAGGATTGAGACCTAGTTTTATCCTTTGTCCACTTTGGTATGTCTTCTGTTGTCCTTGTTTAGCTCATGTGTAGGCAGTTACATCGGTGAGACAGTGTTGGTGAGTCTTCTGATGTTATTAGGAGGAGAGATAGTTGTTGCCTGAAGCCCTAACCAAGACCCTTGCAGGCAGGGGTAAGAAGGCACAGAGTCAACAAGTCAGGCAAGTTCCTCCTTTATTAGAGGAACTGGGCAAACCTTTATAACCTCCTCCCAGCATCTCATTGGCTCTTAAATAGCCAGCTGTGACTCTGTCTTTTTCTCAACAGCTTGGTCTGTCATCTGATCTGCATCAGTGATGTCTAGCCAGGCTAGCAGATCCTAGGTTGGCTCAGGGATGAAGTGTCAGAGGTGCATACGCTAGCATTGCCGGAACTGCTTGGTTAAGTTCCTCCTACACATAGTCTCACAGAAAACTCCCTAATCATCTGACTCATAATCATTCTGCCCCTGCTTCCATAATTTCCTGAGCTTTAGTAAGTGAGTTGGTTTGTAAATGTATCCATTAGAGGTAGGTTCTTTAACTCTTATCTTTGGCTAGATATGTTTTTCTGTAATGGTTTCTGTCTGATCCAAAGAGACGCTGACTTGATGAAGAATAAGGAGTACACATGTCTATGAATATAAGGACAAATTTTAAGAGTGCAATTAAGGATTATGCTAGTTTAGTCAAGTGGCGTTTGCAGGTTCTTCTCAAGTAATCATGACTTCACTAGTTCTAACTACTTGTCCATGTTTCCAGTACCAAGCAAGATTTACCTCTTATTTAATTGGTCCTACATCTAGTTAGCAACCAGTTAGTTATGTTCAAGGTGTGCATGACAGTAGTGTGCCTGGAGTGTGACGGAGCCAGGCTGGTTATTGATATGATTCATAGGCATCATGGCTGGTAGGACATTTCTTGTTTACCTCCTTTGGAAACTTGAATGTTACCTCCTGATACCACGAAAACCTCTCCTCAGAGAGGAAACATTCAGGTCAGTTCCAGCTCCGGGCTCTGTGTCTGAAGGGTAGGAAGAAGCAATAGTGACCTACCTTCAACCTCTCGGTAACCTAGAACAATTGGAATAACTTGTATAAACAGATGCTAGAGAGTCTCCTGGACAACCTTGACCCACAACTGAAAGAAAGGATTCTTAAGCTTGATGATGGAGTTGGTTAGATGGCCTTTGACTCTTGAAAGGAGCATTGCTAGCCAATACGAGAAAATTTATTTGAACTATATATCTTTATTTATAGAGAGATATGCGATTTTATGAGATTTCTGTGGATACAAATGTATGTGTCTTTGCAACTATATGTTTCTTGAGATTTTTCTTTGCTTTTCTCCTTTTGTTTCTTTTGTCCTACTTTGAATTGCTTAGTTTCAATTTATCCAAATAATGATAATGATAATAATAATAATAAACGTTATTAGTAGTATTAGTAATAGTATTAGTATTACAATTTACAAATGGGCTCTCATGAAACCAAAAGACTTCTGTATACCAAAGACACCATCATCTGTATAAAGTGGTATGCTATAGGATGGAGAAATATTTTAACAACTACATATTAGGAAGATGATTAATATTTAATATATTTAAAACTCTAAAAAAACTGGACATGAAGTGATCAAAAAGCCTAGTTAAAAAGAACCTGTGTTGTCATTATCTATTTAGAAAAGTTGTTTCCTATGAGAACTAGTTCAAGACTAGTCCCTAATTTCTCTTCTATCAGATGCAGGGTATTTAACTATACTTTGAGGTCCTTGATTCATTTGTATTTGGGTTTTGTGCAATGATAAGTATGTATAATTTGCATTCTTCTACATTTGACCATTCAGTTTAGCCGACACCTCTTATTAAAGATTCTATCTTTTTTCTAGTGTCTATTTCTGGCTATGTTATCAAAAATAAGGTGTCTGTAGATATATGGATTTATGTCTGGGTCTTCAATTTTATTCCATCGATCAACATGTCTGTTTTTATGCCAATAACACTCTGTTTTTATTACTATACCTCTGTAGTACAACTTGAGATCTGAGAATGTTACCTCCAGCAGTTCTTTTATTATTCAATATTGTTTACACTATTTTTTATTTGTGCATGTGTGTGTGTGTGCGTGCATGCACACACGCGCACTCACACGCATTTGTTTTACTATACGAAACTACAAATTGTCCTTCTAAGTTCTGTGGATAATTGTGTTAGGATTTTGAGAGGCATGTCATTGAATATGCATATTGCTTTGGCTCTGTGAACAATATCACTATATTATCATGTTGATCAATAAGCATGAAAGATCTTTCCATCTTTCTATCTTTTAAGTTTTTTCTTCAAAGACTCAAAGTTTTTATCATAGGAGTTTTTCACATGTTTGGCTCGATTATATTATACAGATTTAGATTTATTCATAAAGAGCCTGAGATACTTTATACTTTTTATGATATTGTGAATGGTACAGTTTTCCTGATTTCTTTCACAGTATGCTTGTCATTTGTGTAGAGAAAGACTACTGATTTTTTTTTTTTTTCAGTTGTGGATTTCTGTAATGTCCTCCATCTGCTAAAAAATAGTTCTTCTGATGATGGATGAGAAAGTTATGCCTATCTGTGGATACAAAGAAGAATAGTGAGATTGAAATAAGGATTTAACTTGATATGACAACATAAGAGTAGTAGTTTGTTCTATAAGATCCATGATTTCAGCAGTCTCCTGAATTGGCTTGATGTTTAAAGAATCATGTAGGAATACTTTCCTATTGAGCAGGTCTTAAGTCACATTAGATGAGTGCTGGTACTCCAAGATGTAAGAGCCATTAATATAGCCTCATGTATGTCTTTCCATGTTGGTCATTATTATGGTTCCTAGCTTCTAAATTAGGGTAGATTTTGTCTTAATTACTTTTCTTCCTTGGTAGCACCTTTGGCTAGTCCTCAGAAGGGACAGTTTCAAGTCAGTTCTAGCTTGATTCCTGTAAGCCCTGTGTCGGAAGAAGGTGGTATCTTAAACAATAAGAACTTCCTTTCAAATTCTGGGAGTCAACTAAGGGCAGTGAGAATAGCCTATATTTTTGGAGAGTGTCTTGGAGACTTCTAACAGCTAGATAGAAAGTTTTCCATGACTATACTTGGACGTTTTGTTATAGGTCATTGTTCTTGGAGGGTGGTGGTGCATTAACAGCCCAGGTCTTGTGACTTCACTTACATTATTTATGTATGTGTGTACATGCACAGTTACATGCATCTTTTTAAAATAAGCATGATTTTTTCCTATGAATAGCTTGCTCATCTGTTGTTTTCTTTATACCTTTTCCCTCTCTCTTCTTCTATATCACCTCCCCTTTATCCCTGTGTTCTACACAACACTCTCAACAACTCCCACACACATACCAACTCACATCCAAAAACAATTATTTTACTTTCCTGCTGTCTTTTGTTACTGTATGTTTTTCACTCACATGTAAAGACTCAGAGCTAGGATGTATAAATAAGAGAAAACATGTAGTATTTATGATAGGTCAGGCTTACTTCATTCAACAACATAATATATTCAGGTTTCATGCATTTAACTAACAACTTTTCATTTCATTTTTCTTTAACTTGAAAATTCATATTTTCATAATTAAATCTTTATTTGTGACATTTTCACTATCTTTTTATTAGTTATAAGGCATTTAGGCGATTTCCATATTGTAGCTCTTATGAACGCAGCAAAAATGAACACTGTTCAGCAATTATCTGTGAAATAAGTGATCAAAACATTTGAGTATATATCAAGGAGTCGTAAACCTGTACCACATGATGGGTTAGAACTCCTTTTAGCCTTTTGATAATTCCAACATTGATTATCATAAGGATGGCATCAGTTTGAAATCTTACTAACAGTGGATGAATGAGTGTTCCTCTTTCCCCACATCCTCTCCAGATTGTTATTTCCTTGGTGGCAACTAATTTTGAATTCTGACTGATGTGAGTACAAATCTCAGAGAGTTTTTATTTGCATTTCCCTAATAGTTAAGAATGTTGAATTTTTTTTCAGTTTTCAAAACATTTTTAATAGAATCTCTGTAAAAGTAGTTTCATAGTACATCATATATTAGGATATTATATTGGTTCCTATCTAAATATTTTGCATACTTAAAGTATATTTAAAATTGTTGAATATGTATCTATACTCAACATTCTTACATTGTTGACTTGTTGCTTGATTAAATCTTACATAGTTAAAAACCAATATAATTACAGGCATTTGCAAATATATAAATATTTTCTAAACTTTATAGAAAATCTAGAGAATTTTGATGGTGATTGAATTTTAAAATTAATGAAATAATTATATGTATCAATATTTCCTATAGTTCTCTAGTAAAGCAAATAATGGCAGTCCAATGGGAATAAAACTGAATGTATCACAAAGGACATACTTCATACATATTTAATACTTAATATGCTTTGCAAATATTTTTTCTAATTTTTTATTGAAAATAGATTCTTCTCTTGCACAATATATCCCAACCATGGTTTGCTTTGCCTCTACTCCTCCTAGTCCTCCTTTACCTCCACTCTCCCCCAGATTCACTCTGCCTTCATATCCTCTTCAGAAAAGAGCACGCATGCAAGAGAGGACAGCCAAACAAGACAAAACAATAAGACAAGGCTAAAGCTCTCATATCAAGCCTGGACAAGCTTTTCCTGTAATAGGAAAATAGTCTCAAGAGCAAGTGAAAGAATAAGACATACGCCTACTCCCCCTGTTAGGAGTCTCACAAGAATACCAAGCTAATAACCATAACATATATACAGTGTACTTGGTACAGACACATGCAGTCTAGATGGTTGCCAGTTTAGCCTTTCTGAGCCCATGTGAGACCTGCTTAGTTGATTCAGAGGGTCATGTTCTCCATCCCCTCTGACTCCTCCAGGTTTTTCTCCCCCTCTTTTGTGGGTTTACCCTGATCTCTAAAGAGAGAGTCACAATGGAGACCTGTGCTTTAGCCCCTGTCTCTGCCTAATGTCTGGCTAGGAGTCTCTTCATTCCCACAATTTCACTGCCACGGACTGTCTCTCACTCTGCCTGGACATAGATCTGTAAGTATAGCAGAACACTGAAAGTATTTCTTAATCCTTTTTATGTCTTGTTTTGCGATATTTTTTTAAGATCCCTTGGTTATTTTTTAATTTAGATTTTAAAGTTCTTGACTTTCATTTTTCTTTCTTTCTTTTCTTTGAGTTCTTAACAAATTCCGGATAGTAATCCTCTGTCAGATAGAAAACAAGGATATATTTTCTCTGACTTGGTATGCTTTCTCTTCACACAGTTGACTGTTTAGCTGTGCTCAAATTTTCCAGTTTTATATAGGCCCATGTGTCAATTGTTGTCCATAATTTCTGGATAATAGAATCCTGTACAAACAGTCTTTTCCTACCTCCCCTATTGTGTATGGAATTTTACTTATGCTTCCTTCAATCACTTTCAGAGTTTGAGTACATTGAAATTTCAATGGAGAGTTTGTACAGATACTGAAAACATTACTCATATTTTAGTGGCTTTTTTTTTTTTTTTTTTTTTTTTTTTTGCTGTTGTTGTAAATGTGACAACATATCTGAAAAAAAAAAAAAGCAGCTTAAGAGGACTTGGAAGAACTCTTATTCAATTTCTTGGTATACCAGCTCAAAACCTTGAGCATTTCACCTACATGAAAAGCTGAATTTCAGTGCTAGAGAGGCAATCACAGGAGAATAGAGAGACTTGCTACAGAGCCAGACTCTTCAAGTCTGAAAGCTTTGAACTTAGTAAAAGAGCATGTGTCAAAAAAGTAAATTAGAGAGCAGTAGAAGACATTAGTTGATCTTGATTTCTCCATTATGTATACATTGCATGACATTGGCTTTAAACTGTACCCAAGTATAAGCACACAGGTAAACGGCAGAGAGAGAGAGAGAGAGAGAGAGAGAGAGAGAGAGAGAGAGAGAGAGAGAGAGAGAGAGAGAGAATGAGAACTCAGAAAGCACCTTCAAGAGAAAATGATATATCTGGGCTCATAGTTTAAGGATAGTGTCTATCAAGACAAGAGAAGCATGAGGCAGTTAGTTGCATTTTAAACTCAGGAAATAAAGAAATGAATGAGAATGGTCATTTTTTCCATTATATATTTTAGTTCAATACAGAATCCTGATTCCTGGGATATTATCCATATATATATATATATATATATATATATATATAAATTAAATAGAGCTATTATGTGAAACAGCCAGTCTATTTATCGTCAAAACAGTGTCAATTGTGGGAGTTTTTGAAATTCGAACAAAGCTTGGCAGAAAATCTAGAAGTTGGGGAAAATTCAAAAATATGAGCTCATTTGAATTAATACAGAATGATTTGACAAAAGTATCAAAAGAAAATTTACAAATTTAGACAGTTTCTTTTCATAGTAGACTCTCACTGGAAATAATAAGATACTGTACAATAAAATAACGAGCAGATGATACAGTATGTGGTTGCTACCTAACCAAAAAGAGCCAGGGTAAGCACTCTTCCTTATACTCTAGAATGACAATCAGGAGAATTATTGATGTTCTTTGAATCCATAGAAACTTCTGAGATTCTTGACTCTCAGAAACTATCAAAATACTGATAGTGATGGCTATAGAAATATGCTTTATAGAATAAATAGGAATATGACTCTTATAAGGCTGACTATTAACTTTACCTCTTAAATGTTACCGTTTTATATGTCTGACAGTGATTCAAAACCAAATGATTAAAGGTGCTATAATAAAATATCAACATAATTCCATCTTCATATGATTCATGCCTCTTCTCAATTATGTAAGGGCAGTATTTTTATTGACCTGCTCATCAATTATTTTCAATTCAAAGGAAAATTTGTCAGGGAATTTTCTTAGTTTCTCTAAAATGTTAACAGGACTTTTGGGTTGGTTTGGTTTGTTTGTTTGTTTTCTCAGAAGAACAATTCAAAATTTGTTAATTCTGTAGACTTTCCTCCATGTCTAATTATGAAGTCAGCATTAGTTGAACTCATTCTTTTTGGAATGTGTATTTATGAAAACAAAAATTAGTCCTTTAACTCATCACTTATTATGGGTATTTAAAATAAAATATCAGCATTTAAATTTCACAATTTTTACATTTTGTGATTAAATGAGAAAACAATAACTTAATTTGGATCTCCTGTTTCCTAATACCAAAGGCTTTAATGAATTTAATACATTGGCAATTTTGAAGATTAGATGGAACTCACTAATAAATATAAACCCCAAAGAAGTTGATACTTTGTAGAAGTATTAGGTAATTTGCAGTACCATCTTTATGATCTAATTTAGTAAAATTTTCAGAAGATATAGAAGTAATAATTAAATTAACTTATCAAAAATTTGAAGAGCTATTGAAATATGATCAGCTAAAACATTGGTGAATGGAGAATAAAAGGATTCTCATAAGATACAGTGTATGATTACTTAAATATTTGAATAAAATGCAGCTACATGTGTGTGACAAGCACATGGAGATACATGTATAATAGGGGTTTCATAGACTTCATGCTGAAATCAGGCTCAAAAATAAAATTATGGACAGGGATATACATGTTTTCTATTATAAATGTTGGATACATTTAAATGGATTTTAATTATATTTATGTGTACATGTGTGTGGCTTTGTGCTTTGTACAGGTTCACATATGTGAGTGTATTTGTGTGTGTTTATCAACATGTGCACATGCAAGCATAAATGCATGTAGAGATTAGAGATGTAAGTGTCATTCACCTCTATTACTTTTGAGACAGACTCTGTCACTGCCCTGAAGTTTCCCAATTAATCAAGCCTAGCTGGCCAAGAGAAACTCCAGCGATCTTACTGTCTTCACCTTCCCAGTGCCAGAATTATAGCCCCATGTCACCTGCCTGAGAACTTTACTGGAGTTCTGGAGATTAAGCTGAGATTCCCATGTACAGAGAGCTAGGGCTTTACATACTCAGCACCACTCCAGCTCTATATTCAACATAACAGGATATATTTTTTACAAAATATAAAATATGTATTTTTCCATTGCTATATTTTGATTTCACACAGTAGTTTGTGCTACGAAACAAAATGAACCCAATATATTTGCCAGATTATTTTATTATTTATAATCAACTATCTGACTATATTTACATTAGTATTTATATTTCCTGACATTGAAAATGTCTTCTCATTTCTAAGTTTAGAATGTATAGAAAGAAGTCAACTCAATGTTACGTTGTGGGGAGAAATCATTGTGTTTTTAACAATTAAAAATATGATTTTAAATGTTGCTATTGCAAAATGTCACATCTGTGAAGGATTTAATAAAGTAGACTTTCCTCTACTTTTCTGAGTCTGTCAAGTATTCACTGTCTAAAATGCAATCAGGGGATTTTTTTTAAATTTTATTTTTCTTTTATTTTACTTTTATGTTCACTGATGTTTTGCCTGCATGTCTGTCTGTGTACCACATGAGGGCCCCATTTCTAAGAAGGCCAGAAGAAAGCATCAAATCCTTTAGAACTGGAGTTACAAATGGTTGTGAGCCACCATGTGGATTTGAACCTAGGTTCTTTGGAAGAGAACTCAGTACTCTTTAAAGTTGAGCCATCTCATCAGCCTTTATTTCTGTAGATTCTTGGGGGTTTGGGCACATCCTGGCCTCACTCTTGATCCAGACCAGTGTCCCAGTTCCACAGCTTTCCAGTGCCACAAATCAATGAATATTTCCCTAGCAAAATTTTCAAGAAAAATTTAATAACTTACAGAGTATCAACATTGATATCATCCAAAAGTATTGCAGAATTAATTTTGAAATATATAACTTATGCTTGAGGCATTGCCCCAAATCATAAGCAACTGATTGGTTAATGGTTTCTAAATGTTCACCATTTGAAATAGCCATGGATCAAAGCTCATCATATAAACTGCAACATCAGTAAATATCCTTGAAAGCAGAAGTCATACTAACATATACACTACATACTGCATCTCACAGATGGACAAGATCTGTGTGCATAACACTTCATGCACATATATTTCCTTAAGCCAGGACTGTAACTCTGCAAACACAAAACAGCTGTTTTCATTGAAAAGAAGGGAATTTTATGCTCTATTCCAGATGGTAGAAGCTGCAGGAAGATGTTGGAGCTTCCTGTCACCTCCCTTTAGAACTGATTCTTTTTTTACAACATAAAATATTAAAAAAACGCCAGAGGGTATTTCTCCATCTGTCGCCAAATCTGGTTGCATTGTAGAAATATTTCTTGCAACATTTCATAATATGATAACAGTGCTCTAAAAACCATGAATCTTTTCTCTTTTTAAGGAATATTATAATTTGCTATGTAGAGAATACTTTATCAGGTAATATTATTAAATAAATGATCCTACATTTTAACAGTCCTTTTTTAAAATCGTAATTGCTCATAAATAACAGAAAAAATTTAAACCACTATTTTAAGCAGACAACTCAATATTAAATAATTCATAAGAGTGTAAAATTGTCAGCAACACCTAGCCATTCACTTCCATTAGCATTATATAAGAGCAGTTAAAATATTGTGTGATTTATAAGTTCTTCCTGGAGAAGAAATTTTTAAAATTCACTCTGCATTGATAAGCATATAACTTCATTGTTGGGGCATCAAGGCACCATTAAAGTCAGTGTTGTTTTATTGATGAATTTGGTTTACCTATACAACAGAAATCCAATCTAAGAAAGTATTGAGTTGTTTTCCCAGAATATGACACCAATTCCAATGTTTTGGAATGAATTTAATTTTCTTTTTAGAAGGAAAAATTGTAGATTTGGAGTTCTCTAGTTCAACATTATTACAGGAAAGTAATGCTAGATTATTGAGTAAGAACTATATGTACAATAATATAAAATATGAGAAACATTCTTTCCAGGATCAAAATATTACTTCTACTATCACAGATCTTTTTATATGTAATGAAATTATCTACAAAAGCCTTCCAGGTTCTGATTGAAAAAGAGATGAGCACTGTTATATGAAACCTGAGAAAGTAATATTTCTTCCCAACAGTGACTACTAAATATTCAAGTACATGGCACTATGTTATCTTTCTATCTAATAAAAATTCAAATAATATATTACTATAAAACAAACCATCAATTCATAACAATACAATAAGATTTTCATTCTTTTCCCTTAATAAAAATATCTAGTCAGTTTCTTCAGGGTTCTTTTAAATGAAACAAAAGTAAATCTTGCATACTGTCTTTAAGATGACTATTCCTTTGGTTGGTCAAGAACACTTCTTATAGATTATTGCTTAGTTAATAACTGGCAGTAAACTTGAAAGAAAACATGTTTGGGAAATTAATATAAGAACAATTGGGAAGCACAATTTCAAATTTTTTTACAAGTGATTATGTAAAAGAGAACAGCCATTTAGATAGATAGCAAGTCTAATTTTTGTGTCAATATGTACAGCTAAACAAGTAGCAAAACCCGAACATATCACTAGGAAATCCACATTGCTTTATACCTGTGAGTGAGAGCAGAAAAGACAGGGTGGTCAGTGGGCCTCCATTATTTGGAATGTACACGATGCTTTCTCTAAGAATGTTATTTGAAACCAGAGAGTCATTCTCCTCTTAACTTTGTAAGAGAGAGTGACTTTTATTGGGTAAGGATGGATCACACTAACTTTTATCCTTTGTACCCCGCATTATCTCCAGGGATCTGCAAGTTACTTTTCTATGACTAACAACTTAAGGAAAGAATGGGTTTTTGGGGGACTCACAGTTTGAAAGTAAGGCTCATCATGGTGGACATGGTAGGGCAGCAAGTACAGAAGTCAGCTTACAGCATTGCATCTTCAATACGTAAACAGGAAGTGGGTAATTCTGGTACTCAGCTTGCTTTCTCCCTTTGGTACAGTCCAGAACTAGTGCCCATGGGGTCCTAGCATGCACATTTAGAACAGGTCTTCCTACCTCAATTGTACCAATTTTTTTTTTCCATCAGGGTTTCTCTGTGTAGCCCTGGCTGTCCTGGAACTCACTCTGTAGACCAGACTGGCCTCGAACTCAGAAATCCGCCTGCCTCTGCCTCCCAAGTGCTGGGATTAAAGGCGTGCGCCACCACTGCCCGGCCAATTGTACCAATGTTAAAACTCTCTCACAACAACGCTCAGAGGTTTCTGTGTTTAGGAGATCATCCCACATGGATATAATTGCAGAAATAGAATAAGAAATAAGATTATTAATAAAATTGAAGACAGGAGAAGACTCACGTACTGATTTCTTTCACATGAAATAAGAAATCTCAGGATCCTCATAGATGCTGTGTTTAAAGTTATCCCCAATACAGGAGGAAAGGGTGATTGCTTATATTAACCCAAGCTTTACTATCAGACCAAGGGTGGCTCTCTCTTATTCTAGGGCGTGCTCTTCCTCCCGTACTTCTCATTTTGTTTTAGTCCTGGTGGGAGGCCATTTAATTTCTCAAGTTTTTGTTGTTGCTGTTTTGTTTTGTTTTGTTTTTCCTGATACCATAGTTTATATACATCTTTTCTTCGAGGCCCTATTTTTCCTACGCCTAACAATGCAGCTTCCATTTCTCTTGCCACTATTTAGTCATTCTTACTCTATTCCTCCTCTGATTTTTATGCCAATTTTCATCCCTACTCCTAAGACATTGAATATATTTCAGTATTTCCCCTTGAGCATTCATGAATACAGCTAATGGTTTCAGAATCCATTCTATAAACTAAGCCTTGTATTATAATCTGATAAAATGATTACCACCAACTATCATTATATGATTTATAGTCCAATAAAGCAAACCAAGAGGTATTTAGAACTATGCTTGGAAAGTGTTGCTAATATAAAGCAGAATGGATGTTTTATACTTACAAATAAGATTATATGACCAGTAATGCTAAATATCTAATAGCCAACTGTTACCCAAAATGAAAACCTTAAGTGTAATTAAATATTTCTAAGGTATTTTCAGGTTGTGGTGTACCTGTGTCACATAGGTTAGACTAATACAATAATATGGCTGGCTAGAAAGAGATTAGTTTGTCAGATAGCATCTGATTTATTATAATGGTATGTACCTACCTGGCTCTGTGCCCATTTCCCTTTCATCTAGATTAGAATATAGACATCCTCTGATACCCTGAGAAAAAGCCAAGGAAATAAAATGGATACAAATCCAGAATCTTCAGCCAACTGAGCCACAAAAGCACTTTATTGAAGCACCAGACTCCTTAAATGAGCCTCTCCTTTCTAACACCATCCTCCACCCATAAATTCTGACCACTTCTAACTGACCTCAGCGTGATCTCAAGCACTCATACTCTTATTAAAAAAGAGAATGATTTATATAAATGCATTTTGTCATTAACCTATTTACTCATTAAATAAAATAAATTCTGTAATTTGAAAAAATGTAAATCTTTTCACTTAATATATTTTTTTTTGCATTTTTCTTTTTTTTTTTTAGCTGTTTCAATTTTATTTTATTTTATTTTATTTTTTTAGCTGTTTCAATTTTATTTATTTATTTATTTATTTTTATTTACATTTCCGATGATTCCCCTTTTCTTTGGAAACCCCCTGTCCCCTCCCCCTCCCCGCCTCTGTGAGGGAATTCCTTCTCCCACCCACCCGCCCACCCATTCCCATATTCCCA
>CM052702.1:74766391-74790391 GCA_028551405.1 Uromys caudimaculatus | reverse complement strand
CTTGCGATCTCCTGAAAGGGATCTTTGTCCCGGCGCTGATTAGCTGTGGGGCCCTGTGGCCCAAGCTGAGGTTTCCGGGTGTCTCCGGAAGCTGCTGGCCGTCAGTCTCTGTGGCCCGCAGAAAGCAGGCAGAGTCAGTGAGCTCTGGGGACGCTTTGCCCCTGCTATGGGCTTTTCTGCGTTCCTCCCGGAGCTGCTTGTCTATGGAATCCTAGTGTCCCAGGCAGAAGTTTCCTGCCACAGCAGCCCGCTTTTGGGATCCAGGGGGGTTTCTAGGCCCGCCTACCTTGGTCCCTGTGTCTCGCGGGTTCGGGGCAGTACCTGGTGAGCTGTGGGGCGTGTCTTTGGCCCTCTGCTGGGTCTTGTGATGTCCTGAGAGGGATCTTTGTCCCGGCGCTGATTAGCTGTGGGGCCCTGTGGCCCAAGCTGAGGTTTCCGCCACTTAATATATTTTTACAGTGAATACCATGTGATGTGACTCAAAATGAGTTCATAAATATATTCCCTCAACTTTAATGAGAACAATTTTTAAAATACAAATGTTTTCTGGGCAGAATAAAAGTAATTAAGAATGCAATTATATATCAAGAATTATTGGAACTTAACAAAAATTACGCCTACAGTCATAAAATTATGTTATATTAGCCTATATTTAAAAATAATATTATTTACTTAATGTTACTTAAATATAGATTTACATCATGAAACGTTTATTCTTAAGTGAATTGAATAAGTTGTCTGATTCCAAAAATGCCATGTGTATAACTAAGTAGTGTAAAATGAAAAGAGCCAGATAATTTGCCTCCATTGACTTTGCTGAGGTATTAACAAAGGCTCATTTTTAAAACAAAGCACAGTTTAAAACTATGAACTAGTCAAATCAATAATTCTTTATATGTACAGATGAAGTAATTATCTTTGTTATCTAATTGCCTTTAAGAAGACTATCTCACTAAACTGAAGCTTTTGAAAGTGCAACTGAAGAGCACCAGTTCTTCTAACTCTGAAACCAGAATTGGAACATCAGAATTGAGATGAGACTCACCGTCAACTCTGGGTAGAAACAAGAGAACAAAGACGAGAGACAGATAGAAGGACTTGTTTTTCTTTTCAGTGGCATGTATATTATTCACATATTTTGTAATTGCTTTGAATTTCTTCTGTAAACCCATGAATTTAGAGTACATTATTACTTTCTGCCAAAAATTAAGTGGTCTTGCATAAAGGACTACTTTTTCATGTAATTATTTCATGACTTTTTTGATTGACAGGTAACCCATACCCCTGGTTCAACAAAAGAGAAAAGGGGTCAAGAGAAGAAGAGGAGTAGAAAATAAGTGCCCAAATTTTATTATTTCTTTTCATATTATTTTTTGGTTGTGTTTTACATTCCAAGTGTCTTACCACTTCTTCCTTTGGTCTGCCTGCCCTTTAGTTACAAAATACTCATTTTCTCCTACAATTTGTCCTACTAACATCTCAGTACAAGACAGAACTACATGAGAAGAGTCTCTATTGACAGTTTAGCATAAAGTAGACTCCCTGCAATACAAGAATATTTCACTTCTACTTTATAATATTTTTCATAAAATAAAAGATTTTCCCATAAACATTATTTTGCATGTAACCTATTCATAAATAGTTAATTTGGAAAAATTTGAGACGGAATCTTGGAAGGGGCACAAAATTCAGAATATTGATTAAGGAATAGAAAAGAGTGATCTTCAGTCTCTCTGCCTCTTTGTCTTTTCTTTGTCTTATTATTTTTCACATATAATTTGGTAAATCAGCAACAGTATTCCTCTAATAAGCCCTCTCACAAGAGAAGCTTAGAGTTAATTTGAAACTAAGTCATAGTTCATTTAAATAGATTACAATCAGCCCAACTTAATGACAATATGCTTGGATGTTCTCAGGATAGTAGGGAAAAGCTAAGAACTGAGAGCTCGCTCAGATATTCTGAGTCTACAAGTTCTGGCTGGTTTTTATATTAACTGGACCTAACCTAAAGTCAGTAAATTGAAAAATTACCTTAATTATGTTGGCTTTTGGCCAAGTCTGCAAGAGATTGTCTTAATTTATGATTGATGCAGGAGACACCAGCTACTGTGAAAAACACAGTACCTAAGTAGGTGGGCCTGGACTGTATAGGAATGTTAGATTGTCATGAGCCAGTGAGCAAGCCAATAAACAGAGTTCCTCCATGACTTCTGCTCCTGGGTCCTACATCCATGTTTCTCCCTTGAGCTTCTGCTACAGTCAATGATGGATTATGATCTGAAACTATAAGGTGAAATAAGACATTTCCTCCCCAAATTATTTTTGATAGTGATGTTTTCACAGCAACAGAAAGCAAAGTAGGACAACACATAAATGCTGGATGAGCATGACTGTCCAGCTATAATTTCACCCTCAAATGAACAGCCCTGCCTCAATCAGGAGGGTGCAAAAGTAACCAAGGATGTTTTCTGATAACAAGCTGCATGTGTACTATATTCCTGTCTACTCATCTATCTGTGACCACATATGTATAAAACATAACACACACACACATATACACACACACACATACACACACACACACACACACACACACACACACAAATACATAGACATTTAAAAAGAAATAAAAGAATAACTCCAGTCCATTTGGTATCAGATTCTATCTCAAGTCTTATGAGATAGAATACAGTAATAGGATATTTTAAAGCTATATGCTTCTTAGCTTCAGTTGCTTAAGCAAAATAAAAAAAAATCTTGATTCTATCACTGCTTGCATTCATAGGAATAAGAATTTAATATACTAATTACATATTTGCCTAAGACTTATAAAAAGTACCTACTCCTATCCAGATCCCACTATGACCAATATGACACTGGGATTCAAAGGCTAAAGCCAAAATGTCTGTGTTCTCCCTGAAGTGGCAGTCCTAGCACATGCTAAAATCACAATGAGTCATGCCATATGACTTTACTGTTTGGAAATTACGTTGATGTGACAATACAAAGAACTGTTAGAATCTATACAGGTACCATCTTCCCATGACCCTAACAGGGCTCAACCATAAGTTCTAGGTAATCCTTTGACTTTTAGAATTTGTATTGAAAATAGTAGAACATATTCATAAATATTAGCCTAAACATTGTGTAATAATGACATTGCATTGTTACCTCTTACATCCATATATCTCATCTATCAGATCTTGTTATGTGTTTTAGGTATCTCTCGCATGTGTTTGGAATTTGAATTTGTTTTTGATAAACTGTTCCCAGGAGGATACAGAGTTTCTCACCTAAGCAGTTCTTAGCAAGAGCTGCTAAGCCTTCAGTGGGCCTGTTTGCATTAATTCATTTAAGAAAAACTTAAGCTAAAGTTGGCAGTGAGAACTATGATCTAGCTAGACGAGAGAAACTGGCCTATTGCGATTCCCCAAAACAATGTCAGGACAGGAAAGCCACAGCCCACTGAATGCTTTCTGCTTACAGGACAACTTTTCAGATAATCTTGAGGTTATCTTCAAAAAGTTCTTCTAAAACACTTGTCATAGTACACGATTGGGAAAATTGAGGCACAAAGATGTGACATTCCAGATCAATCCAGGATACATAGCAGAAGAACCCTTTTTCAAAAACCAAACAATAAAAAATATTTGCCAACAAGTTTTATGACAAGGGTTTGAAAGTAATGAGTCAGAAGTGTATTTCAAAAGAACTAGCCCTCAGTTCTTTGCTAATTCCCATTACCAGTTCCAGGATTTCATGGAGAAAGCACATTCATATGGTTATCATGTCTCCTTAAGCTTCATTTGAATAAAACTTTTCTCAGGCATCTTTTCTTTTTCCTTGAGAGTTCTGAAGAGTACTTGTAAGATATGTCATAGTGGGGCTATTTGTTGAGATTTATCTGGTGTCCTATTATGAATAAGTTGGTGTTAAATGGTTGCTAAGGGAGACCACAGAAATATCCCATCATTTTCATCACATTCCAAGGGTATGCTCTGTGAACATAGTTCAGGAGACCGCTGTCTGCTATTGTTGACCTTGTTCACACCTGGAAGAAGTGATGTTAACTTTCCCCACTTATAATCTTATTCTTTCTCTCCATTTCTTCCTGTGCTTTTTTCTTTCTCTTGAAAAACCTTGTGAATATGTCTCAATTGAGAAGTATGCCCCACCATGCTACATGGCCATGTGTTCCACTGTATTCATAGTGGCCTTCTTTGTGATAGCCAAAAACTGGAAACAACCTAGATGTTCCAAGACAGAAGAATGGTTACAGAAAATGTGGTTCATTTATACAATGGAATAGTACTCAGCCATTAAGAATGAGGATATTCTGAGTTTTGCAGGGAAATGGATGAAACTAGAAAATATCATCCTGAGTGAGGTAACTCAGACCCAAAAGGACATGCATGGTATGTACTCACTATAATTAGTGGATATTAGCCAAAAAGAAAAAAAAGTAGAAAATACCCAAGATACAGTCCACAGAACTCAAAAAGGTCAACAAGATGAGGAGCCCAAGTGAGGACATTTCAGCCCCATTTGGGAGGAAGAAGAAAGCAACCAGAAGAGGAGAGGGAGGGACCTGGGAAGGAAATGGGACAGGAGGTGAGGGGAACATAATCTGGTATTGGATGGGGGAAAAGGACTGAAGCCCTGAGGGTCAGCAGAAAGAATGGAAACAGGTAACCTCGGGAGGTAGGAAATTGGAGGGGGGGGCTCCAGAATGTACCAGAGACCTGGAAGGTGAGAGACTCTCAGGACTCAAAGGGAGGGACCTTAGATGAAATGCCCTACAGTGTGTGGGGAGAGGGAACTTTTAGAGCACACCTCCATCCAGCAGGAAGACAGGGCATCAAGTGAGGGATTATGGGGTTGCCATCCCAGTCAACTCTCTAATCCATAATTGTTCCTGTCTGAAAGAACTGCAGGGATGGAAGTGGAGAGGAGCTTGAGGAAAAGAAGGTCCAGAGACAGGCCCAAAGTGGGATCCAGCTCAATGGGAGGCTCCAAGGCCTGACACTTTTACTGAGGCTATGGAACACTCACAAAAAAGGACCTACCATGAATGCCCTCTGAAAGACCCAACAAGCAGCTGAAAGAGTCAGATGCAGATAGTTGCACCCAACCAATGAACAGAAGCTGGTGACCCCTGAGGTTAAATTAGAGAAAAGCTGGAAGAAGCTGAGGAGGAGGGTGACCCTGTAGGAGGACCAGCAGTCTCAATTAATCTGGACCCCCAAGATCTCTCAAACACTGGATGACCAACCAGGCAGCATACACCAGCTGATATGAGGCCCCCAACACACAGCACTGGACTGCCGGGTCTGGGTTAAGTCAGAGAAGATGAACCTAACCATTAAGAGACTGGAGGCCCCAGGGAGTTTAGAGGTCTGATGGGCTGGGCAGTGGGTGGGTGCGGACATCCTCATGAAGACGGGGTGCTGAGCAGGAGGGGGGGTATGGGATGAGGATCAGTTGGAGGGTAGACTGGAGGGGAATAAACTCTGGAGTATTAAAAAAAGGTTAAGTAAAAAGAAGGAATATTAAAAAAAAAAAAAAAACCCTTATATAAGTGAAAAAAAATGTTTCCTTCTTTGAGCAGAAATCCAAATAAGTTGTACAGAATTCAGTACAGAAGATTTATCTCCCAAACTCTTATGCATTTTGTAAGTCATGTGTATGCATCAGCATAGATTTTGCTTTCCCTCATAATCCAAGGATACTTTGTTTTACAGCCTCAGTGTTTCTGCTGTGGCACGAGGGCCTCTTCTCACCCGCACCTCGACTCTTAGATGACACTTAATCATGTGTTTCAATTTTATTTTGCTTTTGGTCTTCCTTTTTCATGTCATAGAATAAATATGCCCTTTCTCATTCTTAGAATCAATTATTGCTACAAGGAGTCCTGGCTCTTTACACTGAAAGATATTATTCATAAACTAGACACGAATCATAAGTCTGCATGTGTAGGGAAGAGAGGTCATTTCTCTCGGTCTCTCCCAACTAACAAAATAGAAAGAAAAGAAAAATGCAAAAAAGGAAGAAGAAAAAAAGAATTGCATGCAACCCCTGCATATATGTAAACTTCCATAATTAACCAGTTATAACCATGTAAACCATCTAGTGCTCAACTTAAGACAGCTAATTTCTGCAAACTTCCTTTCACTTCTTCATTATTTCACCGTTTCTGAAAATCTCTTCTCCTTTACCTGGTTTTAATGTATCTGAATTGATTGTCTTTAGATGAAGTTGGTTCATCTAGTTAACAATGCATTAGATGCTGCCAGAGAATTGCAGTCAATGTCTGGAAGTTTTAATCAGAGCACTGGAGCAAGTGACATAAGTTATGAGTACCCAACATTGAAAGAGGTGAATAGACTCTGATGGGTTGGTCTAATATGTGGATTGTCCTCAGAGCCAAGGAATCTATTTCCATCCAGCTGTGTTATTTCAGGACCTTGCTCCTATTCTTGTCTTGTTTAATTTGGAGATCGTCCAGGTGACCCTGTCCAGCTGATGAATTTACTTTCACTTTTCTTCACTCTCTCCTCAGTCTTCGCAGTCTCTGTTGAATTGAACTGCTCTAGTGAAATTTTCCTAAATTTCTTTCCCAAAATAATTGTTTACAATTCTATTCCTATTGTGTTGTAATTGTCACAGAGTATTGGTATGATAGAATAGCTAAGGATATAAGTTGTTTTGTGTGATAGTATGGGATTAAAGGGTAAGCACTGAGAAGAACTGATAAGGAAACGCATATCCATGTGAATGCAGTGCTACTAATTCTTGAAGTTGCCACTAACAGGGTATCATCTGGATTTAATTTCGGTTTGTTTAAGGGATGAATATTTCAGACATTTTCTGTGTAGGTCGGGTTCTAGATCACGTTCTTACAAGCCTGTGGAGTATACTAGTTGTTCCAGTGAGAAAGGAGATGTATTAATGGTGAATGCAAGGGACACAGCTGTGTTTTTACTTAGATTATTTTCAGTTCTGCCAAGATTTCAGGAGGAGACTGAAGTTTCAGAAGTAAAAACCTCAACAAGAAGTACACAGCAAACACTGCAAAGATAGTGAATGCTGTTGTTATTTTCACATT
This sequence comes from Uromys caudimaculatus, assembly GCA_028551405.1. Taxonomy (NCBI): domain Eukaryota; kingdom Metazoa; phylum Chordata; class Mammalia; order Rodentia; family Muridae; genus Uromys; species Uromys caudimaculatus. The sequence goes on along the minus strand of CM052702.1, from coordinate 74,783,286 downwards.
ATTATGATATGGGAACTTGGTAGGGTTTAGTAGAGACGGGCTCTGTGGCTTTATAAATGTGGTCCAAATTGCAAAATGCTGAGTGATATATCAACGGGATTTTTAAGAAATTTCTAGAAATGCAGTTGAGCATTATAAACAGAAGGAACCCAATTAAAGAAAAAAAAATGCAAGTTTTGATTTAGGGCTAACGTGTAGTAGAGTATCTCCATGGTGGTTGCTAAAAGAAACATTTTGTGAACTATTGAGGTTTTAGGATGATGTTGCTGGTGTGGAGAAACTGAAAAAAAAATTAGCCAATAGCTCAATCTTTCAACAAACAATTACAAGCAACACAATGTGCTTCAGGCATTCATCCTGCCCTGAGGAGGATATTATAGAAAACAGAGAAGAAAACCTGCTCACACTTAATTGCCAGCGAGGAGGTATTTCCTGAGAGGTTAGAAATAACATCTAAGCTAGGCTAAAAATAGTTTTTCCAGTAATAAAAGTTAGGTTATACTGTGTGAAGTATAGGAAGTTGGTTGTTAAAAGTGTGAATACATTTATTGTCCATTGTACCTACACAACGGATATCGCTAAACCTTCCACATATGACTTGCCTTCTACAGCTGTAGCAGGTGGGCACTCAGTTTGGTACTTCCTGTGTATAAACTGAATCTCAGAGGAAGTACTAGCCTCCATACCTATTAAGGATACAAAAAGTACACATATCCATAATAGATGACACTTAAACTCCTAACCACTCTTCTACACAGTAAAGCTGAAGAGAAATGAGAATTCCCTTTATCAGCTATCTACTCACCTCCTTTTTCCTAAGACTCCACAGAGAATAATCAATTGGCACATCTCCGATGCTCTTTCTCTTCCCAATCCATAGGGCATGAGTCATGCAGGAAGGAAACCTGAACCGAAGTGGGCTGCAGTTTTGCTGCTTAGGTCACACTTGATTTTCTTTATTGAAGGCACAAAAATCAATACATTAATAGGTCTTGGAGCCATATTCCTTTTTCCTTTGTGGAGAGTGAAAGAGAATATTACCTTTGAAAAATCTTATATATTTCTTAAATATAGTATTCAAATATATGCTTACCATTTTAAACATGAAGAACAAAGAAGTTTTATTTTGTTCAAAGAGCACATCTAAGGTCATGATAATGAGGAATTCTAAAAGTATTTGTCAGTGAAATCATTCTGTAGAAAGGAGGCAACAACCAGAATAAAAGATTCATGAAATATACAACAACTGTAAAAATATGTGAAAATGTGATTTTTATTTATTTGTTGGATCACATATTTTAGGAAAGGAAAGAATGTGTAAAGCAGTTTTACAGGGGATTAGAAATACAACTAAGTCATGCACTTGAATGTTGTTTAGTTAGGTACCACAAATTAAATGTTGTGCTGTTTCATAGTGTCATGGAAGTAAAAACCCAACAAGAATACATGCTTTCTAAATCCCACTAGATATCTTCATTTCATTCCTCAAAGAACTATACTCATTCAATTAAGACCAAGGCTTTTTCAAATTTTCCACTAACAACCTCCTTTTGTTGAAGCAATTTGTTAGAAACCTAGGTTATATAGGTATATAAGTATTTAATCCAAACGTAGTGATTATCAACAATAAATTAATTTCATTTTAAGCAATTCTTTGGCATGCATATAATTTCACAATTTATTAAAAGACGAAAGAAAATTTTTATGTGAATGGTAAGGATGTGTTTAGTTTTCCAAAAGGAATAAATCGTGATATTTGATAGCAGGATACAAAATATCTTCAACATGTATCCTAAGTTACTTTTTTGTTGCCAAGACAAAAGACATTGACCAAGCCTTGTTGATGGCTCCAGAGCATTAAGTCAATGATGATCTAGCACCAGTCATGCAGGCACGGTGCAGGAGCAGTAGCTATGAGTTTACACCATATCCACAAGCTTAAGGAAGAGAGAGAATTACCTGGGAATGGTGTGTCCTTTTCATCCCTCACTTCAGTTACCCAGGGACATACCTCATCCCAGAACATCAAACCTACTAAGCCTTCCCAAACAGTTCCACCAACTGGAGACTAAGCATTCAAATATATAAGCCCATAGAGGCCATTCTTAGTCAAACAACCACATCCTACTCCCTAACACTTGTGGGCTTGCAGTCATATAATACATTTAGCCTGACTTCAACAGTCTCCAATAGTCTTTCATATTCTCACCACAGTTTAAAAGACCAAAGTCTTTTCTGAATGACTGAAAACCATCTCTTATTATAGCTCCTGGTAAAATCAAAATGCATATTAGCTACTTCCAACATGCAGTGGCATACAATATACATTACCTTTCCAAATATAAAAAATATGAGTGTAGGGAGCAAAGCTAGACCACAGCAAGAACAAAACTCAGCAGGGCTACAAGAAATTCTTGAACTCTATGTCTGATGTCAATGGACATAGATGGTTCTTCCCTTTGAACTTTGCTCACTGAAGCACACTTTTCTTTCATGGGCTGCTCTCACTCCTTGTATGAAGTTCTCCCTGGCACACATGCTCACCTCTCTAGTGTCCAATATGAGTACAATATAGGTTTCAGTATTAGTTTAAAGCAATGGCCTCTTCAAACTTCTATGCAGGGACTTGGTTGATACAGGGACTTCAACCACTCTCCTTAGCTGAGAAATTTCACAAACCCTCTACTCTGGTGTTTTTCATGACTCTAGTGCCAGAATCACTTGGTCAGTGTTGTCAGTTCTGCTGACTACCTGAGTTGACACCAGCCCCCACCTGAATTACTTTTGTATAAACTTTGACTTTCTTTTTGTTCTTTATGTACAGATAATGCCTTATGTTTTTGTTGTGTTGTTTTGTTTTGTTGTTTTTGTTTTTGCTTTGTTTTTCTCCCCTCCTCACTCTGACATATTGTAGATGTAGTTAGGTGGGTTCTAGCCCTGAGGGTGCAAACTATGACTCCAATGTTAAATTTTCCTTCTTATAAAACAAATTTTGTATTGTATTTAAAAAAAAAAAAAAAACACCTCATTTTTCTTTTTTATTGTGGATCTGGATAAGAATGATCACAAGTAACCACATGACAAGAGTCAATATTAGGCTGTCATGAAATCTCTTCTGCCAAAGAAATTAGATCAAAAATCTCCAAAATTGGATCAAGCAGATTCTTAGTACAAGGACAAGAATCAGGCTCATTTTTTGCCAAAACATCACAAGAATGTCTGTCACAATTGTTAATGTTGCTGCCTTCTGGAAACTCTGGGTTTGCAGAGCCCACATTGTTTCCCTCACTATTGCTTTCCATGTGCCTATTAGGGTGGACCATAAAGGACCATGTGTAGTACCCAACAGCTTTCCTATTTCAAAGTCTCCAAAACTTCCACATTTCTCCAAAAATTCATATGGTCAGGCCTCTGAAGAATAGTCTACATCCTTGAATGAGTTCTGTTTTCTACAGAGACCAAATAAGAAAGTTAGAAGATGATATAATGAAATCTACCACCCCTGCAACTTTTTTTTTTTAATTTAACTTTTTAAAATTCACTTTACATCCTGTTCACTGCCCCCACTTTTGGTCACCCCCATAATCCTTCCTCCATTCTCCCTCCCCTTCTTATCTGAGCAGTTGGGGTCCCCTCTGGGTATCCACCTACTCTGGTACTTCAAGTCTCTGCTAGGCTAGGCACTTCCTCTCCCACTGAGGCCAGACAAGGCAGCCCTCTAGAACAACATATCTCACAGACAGGCAACAGTTTTTGGGATAGGCCCTATTTTTGTTGTTCAGGACCCACATGAAGACCAAGCTGCACATCTGCCACATATGCGCAGGGATGCCTAGGTCCAGTCCAAGTATGTTCTTTCGTTGGTGTTTCAGACTCTGAGAGCCCCAAGAGTCCAGGTTAATTGACACTGTTGGTCTTATTGTGGAGTTCCTGTCCCTTTTGGGGCATGCAATCCTTACTCCTAGTCTTCCATAAGAGTTGCTAAGCTCCTTCCACTGTTTGGCCGTCATCTCTGCATCTTTTAAGGCTTAGATCACAACAACAAAAATGTCTCCAGAATTATGATAGTGGTTTTGTTTCATTTTCCTTGGTAGATGCAATTCCAATATCTTCCACTTGGTCTTTTAAACCAAGAAATTCCTTGTTGCATAGATTAGCGAACTAATGTGGGATTTCTGCCACCTTCTAAGTACTTCTAACTCAATCATACCTTCTGGAACTAGGGAAGTATCCTTAGGATAAGTTACAGAACCCATTGGACCGACTTTGAGTTGGACTTCAGCAAGATTTTATTGGTCACCTGATCTCCATAACTCCTCACATTAACTAGAGGGCTGCAATATTTCAGGAATTAGTGTCAACCAAGAACCAGTACTCAATATACATATATGTTTATGATATTTATCATGTGCTACTTTAGAATTTGAATTTCTAGGTAATGTCAAGTTAGTCACCATTTCTCTGCATACATATATTTTGTTTAGGCAGATCATTTTGAAATGACATTCTTTTCAGTTCTATACAACTTTTTTACAGACTCTTTCTTTTAATCATTTTAAGTAAATCAATATCCTTGTATAGAATATAGAAGTAAATGTGAATTTCAATCTTTACCAAAATACAGAGGAAATAAGAAAATTATAGATCCATTCATAGGAACTATATATAACAGTTTCTATTTAGTATTTTATTGCTATTTGCACATGTAATTATTTTACAGTATAATGATGACTTTAGTTTTTTATGTGTTAGACTTCACAATGCCATGCTTTACCGAAGGGATGCTTTTTGTTTTGCTTTTTGTCTCCTTACTATGTACAAAAACCAAGTAAACTCTGGTCTCCTAAAAAGCCCTGCTCAGCATAATTTAATACTAGGGTAGAAAATCTCAGCTAAAGTGAAGCCACTTGCTAGATTTGTGATCTTGGCCCCAGCCTGTAAAACCCTTAAAATACTGGCCACTCAACTATGAAAAGTAGGTCAGATTTGCATTTCATAGGGAATAGAGGATGCCAATATCAGATGGTTTGAAGTAGAGGCTTGCTTTCAATGCCTGTCACCTTCAAGATATGGTGACTATTCTCTTTATAGTAACATCTTCTTTAACACCCTCCTAATTAAATAAGTATTATTTCCTGGTCATTGAAATTCATTAAAACAAAAGCCATTCAAAATTCACATGAAACTAAAACAGTGTAGATTTCAGGTTTGGGAAAATTTTAAATCAAGCTATCATATTGGTAAAACCGGTTTCAGCCAGCTGGGTTTATATACACACATCATGCCTGTACATTTCTGTCTCTGTGAATTTCAGTCCAGCAGGCATGGTAGTTCACTTTGCCCATGTCATTTTCAAATTCTTACTGCTATATTGAAGTGATAGATTAATTTAAAAGTGGCATGTGGTCATGGGAGATTGGAAGTGAAGAGAAAGGAAACTAGGAAAAAATACAAAGTACTCAGAGAAAAGAGAATGTAGTGACAACTAGGGTGAACGTTACTAGAAGTGAGCCTTGACAGTATAAAGGCAAGCAGTGTCTCTCTGAATCTCTTTGGAAGCTCAGGTTGTGAGCAGTCAGTTTGCTACTCTAGGCACCATGCATCCTCTCTGCCATGATCCTTGCTGTTATGGTGATGGAACCATATTCCTCTAGAACCTAAAACCCAGATTAGCTCCTCCTTCCACAAGTAGCCCAGTCATGGAGTTTTATCACAGCAATAGATTAGTAACTATTACAAAAGGTATTTAGCCCCAGGAATAAAAATGAAAATCATATTTTATTAATAGTCAAAAATAGACTTATTTTAAGCAAAATCACTGTGATCTGTCAGATAATAACATTTGAACACTTCTGTGAGTCAACAACTTACTACTGCAACTTTCTTTCAAGCAAACCCCCTGAATTAATGTTTAATTAAGAGACACTTTTCCAAAATGGAAGTTCAGGCAATATCTCCACAGATCGCCACCAAAAATGCCTTTATTCAAGCATAAGTCAAATGGTAGAAGGCAGGAACACTTCTCACAAATATTTTGCTTTGTTTTGTTTTCAAAGTGCTGCTTTGAACTCTAGCATTTTTAAAATATATTTTGGGAATGAAAATACTAAATGTGAATTTTTCTATGATTATATGCATAAGAAATTATCTGGAGTAGTATATAGTTAAAAAAATCATTAATAGTTTCAGCTACTATTTATGGACTATTTTCAAGGCCAATGTAATTGCTTTAAAAAGATTTGATCCCACAATTTATCATCTTATTGGCCTAACATATAGGAAAACAGACTGAGAGAGTAAATTACTCTGATTGTATAGAACATGGACAATTGATTTCCATTTGCCTTCAAAATGTGAGCAGGGGAAAGAGTTTTAAGTTGCAGACATAAAGGATTGTCATAAAACATGAGAAGTTTTTAACAGCTAAGCAACCACCAAAGCAAAGTCATGACTCTCTAAAGAGTAACCAATTTGTTTTCCTCTAGATATCAAGTAATATTCTTAAAGACTGGCTTCCTAATGTGAGATTCAAAACTGGGTATTTTTCTCTGGATTTTGTGCAAGATCATGTGTGTTTGTCCATGTTAACAAAAAGTGTTTGAATGTCTATGTGGTTATATACTTCTGTGCCTTGTCTAACCTCTGGATACGGTCTCTATAGGTTCTCCCTCACTTTTGTTGGGCAATTCGGCTAATCTCATCCCTGTTGGCTCCTGGGAGCCTCTTGCTTTGCTGGCATCTGAGACTTGCTGGTCTCTACCCCCAGATCTCCATCCCACATTGCTACACACTTCTGTTCAAATTCCTGACCCTCTGAATACCAACCCTGTCTCCTCTCATCTCTCATACCTGATCCTGCCCCCTTTCTCCTCCTCCCCCTCCTCTCTTCTTCCCAAGTCCCTCGCACCCAACACTCTCATTCTTAAGTTGTTTTGTCAGGGTATTTTATCCTATTAATGATAAAGGAACTAAGACACAAATTGATTCTGTGAAGGATGAGTGTTGCTTTGTAAAAAATGCCTTGTTGTTCTTTGGCCCTTGGAACTCCTTTGTGTAGGAATTTGAGAACTCTCAAAGACTTTGTAACTTTGAGGATAGAAAAACAGCTCAGTGTCATGAGCAGAGATGCATGTGCCATTCTGCTTGGAATTTGGAAGAGCAGAGTAGGGACAGAATATGGAAAATAAAGGGCTGCCTTTTGATATTTCCCTGGGAACAAGGATTCTATTGGTGCATCAAATAGTCGCCATTCTTCAAAGGCTCTAGCTGCATTGTACCCATGTCCTGAAGACTTAAATGAGGCTACATTTTAAATAATAGCCACTTTGTTCCCCAGAGGAGATTTTAAACCAGGACTACATTAAGGCTGAGCCACACATATTGCTTACTGCTTTCATTCAGATCTACAGTAAGCATAAGAAGAGAAAAGAAACTAAACTAAAACTAAATTAAAATGTGAATATTGAGGAGCAAAGGTGTGAGAGCAAGCTTAAAGTTATAAACAAGGAGAATGTAGGTGAGAAAACTGCTTGAATTGTTAGAGATGTACCATCAATGAAATCCCCCACTCTGAACTGCAACAAGAAAGGTGCGCTAAGGGGGAAGAATTAATAGTCTCAAAGCCTCAAGTGGGCTGAGGAATTCTGGACAGGAAAGTTGACTTGAGTGCTAACACCTGTGAGCTCTCAAGATCCAGAAACCTTTTGAAACAAACCACCCTAGTTTGTTCTACACATTTGTGTGTGTCACATTTTCATTTCATCCAGTTCTAGGTGGTTTTAAAATGTTTTTCTTTACCACTCCATTGACCCAGGTTTTCATTAAATAGTGTGTTCAACTTTCAAGAGGTTTTATCTGACTCACACAGATGCAGACACCCAGAGCCAAACAGTGGATGGAGCTTGGGAACTCTTACAGACGAACAGAAGGAAGGATTGTGGGCCCCAAAGGCAATAGGAACTCCACAGGAAGACCAACAGGGTAAACTAACCTGGACCCTTGGGGCTATCACAGGTTGAACCACCAACCAAACAACATACATGTGCTGGACCTAGGCCTCCTTACACATATGTAGCAGATATGCAACTTGGTCTTCACGTGGGTTCCAAACAACTGAAATGGGGTCTATCCCAGTAGTCTGTATGTGGGATATCTTCTTCTAGCTGGGCTGCCTTGTCTGGCCTCAGTGGGAGAAGTGCCTAGTCTCATAGAGACTTGAATTGCCAGTGTAGGGGAATACCCAGGGGGCCCCCACCCACTCAGAGGAGAGGGGCAGATGGGAGAAGGACTATAAGGACTGAGGATGGTGTGACCCGGAGGGGGGACAGTGAGCAGGATGTAAAATGAATAAGTACAAATAAATTAAATTAAAATATAGCGGGGTATAATATTCCTTTTTTAAGTAGATAATGTGTTTAATTTTACATTATAGTAATAACACACATTCTATTTACTGTTATAATTTTATAGTGTGCACTTACCTTTTTATCAACAAACTTTTCTGTCTTAAAATTTTACATGTCATTTTCTACTGTGCTTTTTACTTGTCTAGAATTGCTGAGGCATTCTTAGGGCTTAATTTCCTTGAATATATTCAGATCATTGTTTAAAAAATAAATAAATTGAGGAAACAGACACTGCCAGTGTGATTTTAAGAAGTAAAACCTTCAGGAGGCAAAATGTAAACTACTTAGGGTAATTAGCATGACAACAAACTAAGTTATAAGGCTGACAAAAGAATAAAATTTTACTCATTAATTCAGATCCCCAAGGGACTGGCATCAGTGATTCTTGCCAGGGTGTTCAGTGTTTCAGTTTGAAATTCCTTTTCAATTGATTTACTCTCAGAGTATCCATCACTAGGAAAAGGAGGACTCCCTTTTATGGGTTCTTAATCCTGTTCATGAAATAATTTAGGAAGGAAATTGAAAAGGAATCTAAAGAACCATTTCATTAGATTTGAGAGAAAAACAATAAAGCAGGAAAGCTGTACATTTCATTAGCTGATGGAAAGCACGTGTTGTAGAAGATTCCATTCAATAAAGGTCAACCAACAGCTGATTGGTGTAAAGCAAGGGGAGCTTCCAATATAGAAGGGTGAAGTCCAGATTGTCAAGAAAAGCCAGCATAGGCATTGGGGCTGCAAAAGAGATAGAAAGAAGGAAAAGGGAAAGTTTTCCTCTTTGAATTAGGACTCAAAGTGAGGAGGTTTAATAGTGTTGAATGCTGGAAGCTCTGGAAGCAACTGCATCAGACAAGAGCCTTCTTGGAGGAGTACATTCATCATGGGCCTTAAAGAGAATCAACTTTCCTCTGAATGGACTCCTGGCCAAGGGACTGACCTGGCCCAGCTGCATTAACGCTTAAGCCAGTTAAATAGTATGTAACATTCTTTTTTTGGAGTAAATATTATGCCTGCACCAGGGCCAATGTTAGATCTGCAAACCATTCTTTTTGACCAAGAGGAGTTAGCTTTTCTTTAATTGGCTTCAACAAAGCAGTGAAACTTCCACATTTTCATATGATGACTTTCATTGTAAGGAGGGCCAGTGGTAATATTCCACTTTCCAGTGTTTCCAGAGAAAAGAAAGAGGTAGAATGTATGCTCAATGACTTCCAAAGTTAGTAATCTGTGTCTAGCCAACTCCTACCACCCTCGAAGGGTTGAGACACTAAAATCATTCCCGAGATGAGCAGTTTATTACTCTAGCTTTTTCCAACAAAGAAAAAAATTGCAAGAAATGAGAGCAGGAACCAGACCTCCCTTCTGGCATTCCTAGCTACTAGCTAAGAATTAATTAATTAATTAATTAATTAATCAATTGATTTTAAAAAACGGTTGGCATTCTGCCAAGAATTGCCAAGAAGACACCAAGTTGTTATTACTGAGACTCCTTCCCTAAACTTTCTGATGAGATTATCACCTGTTCTCCTTAATCCCCTCTTCTGAAGAGGTATCCCCAAATATTCCTAGGAAATCTGAGTGGTGACCACTATTACTATACACTGGTACACAGGGCCACTCAGTGAGGAACTCCAGTCACTCTTCGAGTAGTTGTTAGGGTGCCCAAAGTCCTTTGCTCTTCCACTTTTGAATTAGTTAATTGTGATGAAGAAAGTGTGATGAAGAAAGAGGGTTGCCTAGGTAGAAACGAGGGAGAAGAAATGAAAGCAATAGAAGAATCAGAGAGATGTGAAATTGCAACCCTTCTCTAGAAAAATAAAATGATTCCATTCTTTTGAGAGCAAGGATGAGTTTCTGCAAAACCTTAACATTGCAAGCCATGGGCAGAAAACTAGAGAAGCAATAACAAATACATAGTAAAATGTGTGACTCAAAGTCTACTACACTTCTCCAACAGGTTCACAAAAGCAACTATCTGTGTCTCGTCTGTTGGGGACTCATCAGTTTGTTAACTTGTTTGTTTCCTTATCATTTTCCTTGGCTCCATGGTTTAACTGGAGGGTGCAGAGTACAGTATTCTTTTTTGGGCACTTTGAGAGCTGATGAAAATGCTAGAATCACAGGATGAAGTGTGAGACTCTTCCATGTTGTGTTCTAAATGGGAAGAAAGAGAAGAGGTGCAATAACCATTTGCTCTCCTTATTAGAACAGTGGTGGGTCTCTCTTTCCATTGGCTTGAAGTGTCACATAAGTACTGCAGAGTTGAAATTGAGCCAAAATAATGATATCCTACACCTGGGAAGCAGTTTATTCCTCCCTTCCTTCCTTCCCCTCTGTCCCTCCCACCTTTCTTCCTTCCTTTCTTTAATACATATATATGATTATGGTGTTAATGATTATGATATACATGTAAGTGTAGATGTCTAGTCATCACCTACATGTACTCCCCATGGAGGACAGAACAAGAAGTAAGATTCCCTGGAACTAGAGTTACTGTCAGTTGTGAGCCTCAATGTTGTGGTTGAGAATCAAAACCTGATCCTCTGTAAGAGCAGCCAGTGCTCTTAACCACAGGACTGTCTCTCAAGCTCTGGACAACTGTTTCTTATCAATAAGAAAGTTAATGAGATATAAGTGTTCTTATAATAATTTATAGGGACATAAGCATAAGGTTTGGAGAGTAGAACTATTGGACTATGGAAATAGCAAATTGATCAATTTTTTTCTTGGATGATATTTTCTATAGAGTTTTTAAGACATTCAACAAGCAAAATGAACTATATTCTTTTCTACTGTCAAGACTAGTTGAGGGACCATCCCTTGGAGTTGACTTGGGCCTTGAAGGAAAATTATGCCTGCCTCACATTCTTACCAGTTATTTCATCTGTTGGGATGAGTTAAGAATTTTGTGACCATATATTTTTCTTTATAATCACTTAAGGTATTTCCTTCTGTGCTGACACTGCTCATTGCAAATATACATTGGTTAGAGTTCAACCTCTCTGACATCAAGAGGACAGATGACTCACCAGACATACAAGATGCTCAGACAGGTTCCTTATAGTCTCCTGGAGCCTAGTTGACGTCAGAGAGATACTTCAACAATCTCAACCACCTTTCAGTCCGTCTGTTCATATTGATATAGGCTCCATTTCTAGCTGTTGAATATCCAAGAAGGTCAGTTAGACAAATGTTGAGAAATAAGCAATGTAAAACTTAATTTCCTTAGAGCATTTAGATAAATCTCAGACAGAAAAACTAAAGAGTTTTTAATGAATCAGTTTAATAAAACTAAACATTTCTAATATATAAATTATATTTTTAAAGCTAGTTTTGTAAATGCTATCAAGAGACTATAAATAATGTAAGAATTCTCCACTGATTTGAATAGGAGTACGCACTGAACTTTAAGCTTAGAAATTTTAATATAATGCATGTACATATCTAAGTCTCATTTTTCATATTTTTTAATATAATTTATGGTACTGTGACATGTCTAGGATTTGTTGTTTTATCATTATCTTTTTCATTGTGGAAAAATACTCAATATCATATTTTACTATCTTATCATAGGTAAAGGTCTATATTTTTCCAAAAATATCCATGTTTATATTCTTATCATCAAAATCACTTTACGTTAATCAAAATACCTGTGCATAATATAAATTGTAAAAATACTTCTTGATTGTTATAGATTTGCTTTCCAAAATTCTTAATTCACAAGTGGCAAATATGGCATTTTTATTATATGTGGTGTATATACATTTATTGATGCATGTATCATTTGTGATTTTGTCAAATATATTAAATTTTCTTTTAATAATAAAAATTATACATATACAATCCCCTGTAAGTGGTAACATTGAGAACATGAATGTGTTAACCTTGTATGAATCAGGAAACTAATATATTATGATCTTCCCCAAAAAGTAAATTACTGACATCTTTCATTTAACAGATAAAAACATTTCTAAAATTTCCTTTGTAAAATGCTCAGAAAATTTCTAAGCTGCATTGTGTTTACTAAACTTAAACTATGAGTCTAAAAGTTTAATTTTAGGATGGTTCTATATGTAGAAATATTTTTGCAAGATTTTGCTTCTCATAAAATATCCATATCTTTTGTCAATGTTGCAGTTGACTGATTTTTACAGTTGGTGTGAAGTCATCACTCATAGCTTGTTCCATCTTAAAAACACAATTTTTGATATTTTATTTTACCTCAAATGTTTCCATCTTTCCAGGTTTCCCCTTTGCAACCCTCCTATCCTCTCCCCAATCTGCTGACTCTATGAGGGGACTCCCCTACCCTCCCACACACCCACTCTTGTCTTCCCTCCTTAGCATTCCCCTATACAGGGGCATCTAACACCATCAGGCCCAAGGGCTCTCCTCCCCCTGATGGCTAACAAGACCCTCCTTTGCCACATACGTGGCCAGCAAGTTGGTGATCCAGTCTTCAGGAGCATCATGGGGTCAATCCAGTTGACACTGTTGCTCCCTCCATGGGGCTGCAAACTCCCTCAGCTCCTTTAGTCCTTTCTCCAACTCCTCCATCTGGAACCTCATGCTCAGCCCAAAAGTGGCTGTGAAGTGAATCTTGGGTATTCCAAACTTTTGGGCTAATATCCACTTATCAGTGAGTACATACCATGTTCATTCTTTTGTGATTGAGTTATCTCCTTCAGGATGATATTTTCAATTTTCATACATTTGCCTGCAAATTTCATGAAGTCATTGTTTTTAATAACTGAGTAGTATTCCATTGTGTAAATGTACCACATTTTCTGTATTCATTCCTCTATTGAGGGACATCTGGGTTATTTCCAGGTTTGGGCTATTATAAATATGGCTGCTATGAACATAGTGGAGCATGTGTCTTTATTACATGTTGGAGGATATTTTGGGTATATGCACAGGAGTGGAATAGCTGGGTCCTCAGGTAGTATTATGTTCATTTTTTCTGAGGGTCACCAAACTGATTTCCAGAGTGGTTGTACCAGCATGCAATTCCACCAGCAATGGAGGAGTGTTCCTCTTTCTCCACATCCTTGCCAGCATCTGCTGTCACCTGAGTTTTTGATCTTAGCCATTCTGACTGGTGTGAGGTGGAATCTCAGCGTTGTTTTGATTTGCATTTCCCTGATGACTAAGGATGATGAACATTTCTTTAGGTGCTTCTCAGCCCTATGAGTTTCCTCAGTTGAGAATTCTGTGTTTAGCTCTGTTCCCCATTTTTTTTTTTTTTTTTGATAGGGTTATTTGGATCTCTGGAGTCTAACACCTTGAGTTCTTTGGATATATTGGATATTAACCCTCTATCGGACATAGGATTGGTAAAGATCTTTTCCCAATCTGTTGGTTACCATTTTGTCCTATTTACAGTGTTCTTTGCCTTAAAGAAACATTGTAATATCATGAGGTCCCATTTGTCGATTCTTATCTTAGAGCATAAGCCATTGGTGTTCTGTTCAGGAAATTTTCCCCTATGTCCATGTGTTCAAGACTTTTCCCCACTTTCTCTTCTATTAGATTCAGTGTATCTGGTTTTATGTGAAGGACCTTGAACCACTTGCACTTGAGGCTGTTACAGGGAGATAGGAATGGGTCAGTTTGCATTCTTCTGCATGTAGACCACCAGTTGAACCAGCACCATTTGTTGAAAATGATGTCTTTTTTCCTCTGGGTGGTTTTAGCTCCTTTGTCAAAGATCAAGTGACCATAAGTGTTTGGGTTCATTACTGGGTCTTCAATTCTATTCCATTGATCTACCTGCCTGTCACTGTACCAATACCATGCAGTTTTTATCACTACTGCTCTGTAGTACAGCTTGAGGTCAGGAATGTTGCTTCCCCCAGAAGTTATTTTGTTGTTGAGAATATCTTTTGCTATCCTGGGTTTTTTGTTGTTCCAAATGAATTTGAGAACTGCTCTTTATAAGTCTATGAAGAATTGAGTTGGAATTTTGATGGGGATTGCCTTGAATCTGTAGATTGCTTTCGGCAGGATGGCCATTTTTACTATATTAATCCTCCCAATCCATGAGCATGGCAGATCTTTCCATCTTCTGAGGTCCTCTTCGATTTCTTTCTTCAGAGACTTGAAGTTCTTGTCATACAGATCTCTCACTTCCTTGGTTAGAGTCACACCAAGATACTTTATATCGTTTGTGACTATTGTGACGGGTGTCATTTCCCTAATTTCTTTCTCAGCCTGTTTATCCTTAGAGTATAGGAAGGCTACAGATTTGTTTGAGTTAATTTTATATCTGGCCACTTTGCTGAAGTTGATTATGAGCTGCAGCAGTTCTCTGGTGGAGTTTTTTGGCTCACTTAAGTATACCATCATATCATCTGCAAATAGTGATATTTTGATTTCTTCATTTCTAATTTGTATCTCTTTGACCTCCATTTGTTGTCTAACTGTTCTAGCTAGAACTTCAAGAACTATATTGAATTGATAGGGAGAGAATGGATAGCCTTGTCTAGTCCCTGATTTTAGTGGGATTGCTTCAAGTTTCCCTCCATTTAGTTTGATGTTGGCCAGTGGTTTGCTGTATATTTCTTTTATATGTTTAGTTATGGTCCTTGAATTCCTAAAATTTCCAAACTTTTATCATGAAGGGATGTTGAATTTTGTCAAATGCTTTTCAGCATGTGTTTTTTTTCTTTGAGTTTGTTTATGTAGTGGATAAGATTGATGGATTTCTGTGTATTGAACCATCCCTGCATCCCTGGGATGAAGCTTACTTGATCATGATGAATGATCGTTTTGATGTGTTCTTGGATTCGGTTTGTGAAAATTTTATTGAGTATTTTTGCATCGACATTAATAAGGGAAATTGGTCTGAATTGTTCTTTCTTTGTTGGGCCTTTGTGCGGTTTTGGTATCAGTGTAATTGTGGCCTCATAGAATGAATTGGGTAGTTTTCTTCCTGTTTCTATTTTGTGGAATAGATTGAAGAGTATTGGTATTAGGTCTTCTTTGAAGGTCTGATAGAATTCTGCACTGAACCCATCAGGTCCTGGGCTTTTTTTGGTTGGGAGACTGTTAATGACTGCTTCTATTTCTATATGCATTATGGAACTATTTAGATGGTTTATCTGATCCTGACTTAATTTGGTATTGGTATATGTCTAGAAACTTGTACATTTAATGCGATTTTCTAATTTTGTTGAGTATAGGCTTTTGTAGTAGGATCTGATGATTTTTTGAATTTCCTCAGAATCTGTTGTTACATCTTCCTTTTCATTTCTAATTTGGCTAATTTGGATACTGTCTCTGTGCCCTCTGTTTAGGCTGGCTAAGGGTTTATCTATCTAGTTGATTTTCTGAAAGAACCAGCTCATAGTTTTGTTGATTCTTTTTATAGTTCTTTTAGTTTCTACTTGGTCTATTTCAGCCCTTAATTTGATTATTTCCTGCCTTCTATTCCTCTTGGGTGTATTAGCTTCCTTTTGTTCTAGAGCTTTCTGGTGTGCTGTTAAGCTGTTAGTATATGCTCTCTCCAGTTTCTTTTTGGAGGCATTCAGAGCTATGAGCTTTCCTCATTTATTTTTTATTTTTTTATTTTTTATTTTTTGATACTTTATTTACACTGTTTTCATTGTGTTCCACATGTTTGGGTATGTTGTACTTTCATTTTCCCTAAATTCTAGGAAGTCTTTAATTTCTTTCTTTATTTCTTCCTTGACCAAGTTATCATTGAGTAGGCATTGTTCAGCTTCAATGTGTCTGTGGTGTATCTGTTGTTGTTGTTGCCATTAAAGACAAGCCTTAAATCGTAGTGATCTGATAAAAGGCATGGGATTATTTCAATCTTCTTATATCTGTTGAATTTTTGGGGGAGGTGAGCTTTTTTTTCCTATTTATTTATTTATTTATTTATTTATTTATTTATTTATTTGATACTTTATTTAAATTTCCAATGTGTCCCCTTTTCTAGGTCTCCTCTTTGGAAACCCCCTATCCACTCCTCCTCCCTGCCTCTATGAGGGAATTCCACCTCCCACCCACCCACCCACCCATTCCCGTATTCCCACATTGACATTCCCCTTTACTGGGGCCTCTAACACCTTTAGGCCCAAGGGCCTCTCCTCTCCCTGATGGCCAACGAGGCCATTCTCTGCCACATATGTGGTCCAAACCATGGGTCCCTCAATGTATATTCTTTAGTTGGTGGTCCAAACTCCAGGAAGACCGGGGGTGAGGGGTCAGGCCCATTGACACTCTTGCTCCCTCCATGGGGCTGCAAACTCCCTCAGCTCCTTCAGTCCTTTCTCCAACTCCTCCATCTGGGACCTCGCTCTCAGTCCAGTGGTTACTGTAAAGTGAAACTTGGGCATTCTGAACTTTTGGGCTAATATCCACTTATCAGTGAGTACATATCATGTTCATTCTTTTGTGACTGAGTTACCTCACTAGGATGATATTTTCAAGTTCCACCCATTTGCCTGCAAATTTCATTAAGTCATTGTTTTTAATAGCTGAG
>CM052702.1:74728778-74765891 GCA_028551405.1 Uromys caudimaculatus | reverse complement strand
TCCTCAGTTGAGAATTCTCTGTTTAGCTCTATTCCCCATTTTTTGATGG
This sequence comes from Uromys caudimaculatus, assembly GCA_028551405.1. Taxonomy (NCBI): domain Eukaryota; kingdom Metazoa; phylum Chordata; class Mammalia; order Rodentia; family Muridae; genus Uromys; species Uromys caudimaculatus. The sequence continues at coordinate 74,765,842 of CM052702.1, read as the reverse complement.
GGTTATTTGTTTTTCTGGAGTCTAACTTCTTGAGTTCTTTGTATATATTGGATATTAGCCCTCTATCGGATATAGGATTGGTTAAGATCTTTTCCCAATCTGTTGGTTGCTGTTTTGTCCTATTGACAGTGTCCTTTGCCTTACAGAAGCTTTTTTGTGACTGATTATATGATCAATTTTAGAGAAGGTACCATGAGGTGCTGAGAAGAAGGTATATTCTTTTGATTTAGGATGAAATGTTCTATAGATATATGTTAACTCCATTTGGTTAATAACATCTGTTAGATTGATTGTGTCTCTGTTTAGTTTGTGTTTCCAAGATCTGTCCATTGATTATAGTGGGGTGTTGAAGGCTCCCACTGTTATTGTGTGAAGTGCAAGGTGTGCTTTGAGCTTTAGTAAAGTTTCTTTTATGAATGTGGGTGCCCTTGCATTTGGGGCATAGATGTTCAGAATTTAGAGTTCTTCTTGGTAGATTTTTTCCTTTGCTGAATATGAAGTCTGCTTCCTTATCTTTTTGATGACTGTTGGGTGAATGTCGATTTTATCTGATATTAGAATGGCTACTCCAGCCTATTTCTTGGGACCATTTGCCTGGAAAATTGTTTTCCAGCCCTTTACTCTGAGGTAGTGTTTGTCTTTAACATGGAGGTATGTTTCCTGGCTGCAGCAAAATGCTGTCTCCTGTTTATGGATCCAGTCTGTCAGTCTATGTCTTTTTATTGGGGGATTGAGTCCATTGATGTTAAGAGATATTAAGAAACAGTGATTGTTGCTTCCTGTTATTTTCGATGTTATTTGCATGTTTGTGTGGCTATCTTCTTTTGAGTTTATTGAAAGATTACTTTCTTGCTTTTTCTAGGGTGTAGTTTCCCTCCTTTTGTTGGCGTTTTCCATCTATTATCCTTTGTAGGGCTGGGTTTGTGGAAACATTGTGTAAATTTGTTTTTGTCATAGAATATTTTGGTTTTACCATCTATGATAATTGAGAGTTTTGCTGGGTATAGCAGCCTGGGTTGGCAGTTGTGTTCTCTTAGGGTCTGTATGAGATCTGCCCAGGATTTTCTAGCTTTCATAGTCTCTGGTGAGAAAACTGGTGTAATTCTGATAGGTCTGCCTTTATATGTTACTTGACTCTTTTCCCTTACTACTTTTAATATTCTTTCCTTATTTTGTGTATTTGGTGTTTTCACTAAAATGTGACAGGAGGAATTTCTTTTTTGGTCCAATCGATTTAGAGTTCTGTAGGCTTCCTGTATATTTATATTCATCTCTTTCTTTAGGTTAGGGAGGTTTTCTTCTATAATTTTGTTGAAGATATTTACTAGTCCTTTAAGTTGGGAATCTTCACTCTCTTCTATACCTATTATCCTTAGGTTCTGTTTTCTCTCTGTATCCTGGATATCCTGGACGTTTTGGGTTAGGAGCTTTTTGCATTTTGTATGTTCTTTGACTGTTGTGTCAATGTTTTTTATGGTATCTTCCGCACCTGAGATTCTCTCCTCTATCTCATGTATTCTCTTGGTGACGCTTGCATCTATGACTCCTGATCTTTTTCCTAGGTTTTCTAACTCCAGGGTTGTCTCCCTTTGTGATTTCTTTATTGTTTCTGTTTCTATTTTTACTCCCTGGATGGTTTTGTTCATTCTCTTTGTCTGTTTGATTATATTTTCCTGTAATTCTGCCCATTTGATTGTGTATTCCTGTTATTCTTTAAGGAATTTTTGTGTTTCCTCTTTAAGGGCTCCCAGTTGTTTACCTGTGTTCTCTTGTATTTCTTTAAGTGAGTTATTTATTTCCTTCTTAAAATCTTCTATCATCATCATGAGATGCAATTTTAAATCTGAGTCTTGCTTTTCTGGTGTGTTGGGGTATCCAGGGCTTGCTGTGGTGGGAGAGCTGGGTTCTGATGATGCCAAGGAGCCTTGGTTTCTGTTCCTTGTGTTCTTGCCCTTGCGTTTCACCATCTGGTTATCTCTGGTGTTAGCTGGTCTTACCCTCTCTGACTGTGTCTTGTCCCTCCTTCAAGCCTTGGTGTCAATACTCCTTGAAGGCCAGCTCTCTCTGAGAGAAATTTTGGTTTGGAGCACTGTGGTACAGGGTCAGCTCTGGGGTGTAGGCAGAAACCAGAAGGATCTTGTCCCCAGCTGTACCTTGTTTCCTGTGTCCTGATGGTTTTGCAAGGGTCCCTCTTGATCCAGTGAATTTGAACAGAAGTGGTAGTCTTGCCTGTGCTTGAAGGTGTGTTGGCAATCCTGGGATATTAGCTCTCTCCTGGCCCTATCTTAGTATGGAGCCCTGTGTCACAGGATCCGCTCCAGGCCACCAAAATAAACCAGAGAACCACTGCTCAATCCCTGTGTCCTGGGGATTTCAGGTGGGTCCCTCTGAGCAGACAGACTTGTCCACATTCTTGGGAGTCTAGCTTTCTCCTGTCACTATTTGGCTATGGAGCCCTGGTAGCCCAGGCAGAGGTCTCTAGCCACAGATGGAAACCAGAAGGCTTCTTCCCCCAGCTGTTCCTCAGTCCCTGTGTTCCAAGGACTCCGGGCAAGTCCCGCTGAGCAGTGTTGCTAGTCTTACCCCCCAGTCACAGGCTTTTCCACACTCCTGGGAGGCTAGCTTTCTCCCAGCACTATTTGGCTAAGGAGCCCTGGTGGCCCAGGCAGAGGTCTCCCACCACAGATGGAAACCAGAAATCTCTTTCCCTGGCTGTTCCTTGGTCCCTTTGTTCCAAGCTTAAAAACACATTTTTAAATAGTTAATCTGTAAGGAAATGTTCCCTAGAGGAACACAAACAATGGAAGGGTTACATATTAACTGGAGATTTAGTCAACTAACATAATACTGTTTAGGTCATCCAACAATGGCTATTCTCACACTGGAAAGGCTGACCCAGAAGCTGGTCAATGTATGTCATAGAACAGTTCAGTGGCCTCTGTCTGACGATGAAGGCATTGATGATTCCTGGAAAGCCACTAACTTTCAGTCTATAAGAGAAGCCAGAAGAGCTTGGTTCTAATACAGTAAACACTGGAAACATCAAAGTAGATGAACTTGCCAACATTAAATAAAGACAATCAAAATGTAAAAGTTGTTCCCTCAGATTTCTTCATATTTGAGCTGAAACGGGAAGGAAGGTGCCAATTATCTTTTGGGGAGTTTTTCTATTGAATTAACCTACTTAAGAAACTCCTAAACAGGTATACCCAGAGGCTTGCATCATCATTGATTCCTGCTTTGGTGATGCTGACAACAAGACTAAACTCCCACAGTTACCAAGATAGAGCTGGTATCATTCACAAAAGGCAATCATCAGTGAAGATATTCTAATGATTAGACCACACTCAATGTTAGTATTTGTAATAAAAAGTGACCAAATGATATGCATAGCAAAGTATATATTTCTACATATGTGACTACATACTGTAATTACATAATTACTACATAACATAACATTATTATACAAACACCTCTGATAGATAAAACATAATCCAATGTTCTTCGATATTTTGATCATTATCTATGGCTTTTAGATATGACCTCAATGACTGTATAGTGGCTATTTTTATAAATGCTTTGTATAATTTGTCTGAGTTTCAAAATAAATTTATGAACATTATAAAAAATTAACCAGAGTGACCACAACCAAGGATTTATATCAGATTTATTACATTACTATATATTCAACAAAATTAGAAATTGTCAAAATGTAGATCTAATTTTGTTAAAAAAAATAAAGCTATCTTTAAAATAAGAAAAAGTAATTGGTTTCCTATTCATTGTATTATGCTTTAAACAGGGTTATAGCATATGTAAGTTTCCATTTAGGCCAAAATCTATTAATAATCAGTTTATAGTTCTGGTTAAATAAAGCCAATACTTGTGAGATCCACTTTCACAATAAGTGATCAGTTTTTGCATGGTCAGTGGCAATAATTTTCATTATAAAACATTCTAAAATATATATTATTTAGGAGTGTTCCAATGTCAATAACTGACACAACTTGAAAGCATGGCTTTCTCCAATAGTTTTTTCTCTTGAAAACATTTACTCTAAAGAAAAAAAAATTGACTTAAGAACAAACTATTGTGCTATTTTAAAATAGTAGTTTGTTTCTGGCTAACTGTGCTGAGACTTTTAACATTTTTGAAAATTTCTCAAAAAGTCAAGATGTGGACTCCTTGACTATTTTCTTGATTCTGATTCTCTAATTTTGCTCCAAAGAAACTTTACTGTTTAAGGGAAGTGACTGGTTCTCAGGAAATGACTGTACATGCTCCAGGACAGAGTCTTTCCATTACAGATAACTGCTCATCTTGGAAGGATGGCCTGAAAGTCTCTGCTGTTTATAGAGTCCAATAATGTGATAGTGACTTAATATATATGCTTTAACCCTGTCAAATACACAGATGCAGGTAATTACTAAGAAGTAGATTAAAACATAAAATTAAGAAAAAAATTTATTTTGGTTTAGATTAACTTATGGACACAAATAAAAAATAAGTGCTCTTTTGACTAAAGCAGTCTTTAGCTTTAATACAAATCAGTTAGCTTACATTTTCTGACTAAAAAAGGAAATATTGAAATGATTTGTGAGCTATTATATTTTGCCTGTGTTTAGACATAGATTCTCGTGTTTTCATTGGAATACAGTTATTCTGTTTAAAAGAAATATTTTTAAAAGAAGCCTTCAGTTAAATATAGAAGCTTATAAAATTTGAAATATATTTTTGATAAAGAAGCATAACAAGAAAATGGAAATGCTTTTAGAAGGACACAGATGCACAGTTAATAGTTTCATCCACAACTAAATGATATTTCAAAGAAAAGAAGTGAGGACAGTATCAGAAAGGGGTCTAAGTAAGCCAGAAAAAATTATGAAAGATGAAACAATATATATAATTTATACATATATATAATTTAGAGATATGATTATATTTATTACAATTATGTATATAATTATATTTATAATATGAATATGTATATGATTATATTTATTATAATTAACATTTTTTTCCTGGAATCATGTTTTTGCTGGTAAGTAATTTCACCAATCAAATGCCTCCAGGCAAAAGGAGGCAATAAGAGTTTACATATAAGTTAACTTTTAAATTTGACTGTTAGGTCATAAGCTTGGGGAGCAAAGAAATCCAAATAAAAATGGAGGAAGTGGATGAAGTTCTGCCTGAATATATATTGTGGACATGAGCATGACCATGTCAAGGACCAATGCCTCAGACACATAGGGATTTGGCAAAGCCTATCCATGCATGTCAGGCTCTGAACTGACAAAACTGACCTAGATTCTGACTGTGAATGTTGTCAGTATGTGAAAAACTATCAACCACAGCCAGATTTACACAGATTGCACTATTTTCAGATTGCCACACCTCATAGAAAATTGCCAGTGAGACTGAATAACTCTGGCCAGCTCACTGCACCTATGGAACATGCTGAGGTTCTCGTGGTTGCAGTAGCTCCTTCCATTAAAACCCAGTTTACACAACCTCCATGACCCTGGCTTTTCTGTATGTGTATCTGTCCATTCTTCATCCTCCCACTGTCCCTGTCAGATGTCTAGACCTAAGCTGTGCCGGACACAGTAGTGAGCACAATGAAAAAAGTGGCTTTGTTTACCGTAGCATTGGGAAACCAAGAGAGTGGGAATGAATTGTCCTGCAAAAGAATTACAGTGTTTCCCCTCTGCAAAAAAAAAAATTGGAAATTATTGTAATGCCCTTTTCACTAAAGAGCTGCCAGGCTTCTGGATTAATGGTGACTGTCCAAGATTCCCTGATAAAAGCACCACTCAAGACACTGCTGGTAACAACTGATGGATTACAGACAACTTCTGATGAGTCATATGAAAATGCTTAATTTCTGATATTGGACACCAGTTCTCTGATCAACTGGAATTGTAGATAGTGCTGATAGAAATGTATCAAAGCTAAAGGAATTATTCCTATCAGTCTCAGCCTTAGAAATTATCCTATATATGGCCTGATGACAGGGCATGTCACTGGGAGTTCTCATCTAAAAGTCAGAGGACATACCTGTAATTCTCTAGCTAGTCTGTAACAGTAAATGCCATTTACAAACATTAAATACCACCTACAAAGTTAATGCAATGTTTAAATGTGAACCTTTCAAGTATATTAATATCTTCTAATGCTACTGACATCTGCTCAGGTGGCTAAAGGCCAATATTACCCACTCTAAAAGAATTCAGGAAATATTTCCCAGAATGAGGCTTTTTTCTTTATTGAATCTCCACGGCCACAATAGCATATTAAAGACAAGGTCATCAATGTCATCTTGTTAAAGAAACAATGAAAGTGGTTTGTAACTTCTCAGATGTAAAGGCCAGCTTTACTCACAAACAATTATCACATTTTTCGGTTTTCTTCAATTTTTTTTATATTGTTGGTATAATGTTTGTCCAATTACAATGAATTTATACTGTTTCCATTTTAATATACTCCACCACTGAATTCTTTCTTAAAATTGCTTTATCCAATTCTCAGGATATAACCAACATTTCTTTTTAAGTGCTCATATGTGATCTTTTCTCCTGTAGCAAGCTACATAAAAGAATTCCCTGAAAGCAACTAGTCACTGTCTTGCTTGTTACTTTGTATTGAGATTAAGGCAAATTCAAGGCTTTCTCAGTGTCCCTGATGAAGGACAAAGTGAACCTAGTTCTGTCTTGTGTCCTTGCCTTGGCGATGTCTAGTAAGACTGGTATCCAAGGGCTTGAAGAAGTTAAGGTTTTTGTTGGTTCCTGTTAACTTGGCTTTCACTCCCACAACAGATAGGCTTTAGCAGACTTAGTTTTGCTTGGGTGTGTTGTGCTTGGTTTGTAATGTTCTTGAGATACTGTGTGTTCCTTCCAGCTTCCTGCTGACTCTGTCCCATTGTATGATAGTTCTTTACTAACAATGTCCCATTTCTCCCCTAGAAATAGTATGTGAGATGCTGTACTTAATCAGCTTGCTTTCATGGGCTATAAGTTTGTGCAAAACCTCCTGGTCCCAAATGTGCCTATGTTCTTTATCTTCTCATCTCCTGGCCCTCTCACTTGAGACTCTGTCACTGAAGAGCAGCCTGTTGTTCTAGGTCACTTTCCCTTTTTGTGTGAGTATTAATTAGGATAATTATGACCCTTTTGTTTAAACCTTGAGCTTTTAATATACTTGTAGAATCTTAAGTCTTTAGAATGACCATGGGACTGCGGATAGACAAGAAATGAAGAAATTATCTAGAGAGTTACCTTCTGAGCACTTTTAGTAGAGGACCAAGGTGAAACATTTTGTGATGCAGATATCCCAGAAACTTCTATTACAAAAGAACTAAGTTCTTCTATCCTGTCACTGGATAGACTGGGGAGAGAGTTAACAAGGGCTGCACCTAACATCAGCATAGAGATTGATAGAGAAGACATACTACCGTCTTTCAGCTCCCAGAAAAGATTTCCAGAGACATAGCTCTTGAGGTAAAAGTGTGGAGCAGCAAGGAGGGTACAAGCTTGGAAATTATCATATTAAAGAAGCAGCTGACATAAACGAATTATAAAACCACCTTCCCAACCCTAAAAGCTCAAAAGTAGCATAGCATCAAGAGAAAAATCCCCAGAGTATGCAAATGTTCAAGAAAATCAGCTTCAGGCAAATAACTTGGGGGAGAGGGATGTCAAAAGCCCTCTGGGCCATGTGGCCATTGAAGCTACTTTTAAGCTACATTTAAACTACATTCAAAACTATATTTAAAACTACTTCCCAACTACAGCCCATTCTGCTTTTGCAAGTTTTTAAAATGTCTTTGTTTCTCCTACTGAGCACTCCTTTCTCCTAGGCCAATTCCTTGGTCCAGGCCATGAAAATCCTGGAACTCATAGTAAGTACTCATGAGACGTTGATATTTGCAGATAGCTCTGTGGATATAAGGACTACATAGACAAAATTGCTGGGAGAGTAGAAGGCACTGCATCTACATGCAAGTAGGATGGATCGTGTTCAAAAATTATTCTGCAAAAACCTAGACTGAATAAATGCTTTATTCTTTGTTTGGAAGTTCTTGTAATTTTCCAAATTTTAAAAATTATATGTTTCATTTATGTAAACGTAACATTTATTTGCCTGATATAACTAACTGCTGTCTCTGAGGCTGCAGAATAACCTTGCACGTTTTATTTCTTTTTGAGCTCTGGCTGGCTGGTTCAACTTAGAGGTTCTTGCACAAGCACCTCTCCAAGGTATGTGATTCAAACTGACCTCTACCGGGTTATTTGCTGAATGGCACTGCTTGGCCTCAAACTAGCTCTGGACATCTGTTCTAGTCTTCTGGCTCCTTCTAATTCTCTGGTTTCAACTGGCTCAACTCCACTGCACTGTACTCGTTGCACTGACTACCAACAGACACACACACACTCTCTCTCTGTTTCTCTGTCTCTCTATTTTTCTCTATCTCTCTGTGTCTCTCCGTCTTCTGTTTCTGTCTCACTGTGTGTGTCTCTGTCTCTCTCAATCTCTCTCTCTCTCTCTCTCTCTCTCTCTCTCTCTCTCTCTCTCTCTCTCTTTCTTTGTGTATGTGTGTGTGAGAGAGAGTGTGTGCGTGTGCTTTTATATAACTTCTCTTTCCCATGCTGTTCTCATAAGAGTTGGGCATAACCTACTCTGTCAAATATTTTTCTTATTCCTCACTGTCTGAGACAGGATCTTTCAACAGAACCTGGAAGAAGAATGACTGTTCTGATTAGCCTAGCTGGCTAGAAAACCTCTGAAGTTTGCCTCACTCTGTCAGCAGTGTTGAGGTTACAGATATATACTACTATAAATGCTTTTTGTTTGTTCATTTGTGTGCTTGTTTAATGTTCTTGCCCATAATATGTGCTAGGGTTTTTAAACTTTCATGACACTTACACAGCTGAACTCTTTGTTCAGGCCCCCAAAACTTTTGTCCCTGTTTATCTATATTCAATGCAGAATCTTACCGTTTGTTTTTTTTTCCTTATGGAAAGCTATTTTAATGTATTATAAATATATAATATGTACTAAAGTTCTAAGTTTCATTATAGCTTTGGTATCTATGACTAAAACTTAAGTCAGGAGATACAGAGTAAGTATAATTTCTTCTTGTTATTTCTCTTGTGTCTGCACTCCTATTAAAGCAACCACTTACTGGAATCCCCATAACACAACAGAGACTCCAGACTCCATTGTATTAAAAAATACTGGCATGTTTGTCAGAGCATATGTGTATGTGTGTATATTTCTATATTGCACACAGACACACACACACACACATATATATATATATATATATATATTAGAGTTATAGAGTTATAATATTCCTTGAGGGGTTATATGTGAAATAGTGATTGTCCCATGGTAGAAAATTATCCTGTTTAGCATAACAGTACTCATTATCCTCATGAATTTCCCCATAGCCTTATTTTATTATTCTAGATCTATGTTTATTTCACCATGCTGATTATGATTCATGACCTTGACTTCCCTCAGACTCTCTCAGAGTAATCATCGTGTTTTTAAATATGTCAGCTTTTACTGTAACTAAACAAAAATATTAAGGCTTCCTTAGAAATTATAAATCATGTACACAAATGAGAGTAGTGAAAACTCATATGTTTCTTCACGATACTCTCTTATATTACTTTAGGAACCGAGTCTTGTATCATATTCATATAAAATAGTAGTTCCGATGGGAACACTGGCAGAACTGAAGAGACAACTGGAAAGGTATGTTTGGATTTACATGCTCATTGAAAGCCACAGAACTCTCCTTTGTTTTTCTCATTTGAGAAACAGTATTTTCTTCTTATTACCAGCATCTTAACTGCTCATCACCTTGGGCTTATGCCTAGCTTGCACAAGTACTTGTGCTTTCTTCATGAGCACTGTACCATTTCTGAAGGTACTTCTTTTTTGTTGTTGTTGTTGTTGTTGTTGTTGTTGCTTGTTTTTTGTTTGTTTTTTCAGGACAGGGTTTCTCTGTGTAGCCCTGGCTGTCCTGGAATTCACTCTAGACCAGGCTGGCCTTGAACTCAGAAATCCACCTGCCTCTGCCTCCCAAGTGCTGGGATTAAAGGCGTGCACCACCACTGCCCAGCTCTGAAGGTATTTCTTATAGACCCCATTAATGTCTGCCAGAAAAATCCAGCCTCAGCCATGAGACCTGGCCCCAAAATACAGGCAAGTTTATCAGGCAAAGTAATGATTACACAGAGTGTAATTGGAGGGGACTGAAAGCAACTGGTAAAGTCAAGAGCAACTGAGCAGATCGCCATAATTTGTGTCAGAAGGAGGACAAAAAGGGAAATCACCTTAGGCCAAAATGTATTTGGTTTAACTTCAACTAATATCAAGCTATCAGGCACAGTCCTGTACAATGATCTGCTTATGAAACAATATATTCTATGCTAATTAATCTGTCTATTGCCATAAGCTGGAAGACTTGGCAGGAATAACTAACATGGGCTAATCTGAGTCTTTTTTTTAAAAAAATTGTTTTCTTTCTCTTTTATTCTTTTTTTAAAAAATTATTTTATTTATTTACATTCCAATTGTTTCTCCCCTCCCGGTGCCCCCTCTCAGAGTTCTTCAACCCATGTCACCTCCCCTTTGCCTCTGAGAGCATGCCCTCCCCCCTCTCCTAATATTCCTTCCCTGGGGCATCAAGTCTTTACTGAATTAGATGCATCCTCTCCCATGGAGGCCAGAAAAGGCAGTCCACTAGAGAGACTTAGAGAAGCCCAAGGGACAGGAGAATGAATGGAAATATATAGCTGCAAGTGGTGGTGGGTAGGGGGAAACTCCAAAAAAATCCCTGAGATCTGAAATGTGAGAGGCTCCCAGGACTCAGTGGGGATAATATTAGCCGAAATGCCCAACAGTAGGTAGGGCACATGGGGCCACCCAACCATCTTCAAAATTTTTGATCCAGAATTGTCCCTCTAAAAGAAATGCAGTGATAAAAATGAAATAGAGACTGAAGGAAAGGCTGAAATTAGAATCAATCACATGGGCAGGCACCAAACCCTGACACTATTACTGATGCTACATCATGCTTGCAGACAGGAACCTATCATGGCTGTCCTCTGAGAGACTCTACTAGTGGCTTACTGAGACTGATGCAGATACTTACAGCAAACCATTGGACTGAGGTCAGGAACTGCTATGGATTGAAGATAGTAGTCCTTTAAGGCTATCATACTTCCAGGCAGCTGGTATAATGTCAAACTGAAACCAATAATAAATAACAGGAGTAACAAGTGACAATCTTCCAGCTATGTAAGAGCCATGATCATGATATGTACATACTAAAGAAATATTTCTTTAATCCATCTGATACAGGTTTAATATGCTTGCATATGTGTTTTTTTTATCAAATAGGTACTGTGTGAGTTTTGATTACTAATCTCTTTTTCACAGTATTTATATGCTGTTATTTTCAGCTTTTTGTTTTTCTGTTAGATGTATATTTTTTCGATTAATGTCTTTCTGAACATTCTAGTATAATTTATAGTTAGAATTTCACTCTATCAATTTCCTACTATTATTTAGTTTTATTTTTTTTTTTATATTTGGTTGTGCATTTTAACATCATACACAGTTTCTTTCCCATCCAATAGTGCGCCCAGGGAAGATCATGTGATCCAGCCCTACTACTACCCGCCCACAGTCAGAGGCAGCTTGACTCTCAGAAGGTCCATCAAGACCAGGCTCATAGGCTCACAAGAAGGACAGGATTCAATCAGAGAGAGCAAGGCCAGTTAATGCCAGAGATAACCAGATGACAAGAGGCAAGCTCATGAACATAAGCAAGAGAAACCATTGCCACTTGGCACCATCAGAACCCAGTACTCCCACCACAGCAAGCCGTGGATAGCCCAATATTCCTGAAAGCAAGATTCTTACTTAAAATATCCTCTCATGAAGGTGATAGAGGACTTTAAAGAGAACATAAATAACTCCCTTAAAGAAATACAGGAGAACACAGGAAAACAGGTAGAAGTCCTTAAAGGGGAAACACATACATCCCTTAAAGAAATACAGGAAAATACAATCAAACAGGTGAAGAAATTGAATAAAACCATCAAGGATCTAAAACTGGGAATAGAAACAATAAAGAAATCACAAAGGGAGGCAACCCTGAAGATGGAAAATCTAGGAAAGAGATTAAGAGCTACAGATTCAAGCATCACCAACAAAATACAAGAGATAGAATATAGGCATAGAAGATAAAACAGAAGATATTGACATAACAGTCAAAGAAAATATAAAGTGCAAAATATTCCTAATCCAAAATATCCAGGAAATTCAGGACACAATGAAAAGACGAAACCTAAGAATAACACATATAGAAGAGAGTGGAGATTCCCAAATCAAAGAGCCAGTAAACATCTTCAACAAAATCATACAAGAAAACAAACAAAAAAGCAAAAACAAAATAACCTTCCCTAACCTAAAGAAAGAAATGACGATAAATGTATAAGTCTATAGAATGCCAAATAGATTGAACCAGAAAAGAAATTCCTCCCATCACATAATAATCAAAACGCTAAATACACAGAACAAAGAAAGGATATTAAAAGCAGTAAGGCAAAGAGGCCTTGAAACATATAAAGGCACACCTGTCAAAATTATACCAGAATTCTCAACAGAGACTCGAAAAGTCAGATAATCTTGGACGGATGTCATGCAAACCCTAAGAGAACACAAATGCCAGTCCAGGCTACTATAGCCAGCAAAATTCTTAAAAACCATAGATGGAGAAACCAAGATATTCCATAACAAAACCAATTATAAACAATAATTTTCCACTAATTGAAGCCTATACAGGATGATAGAAGGAAAACACCAGTACAAGTCGGAAAACTACACCCATGAAAAAACAAGAAATTAATCATCTCAAAACAAACCCAAAAGAAGAGAACCACACAAATATAATACCATTTATAACAACAAAAATAACAGGAATCAATAATCATTGGATTTTAATATCTCAATATCAATGGACTCAAATCCCCAATAAGAAACATAGGCTAACAGACTAGATACATAAACATGACCCAGCATATTGCTGCATAAAGGAAACACACTTCAGTGACCAATGCTAGAAAATTTTATTCCAAGCAAATGGTCCCAAGAAATAAGCTAGAGTTGCCATTCTAATATGCAATAACATAGGCTTTCAACCAAAAAGTATCAAAATAAATAGGGAAGGACACTTCATACTCATAAAAGGAAAAATTCACCAACATTAACTCTGAATTCTGAAAATCTACACCCCAAATACAGGAGCACCTACATAAGTAAAAGAAATTATAGTAAAGCTCAAAACACACATTGAGCCTCATAAAATACTGGAAGACTTCAACATCCCACTCTCATCAATGGACAGATCATGGAAACAGAAACTACAAAGAGACACAGTAAAATTAACAAAAGTTTTGGACCAAATGTATGCAACATATATCTACAGAACATTTCATCATAAAACAAGAGAATATACCTTCTTCTCAGCATCTCATGGTAGCTTCTCCAAAATTGATCATATAATCGGACACAAAACAAGCCTCAATAAATAGAAGAAGACTGAAATAATCCCATGCATTCTATCCAAAATATTCAAAGAATTCAAAAAGTTAGACTCCAGAGAACCAAATAACCCAATTAAAAAATGAAGTATGGAGCTAAAGAAAGAGTTCTTAAGTGAGGAATCTCGAATGGCTGAGAAGCACCTAAAGAAATGTTCAAAGTCCTTAGTGATCTGAGAAAGGCAAATCAAAATGACCGTGAGATTCTACCTTACCCCAATAAGAACAGCTAAACCCAAAACCTCAGGTGACAGCAGACGCTAGAAAGGATGTCTTGGAAAGAGGAACACTCCTCCATTGCTGGAAGGATTGTTAGCTGATACAACCACTTTGGATATCAACCTGGCATTTCCTCAGAAAATTGGAAAGAGTTCTACATGAAGACCCAGCTATACCACTCCTGGACATATACCCAGCAGATGCTCTACCATATTACAAGAACATGTGGTCCACTATGCTCATAGAAGTCTTATTTATAATAGTCAGATGCTGGATACAACCCAGATGTCCCTCAATGGAAGAATGGATACAGAAAATGTGGTTCAGTTACCAATGGAATACTACTCAGCTATTAAAGAGACAACTTCACAAAATTTGCAGGCAAATGGATGGAATTAGAAAATATCATCCTGAGTGAGGTAACCCAAACCCAAAAGGAAATACATGGTATGTACTAACTGATATTAGCCCAAAAGCTCAGAATACCCATGATATAACTCAAAGACCATATGAAGCTTAACAAAAAGGAAGGCCAAAGTGTGGATGCTTCAATCCCACTTAGAAGGGTGAACAAAATAATCAAGGGAGGTGGATGGAGAGAGGGACCTGGATGAGAGAGGGGAAGCAGAGAGAATACTGGGGGGGGGGGGGATCAAATACAGGAAGAGACAGGAGAGACATTTAGAGGAGAAGGAAGAGAAATGTGTAGCAGCTGGGAATGGGGAATGGGGACCCACTAGAAAGTCCCAGATGCCAGGGATGTGAGAGTCTCCCAGCACCCAATGGAGATGACATTAATCCAAATACCCAACAGAGGGGAGATAGAACCTGAAGAGACCACCCCTAGTAGATAGTCATGGCTGCCCAGTAGAGAGATGGGGCCAACCACCCATCTCAAAAATTTTAGCTCACATTTGTTACTATCTAAAGGGACAAAAAATGGAGCAGAGACTGAAGGCAAGGCCATCCAGTTACAGTCCCACCTTAGGATCCATCCTACCTGCAGACACCAATCCCCAACAGTATTGCTGATGCTAAGAAGTGCTTGCAGATAGCAGCCTGGTAAGGCTGTACTGTGAGAGGTTCTGCCAGCACCTAGGACAGATGCAGATACTTATAGCCAATCATTGGACTGACACATGGACCTCAACAGAAGAGTTAGGGAAGGGACTGAAGGAGCTGAAGGGAATTGTAACCCCATAGGAAGAACAACAATATCAACTACCCTGAACAATCAGAGCTCCCAGGGACTAAACCACCAACCCAATAGTATACATGTGTGGGTCCATAGCTTCCAAAACATATGTAGCAGAGGATTGCTTTATCTGACATCATTGAGAGTGGAGGTGCTTGGTCTTGTGGAGGCTTGTTGCCCCCAAGAAGCATGGTACTAGAAGGGTGAGGAGAAAGTGGGGTGGTTGGGTGGGGAGCACCTTCTTAGAGGCAAAGGGGAGGGATGATGGGATAGGGGGTTTGTGGTGGGGAGACTGGGAAAGGGGACAACATTTGAAATGTAAATAAATAAAATAAAAACAAAAACTCCCATCATACACCAATAGCATCTATGTATCATAAAGCCTCCATTCCTTTTAAAGATGCAGATGTGTTTTGTAAACTATAAAAAATTTAATTTTATTAGCAATCCATTGATAAATATCTTAATTAAAATAAAAATGTAAAGCCTGTAAATATGGATGATTTTCTACTAGAATACAATGCAGGTATTTCAAGAATAGTTAACATGTAAAGAGGCAGTACTTGTAGCATTGAGTCTATCAGCAGTATTGAATCCCACATAGGCATGTGCCACCTCTTACTCAGTCACGGGCCCCATGACATTTTGATTCATGCTTCTAGTCTTTGATTTTAAACACCATGATAAAAGTGGCCTGAATCCAGAACGTAAAATAGTGAAGAATTAATCAATCTTGGAAAGGTGTTAAACAGTCTGCTAGTGCCTTGGCATTTCAAGATCCTTATCCAGCATTTTATAGATAAAAGGTATTCCTGATGCACAATTTGCATGTTGTTATTCATTTAACTGGAACAAAATGTGCAATTTAAAGTTATATTAATAAATTTTTTTACATGTCAATGTTAAAATATAGGACTATACTCTAACACATTATACATTGCTGTGATGTCCTATATGTGTCAGTGACTTGACTTTGACCAACAAATATTTTCACTTTCCCCAAGGTTCCAGTGTGTCTTTGAACATATGAATATCCTGATGGCTTTTGGTCTGGAGATTTCTATTTTAAAAGAGATGTTTTAAGTTTAGCTGTTCTATACATTGTGAATGTTAGGCCTAACAGCTAAACACAGTGCTTAATTATGTCTCTTGGAATTCCCTACTCATAGTATAAAATGTCAAAGTTTGTAGGTAGAAAGTTAAGAAACACAGGCCTTAAAATGGTGTGAGTAATATCCTCTTCACTATAGGGCAATAACTGACATTTATTCCTAAAGATGGCCAAATACATACAAATATAATAAAAAATTAAAATATTTCTGAATTCAAAGTTCCTGAACCCCTTTATTGATTGTAGTTGCTGGCAGTTGATTTGAAAATAAATGTCCCATGGTTGAGAGCAAGAACTAGAAACATCATGTCTGCCAAACACTTCATAACAGCAGCTATAAGAATGTTCTGGTTGAAGGTCAGGATACTGATAGCATTTGGCTTCCTCCTTTATTTTTGTGCTCCATTTTCACCTCTGGCTTGAGGCTGCACTGGAATGAAATTGAAAGGAGAACACTGGACCCCTGGTTATGACATTGCTTCGCTGGCCACCTCACTCCCTCCCACATCTCACTCCTGCTTCACTGTCACAGGTCAAAACAATAGCTGATCCTATCATATTCCTAGGATTCTTCCTGCAATTCTGGAGCTCTGAGTTTCTCTCTCTCTCTCTCTCTCTCTCTCTCTCTCTCTCTCTGTCTTATCACCCCTGCTGTGTCCCACTTCCTCTTTATCTCCTGTCTATTAATCTATAATAAAATTCTGTCTTAAACAAACCTTCTGTTGTCTATAAATAATTTCTTTCTTTGTATCCATTTCATAAGATCTTGAAAGACACTAGTTTGAGATGGTTTTGCTGGTCCTCAAGTTTTTGAGAACTCTAACAAATGAGAAGAGATAATATCTATCATTTTCAAAGATACTCCAATACCCCCATATCATCATGATTCATTCATTGTTCCAATATCTGAATATGAAATTTGAGTGTCACATTTTCCTGAGCTAAATCAGAATGTTCGCTTTTAGAAATTAAAATTACTCTCATAGCTCTCCCTCATTAAAGTTGACGTCAATAACTTAGAAGCTCTTGAAAGCTAAACCTACTAGTATGATTTGAGCTAAAACAAGTGTGTTCAAGCTAGTGTTATATGTCCCTCCATCTGCCTTAGGCTAGCAAGCATGTGTTCTTTTATCTATCATTTAAATACAGTTTTTGTTCTAAGATAATGTACATTTCATAATCTTAGCAGCATGCAATTTACACAGAGAAGGACAGATTATAGCTTAATTAACTACAGTCTTAAAGGTTGTGCAGTCATGGGTTACAACTGAACTATGTAAACATTCCACCTTTCAAACCATAGTCCAGAAGTTCTAAACACAAATAGAAAATGTGTGTCACATGTAACACAGAGATGTTTTATCTCCTCCAGGTGCTTCAATCCATCCCCCAACTCTTTCAAAAGACTACCTGACCTCCATCTAATCTTTGCCTATGTGTCTCACTGAGTGAAACCTCTCAGAGGACTGTTATGCACTATATATGACTATGAATGCAGGCAGACAGATGCAAACATCCCTGTTCCCTTTCACTTATGAGAAGGGGTAGGTCCCTCCCAGATAACCAACCCACCCTGGCACCTCAAGTCACTGCAGGATTAGTATATCTTCTCCTCCTGATGCCAGACAAGACAGTCCAGTTAGGGGAGCAGGATCCACAGGCAAACAACAGAATCAGTGTAAGCCCCTGCTCTAGTTGATAGGGCTATATATGTGCAGAGGAGAGGAGCTGTTATCAGGATGTAAAGTGGATAAATAAATCAATTAATGGAAAACAAATAAAATTAAAATACACATGGAGAGAGAGAGGGAGAAAGAGAAAGAGAGAGAGAGAGAGAGAGAGAGAGAGAGAGAGAGAGAGAGATGAGCTTCAGTTGGCATCTAGAGTTTCTAAAACAGCGCTTGGTAATCCATATGACACACTAGGAGGAAAGTTTGAAGGTTAAGACACCTAATATGGTTATAGAAAGAGAAAGAGAAAGGGGAAATCTGCTCCCATGAAGACAGCATATCCTGAGGCATTCTAGAGGATTCGCTGTACTCAGAGCAGTTTGTAAGAAGCCCCCAACGCCAAGTCCCAGAGCTGCCCACCAAAACCCCTGCCTCCAGAAGACCATTCCCCTTCCATCCTGTCTGCCTGGTCCTTTCTACTGGGGAAGACTGCTAGCTGGTCTGCTTCCATGAAGACACCATCTTCTGAGCCATCCCAGAGGATCCACTGCACTCAGAGCAGTTGACACCATATCCTGAGCCATCCCAGAAGATCTTCTGCACTCAGAGAAGTTGGGTAACTGACATCACAGCCTGAGACATCCCAAGTCAGCAGAGCAACTGATTGCCAGCTTGTCTGCTCCCCTGAAGACATCACAGCTAGAAGGCATGCAGGGCAACTAACCCAACAGACTGAAAGCTTACCTGGAGTTCTGCTGCACACAGGGAAACAGAAACTGCTGCACACAGGGAAACAGAAACCACAGTCTGTTGCCCCCCCCCCCAAGAACATCTTCACACAGAACAACAGCTTGACTGCTCCTTTGAAGACCCAACAGTTAGAAGGCCTCCCAGGAGATTTACTGCAGCCAGGGCAAAAGACCAGCAGCTTCTCTGCCCCTCTGAAGAGGTCCCCAGTTGGAAGACCCCACAAGGGGCCTGCTACAATCAGGGTCACAGACCTACCAGGAGACCTGAAGCAACCCAGAGACAAAAGAGGCACACTCCAGATAGAGTCACCCAGACCAACAAACACCAGGAATATCCAGATGGTGAAAGGCAAGCACAAGACCATAAACAACAGAAGTCAATATACATGGGCATCATCAGAACCCAGTTCTCCTACCACAGCAAGCCCTGAATACACCAACACACCTGAAAATCAGGAATCTGTCCTAAAATCCTATCTCATGAAGATAATAAAGTCCTTTAAGGAGGATATAAATAACTCACTGAAACAAATACAAGGAAAACACAGGTAAACAGATGAAGGAATTGAAAAAAGTGGTTCAAGACCCAAACGTGGAAGTAGAAACAATTTAAAAAAAAACACACAAATGGAGGCAAACCTGGAAATGGAAAACCCAGAAAAGATGTCAGGAATTACAGTTGTATATATCACCAACAGAATACAGGAGATAGAGGAGAGAATTTCAGGTATAGAAGATACCTTAGAAGAGATTGACACAAGTGTGAAAGAAAATTCAGAATGTAAAAATCTCCTAACACCAAGCATCCAGGAAATTCAGGACACAATGAAAAGACCAAATCTAAGAATAATCAGAATAGAGGAGAGAGAAGAGTCCCAGCTCAAAGGACCTGAAAATGTCTTCAACACAATCATAGAAGAAAACTTACCCAACCTAAAGAAAGAGGTGGGCATAAAGATACAAGAAGCCTATAGAACACCAAATAAATGGGACCAGAAAAGAAAATCCTCTAGTCATATAATAATCAAAACACTAACTGCACAGAACAAAGAAAGAATATTAAAAGCTGCAAGGGAAAAGGGCTAAGTAACATACAAATGTAGACCTATCAGAATTACACCAGACTTCTCAACATAGACTATGGAAGCTAGAAGAGCCTGGTCAGAGGTCATGCAGATTCTAAGAGAACACAATGCCAGCCCAGACTATTATAACCATCAAAACTCTCAATCAACATAGATGGAGAAACCAAAATAATCCAGGACAAAACCAAATTCAAACAATATCTATCTACCAATCCAGGTCTACAGAGGATTCTAGAAGGAAAATTCCAACACAAGGAAGGCACCTACATCAAAGAAAAGACAACATATTAAGCATCTCACAATAGAGCAAAAAGTAGAAATCCACAAGCACATAAAGTCACTTACATAAACAAACATATCAGGAAACAACAGTCATCTATCTTTAATGTCTCTCAATATTAATGGACTAAACTCACCTATAAAAAGATATAAGCTAACAGACTGGATACTCAAACAAGATCCAGCATTTTGCTGCATATAAGAAACATACCTTAATAACAAAGACAGACACTATCTCAGAGTAAAAGGATGGGAAAAGGTCTTCCAAGAAAATGGTCCCAGGAAACAAGCTGGAGTTGTCATCCTAATATCTAATAAAATAGGCTTTCAACCAAAACTTATCATGCATGATAAGGAAGGACACATCATATTCATCAGGGAGGAAATCCACCAAGAAAATGTCTCAATTCTGAACATCTATGCCCCAAATGCAAGAGCACCCACATTCATAAAAGAAACTTTACTAAAGCTCAAAACACACATTGAACCCCACACAATAACAGTGGGAGACTTCAACACACTACTCTCACTATTGGACAGGTCATTGAAACAGAAACTAAACAGAGACACAGTGAAACCAATAGAGGTTATGAACCAAATGGATTTAACAGATATCTACGAACATTTCATGCTAAAGCAAAAGAATACACCTTCTTCTCAGCATCTCATGGTACCTTGTCCAAAATCAAGCATATAATTGGTCACAAACCAGCTCTCAACCAATACAAGATTTAAATAACCCCATGCATCCTATCAGATCACCATGGCCTAAGGCTGTTCTTCAATAACAGTATAAACAACAGAAAGCCCACATACATGTGGAAACTGAACATCTTTCTACTCAATGATAACTTAGTCAGGGAAGATTTAAAGAAAGAAATTAAAAAGTTCCTGGAATTTAATGAAAATGTTGACAAACTTATGGGATACAATGAAAGCAGTGCTAAGAGGAAAATTCATAGCACTAAGTCCCCTGGTAAAGAAACTAGAGAGGCTGGGCAGTGGTGGTGCACGCCTTTAATCCCAGCACTTGGGAGGCAGAGGCAGATGGATTTCTGAGTTCGAGGCCAGCCTGGTCTACAGAGTGAGTTCCAGGACAGCCAGGGCTACATAGAGAAACCCTGTCTTGAAACACCCCCCCCCCCCAAAAAAAAAAAAAAAAAAAAACCTAGCGAGATCTCACACTAACAACTTAAGAGCACACCTGAGAGTGCTGGAACCAAAAGAAGCAAACTCACCCAAGAGGAGTAGAGGGCATGAAATAGTCAAACTTAGGGCCAAAATTAACCAAATATAAACAAGGAGAACAATAAAAAGAATCAACAAAACCAAATGCTGGTTCTTTGAGAGAATCAACAAGATAGATAAACCCCTAGCCACACTAACTAAAGGTCTCAGAGGCAGTATTCAAATTAACAAAATCAGAAATGAAAATAGAGACAGAATAATAGAAAGGGAGGAAATTCAAAAAAACCATCAGATCCTACTATAAAAGCCTATACTCAACAAAACTGGAAAACCTAGATGAAATGGATGTTTTTCTAGACAGATACCACATACCAAAGTTAAATCAAGTGCAGGTAAACTAAAGAGGCCCATATCACACAAGGAAATAAAAGAATTCATCAAAAATCTCCCAACCAGTAAAAGCTCAGGATCAGATGAATTTTGTGCAGAATTCTACCAGATGTTCAAAGAAGACCTGATACCAACATGCCTCAAACTTTTCCATAAAATAGAAACTAAAGGAACACTACCTAATTTGTTCTATGAAGCCACAATTACTCTGATACCTAAATCACACAACACCCAACCAAAAACAGAGAACTTCAGAACAATCATGCTTATGAATATTGATGCAAAAATACTCAATAAAATTCCTGCAAACTGAATCCAAGATCACATCAAAAGCAACATTCACCCCGATCAAGTACGCTTCATTTCAGGGATGCACAGTTGGTTCAATATATGAAAATCCATTAATGTAATCCACTATAAAAACAAACTCAAAGAAAAAAAATTACAGGATCATCACCATAGATGCAGAAAAAGCATTTGACAAAATACAACATGCCTTCATGTTAAAAGTATTAGAGAGATCAGTAATTCAAGGCCCATACCTAAACATAATAAAAGCAATTTACTTCAAATTTAC
Organism: Uromys caudimaculatus; assembly: GCA_028551405.1. NCBI lineage: Eukaryota > Metazoa > Chordata > Mammalia > Rodentia > Muridae > Uromys > Uromys caudimaculatus. The sequence continues at coordinate 74,743,760 of CM052702.1, read as the reverse complement.
GGCTAATATCAAATTAAATGGAGACATACTAGAATCGATCCCACTAAAATCAAGGACAAAACAAGGATGCCCACTCTCCCCATATCTATTCAATACAGTACTCAAAGTTGTGCTAGAACAATAAGACAACAAAAAGACATCAAGGGGATACAAATTGGCAAAGAAGAAATAAAGATATCACTATTTGCAGTTGCTATGTTAGTATATATAAGTGACCCAAAAAAATTCTTCCAGAGAACTTATCCAGCTGATAAACTACTTCAGCAAAGTGGCAGATATAAAATTAACTAAAATAAATCAGTAGCCTTCCTTTATACAAATGATAAAGAGGCTGAGAAAGAAATTAGTGAAACAACTCCTTTCACAATAGCCACAAATAATATGAAATATCTTGGGGTAACAGATGAAAGACCTGTATGACAATAACTTCAAGTCTCTCAAGAAAGAAACTGAAGAAGGTCTCAGAAAATGAAGATATCTCCCATGCTCATTGATTGGCAGAATTAATATAGTAAAATGACCATTCTATGGAAGGCAATCTACAGATTCATTGCAATCCCGATCAAAATCCCAACACAGTTCTTCAAAGACATGGAAAGAAAAATTTTCAGATTCATCTGGAAAGGCAAAAATCCCAGAATAGCGAAAACAACTCTTAGCAATAAAAGAATGACTGAGAAAATCACCATACCTGACTTCAAGCTTTATTACAGAGCCATAGTGATAAAAACTGCATGGTATTGGTACAGAAAAAGATACACTGATCAATAGAATAGAACTGAAGATCCAGAATAAAACCACACACTTACAGACACTTGATCTTTGACAAAGAAGCCAAAATATACAATGGAAAAAAAAAAAAAAAGGAAAGCATCTGCAATAAATGGTGCTGGTCTAACTGGCTGTCTGTATGTAGAAAAATGAAAATAGACCCATATTTGTCACCTTGCACAAAGCTCAAGTCCAAGTGGGTCAAGGACATGAAACCATATACACTGAATCTTAAGAGAAGAGAAAGTGGGAAAGAACCTTGAACCCATGGCAAAGGCAGTAATTTCAACAGATCTCCAATGGCTCATGCTCTAAGATCAAAAATTGATAAATGTGACCTCATGAAACTGTAAAGCTGCTGTAAGGCAAAGGACATAGTCAATAAGATAAATTGGCAACCTATAGATTGGGAAAAAATCTTCACTGACCCCATCTCTGATAGAGGGCTAATATCCAAAATATATAAAGAACTCAAGAAGGTAACCACCAAAAAATCCTAACAACCCAATCAAAAAAAAAAAAAAAAAAATGGGTTATAGAACTAAACCGAGAATTCGCAACATAGAAATCTCAAATGGCTGAGAAGCACCTGAAGAAATGTTCAAAGTCCTTTGAGATCAGAGAAATGCAAAACAAAATGACCCAGAGATTCCACTACCCTAGTCAGAATGGCTAAGATCTAAACCTCATGTGGCAACACATGTTGGCGAGGATGTGGAGAAAGGAGAACACTCCTCTAATGCTGGTGGGATTGCAGACTGGTACATCCACTCTGGAAATCAATCTGGAGGCTTGGGAATAGATATACCTGAAGACACAGCAATATCGCTCTTGGGAATATACCCAAAACATGCCCCCCATGCCACAGAGGCATTTGTTCTAATATGTTCATAGAGGACTTGTTTGTGATAGCCAGAAGCTGGAAACAACCCAGATGTCCACAACAGAAGAGTGGATACAGCAAATGTGGTTCATTTACAAAATGGAATTCTACTCAGCTATTAAGAAAGAGAACATCCTGAGGCAAATGGATGGGACTAGAAAATATCATCCTGAATGAGGTAACTCAGTCACAAAAGGACATGCATGGTGTGTACTCACTAATAAGTGAATATTAGCCGGGCGGCGGGGAGAGGAGACTATGTCTTATGGAGGTGTGGTGAGTTATGGGGGAGGGGAATACCTCAGCAGGCCCATGCTAAGGCATCCTGTCCCCCTGAGGGACCAACCACATGGTTTAGTGTAGAATAAAGTTTATTCAGGGCATGGGAAGGAGAGTTAAGAGGGTAGTAGTGGCAGAGAGAGAGTAGAGAAGTAGAGGCTGGCCATGAGCATGTAGAGAGAGAGGGGGGAAGGGAAGCAGGGAAAGAGCAAGAGACCAAGAGAGCAAGAGAGGGCAGAGGGGGCAAGCAGCCCCTTTTATAGTGGGTCAGGCCTACCTAGCTGTCACCAGATAACTGTGGGGAGAAGCATACCTCGCTGTTGCCAAGTAACTGTGGGTTAGAGCTTAGACAGAATGCTAACAACATTTGCATACTCTGTTGCTCTCTATAGCACATTTAGTGAAGAAGTTTAGATAAAGCTGCAGTTTTTCTCTGTTAATTTCCTATGCTTCTGTTTTCTTTCTTTTAAGTTCTCTTGCAACTTTGGCTGAATTCCTCCTTGATTCAGCTTCCAAATTATTTGACTCTGTAAAATGTAAAATTCCTCTTAATTTATTAAAGTTCTCATTTTGCCCACTAACTGATAAATTTAACCATATTAAGTGGGAACTATATTTAATTCCTCATGCCAGTGAATTATATGTTCATGTAGTGTTTGTAACAGGGTAAAATAGAGAGGCTCCCACAAGATAGAACAGGCCTTTAGAACACAGTCTTCTGTATAAGCAGCCATATGTGCATTCTGTTTGGGGTAGTTGTTTTTTGTTTTGTGTTGGTTAGATTTTAAACTTTTATCCTTCTTTCATATATTACATTAAGACTTTGGTTTTTTCTTCCTCTTCTCCCTGCCCCCAGGACCTTCCTAATCCCTTCCCCTCTCCCCGAGAGAGAGATCCAGTCCCTGTCAACCTCCTCTCAGAAAAAGAATAGGCCTTCCAGGGATATCAACCAAACACAGCATAACAACCTACAATAAGACTAGGCACATACCATCACATCAAGGCTGGATAAAGCAACCCATTAGAAGGAAAAGGGTCCCATAGGCAGGCAAAAGAGTCAGAAACAGCTCCTGCTCCAAATGTTAGGATTACCACAATAATGCCAAGCTACTCAGCACCACCATATATGTAGAGTACCTAGGTCAGATTCCTACAGACTCGCTGATCTTTGTGAGCCGTCAGGCATCCTGGCCAGTTGATTTTTGTGGGCTGTGTTTTTGTGGTGTCCCTGACCCTTCTGGCTCCTCTCCTCTTTTCTCCCCCTCCTTTGCAGGTCTTCCCATGCTCTTCCTAAGGTTTGGCTGTGGGATGCTGCATCTTATAATATCAGTTGCTGGATGAAGTCTCTCTGGTCTCTTAGATGAAGATTCTGCTAGGTTCTGGTCTCAGAACATTCTGTACCATGACCAATGTCGGTAGAAGGGTTCATGCCTGGTCTTGTATCCCAATCCATCCATTTGAAGCCTTGCTTGGTTGCAGAAAATGGCAGGTCCAGGTTCAGTGTCCCCATTACTAGAATTATTTGCTAGCATTACTCTTGTAGATTCATGGAGTTTCTATCTTGAACTCAAAATGTCCCTGAAATCTATTCATTGCTCCTAATATATTCTCTCCCTCACTACCTGATCTGTCCATCTCACACCCCACTTACTCTCAGTCCACCCTCAAAATCTATTCTATTTCCCCTTACCAGAGTGATCCTTGTGTCCCCCTAAACAGAAGAATAAAGAAAACGTGATACATTTTCACAACGGAGTATTAGTCAACTGTTAAAAAACAGTGATATAAAATTTGCAGGCAAATGGATGGAACTAGAAAAAAAAAAAAAAAAAAAAACCAACCTGAATGAGGTAACCTAGATTCAGAAAGATAAACATGGTATATATTTACTTGTAAGTGAATATCGTCTGTAAATTGTAAGTGTCCAAAAATCACTGAAGGAAGACCTCAGGCTCAGATTGTATGCAAAGACAGTTTACTTTGAAGAAGCAACCAGCATGCAGGAGTCAATCATTCTCCAAAATGGCAATCCCAGACAAAGGCCTACAGGCCTTCTTATAGAGAACTGGGGGAACTCTCTAGAAGGATTTGGTAATCTAAAATTTCATTGGTGGGTTCTAGAGGTCCAAGGTCTTCATTCTTATGTCATGAACATTTAACCTTAGGATGAAATAAAGCTTCCCAGCACAGATGGCCCATTCTGGAGATAAGGTGTAACCCCATTTTTGTGTTTACCCCCAGGCTGTTCTTTGGGAGGAGGTTTTATGACCTTGTTTCTCAATTTTATGGTCTGTTCCTGGAGCTGGTTCCTTATGGCCTTCTTTTTGAAATCAGGCCTGGTCCTCAAATGGAGACAAATGGGGTTTATGTCATACTTTCAAAAGTAAAGAATAATCATGCTACCATCCACAGAGCTGAAGAGTAGGGCTTGAGAAGGAATGAAAGGATTTGTTTCCTGTTCTTTACTTGAGGATTTCCAAATTCTTCAAGAGTTCTCAGTGTTGCCAGAGAAGCCTGAAAGGCTGGATTCAAAATTCCCCAGAGAAGTGACAGCCACATCTATTTAACAAGTATGGTTGTAACTTTTTGATTGCTAATCAATTTATGTCTTTGAACAAAGAAACCTCTCCTCCCTTCCTCTACCCTCCCTGGCCTTCCCCTCCTCTCTCCTCTCCCCTCCACTCTCCTCTCCTTTCACCTTTCCCTTCCTCCTTCTTCTCTTTCTTGCCTTTTTTGTTTCCATCTCATTACCTTCTCTTTTCTTGCTATATTCTATGTCTGCTTCTTATATTTTCTTACTGTAGACCTTAACCCATTCCAATTTTGCTAGTAACATCTGATTAACCTCACTATACTACTGATTTTCTTTAATAAGTTATTGTTACCTATTCTCATTTTTATGTAGCTTCTTAATAAATTGTACCTGAAATAAACATTTTGAATTTCTTATCTCATAATTTTTCCACTAGTAAGGTTGCCATACTTGTTTGTTACTATGGTAGATTGGTGTTTTTGAGCTTTGGACACACGAAGAGGTTGTATCCTGAAGTAAATATCTTTCCTCTCTCCAGCTAAGAACAGGTTTTTTTCTACCCAAGGTCTCATTACTGATTTTTCCTATATTGCCTTTCTCTACTAATCTACATATTCATGAATTTTTAATATTTATTTATTTTTACCATGTAAACCACTTTCTGAGTGAGGCTACTTGCTGTATTTTTGACACAATTTTCTGACAGTATGTAGTGTGTAGATACACAAATTTTATATTTCATAGACATTTAGCTAGATTGCTTTCAGGTTGGAAATATTAGTATGTGCTTAGGTAAGAATGGTCTTACAGCTCCTCCCCTAGGCAGCACAGTAGGGCTGGCTCAGGTGGAGCCGGTGCACATGAGCCACCCCCAAGGGTGGGAAAGCAAGAGAGCTATACTTACCCCCTAACTGGATGTAGCAGGAAAGCAAGCCCTGAACCTTGGCTGGGGAACCAGTGGAGCTGGTCATGATGGCAAAGGCACAGGTGAGCCAGCCCTGAGGATATAAGAACAGGGAGAGCTGGTCCAGTCCCTCAAAGGCCACAACACTTGGAAAACTGTGCTGTGCATTGATGGGGCCGCCTACTGGAGATGGTCTGGGAGCCTTGGGTTGAGGGTGAGTTGGCCCCAAGGACATAAGAGTAGGAGAGCCTCCTGCTTCTTGCCTCCTGCCTCCTGCCTCCTGCCTCCTGGCCCCTCTTCCTTGCCCTCTGACACTTGTGTCCTCACATGGTCTAACCTGGACTAGTAGTACAGATAAGGGACAACCAGCTCTCTGACCAGCTCAGCTACCACTCAAGCTTAGATCCAAGGCTCTGGATCTTTGAATCATCTTTGAATGTTTGGATGTTTCAAAAGGGCAGTCTGCCTATCCAAAGCTGCAGGCTTTCACTGACACAGGGCAACAATAGGATAACTGGGAAGAGGGAGGAGTCTCAATGAGGATTCATTAGTGATGATATCACAGAAGCGAGAGATCTTGAGCCAGACAAATGACTCATTGCAGTGAACATTTGCAAATGAAGATTTGTGGGCAGAGGGCTATACTATGGTATACACCGTGACATACTACAGCTTCCATGATATGGTTTTGATTTTTATATGATGATTTGTTTTCTCTCTCTCTCTCTCTCTCTCTCTCTCTCTCTCTCTCTCTCTCTCTCTGTGTGTGTGTGTGTGTGTGTGTGTGTGTGTGTGTGTGTGTGTGTGTGTGTGTGTTTCATTCGGGGGAAGATTGCAAGAGCAAAGGTTGGGTATGAGGGAAGATCAGCAGGGGCTGGATTGCATAATGTGACACATAAGAATCAATAAAATTTTCTTAAGACAGTTTTATGGGTCTGCATCTGTGGCTGAGGACCTCAGGACACAGGGCTTCATAGCCAAATAGCACTAGGAGAAAGCTAGCCTCCAAGGAATGTGGACAAACCTGTGAGCTGGGGTAAGACCAGCACCTCTTCTCAGAGGGACCAACCTGGAACCCTCAGGACACTAGGACTGAGGAATTGTCTTTTGGTTTCCTTCTGTGGCCTAGGAGCTGATCATGTGACAAAGGGCTCCATACTCAAATAGTGCCAGAAGAGAACTGGTCTCCCAGAAGTGCTGACACACCTTTGAGCACAGGCAAGACCACCACTTCTGTTCAAATTCCTGGATCAAGAGGGACCCTTGCAAAGTCATCAGGACACAGGAACCAAGGAACATTTGGAGACAGAATCATGCTGGTTTCTGTCTGCATCCCAGAGCTGACTCTGTACCACAGCTCTCCAATCCCAAATTCCTCTCAGAGAGAGCTAGTCTCCAAGGAGTACTTACGCAAAGGATTGCAGGCGGGACAAACCACAGTCAGAGAAAGCAAGAACAGCTAACACCAGAGATAACCAGATGGCGAAAGACAAGGGCAAGAACATAAGGAACAGAAACCAAGGCAACTTGGCATCATCAGAACCCAGTTCTCTCACCACAGCAAGTCCTGGATACCCCAACACACCAGAAAAGCAGGATTCAGAAATAAAATCACATCTCATGATGATGATAGGAGATTTTAAGAAGGAAATAAATAACTCCCTTAAAGAAATACAAGAGAACACAGGTAAACAGCTAGAAGTCATAAAAGAAGAAACACAAAAATCCCTTAAAGAATTACAGGAAAACACAGTCAAACAAGTGAAGGAAATGAACAAAACCATCCAGGTTCTAAAAATGGAAATAGAAACAATAAAGAAAACACAAAGGGAGACAACCTTGGGATTAGAAAACCTAGGAAAGAGATTAGGAGTCATAGATGTAAACATCACCAACAGAATACAAGAGATAGAAGAGAGAATTACAGGTGCTGAATATACTATAGAAAACATTGGCACAACAGTCAAACAAAATGCAAAATACAAAAAGCTCCTAACCCAAAACATCCAGAAAATCCAGGACACAATGAGAAGACCAAACCTAAGGATAATAGGTATAGAAGAGAGTGAAGAGTCCCAACTTAAAGGGCCAGTAAATATCTTCAACAAAATTATAGAAGAAAACCTCCCTAACCTAAAGAAAGAGATGAACATAAACATTCAAGAAACATACAGAACCCCAAATAGATTAGACCAGAAAAGAAATCCCTCCCCCCACATTACAGTCAAAACACCAAATGTACAAAACAAGGAAAGACTATTAAAAGCAGTAAGGAAAAATGGTCAAGTAACACGTAAAGGAAGACCTATCAGAATTACGCCAGACTTCTCGCCAGAGACTATGAAAGCTAGAAGATCCTGGGCAGATCTTATACAGAACATAAAAGAACACAAGTGCCAGCCCAGGCTGCTATACCCAGCAAAACTCTCAATTACCATGAATGGTGAAACCAAGATATTCTATGACAAAACCAAATTTACACAATATATTTCCACAAACCCAGCCCTACAAAGGATAATAGATGGAAAACGTCAATTCAAGGAGGGAAACTACAACCTAGAAAAAGCAAGAAAGTAGTCTTTCAACAAACTCAAAAGAAGATAGGCACACAAACATAAAAATAACATAAAAAATAGCAGGAAGCAGCAATCACTATTCCTTAATATCTCTTAACATCAATAGACTCAATTCCTCAATAAAAAGACATTGACTAACAGACTGGATCCATAAACAGGACCCAACATATTGCTGCATACAGGAAACACATGTCAGAGTTAAAGACAAACACTACCTCAGAGTAAAGTGCTAGAAAACAATTTTCCAGGCAAATGGTCCCAAGAAACCGGCTGGAGTACCCATTCTAATATCGGATAAATTAAACTTTCAACCATAAGTCATAAAAAAGGAAAAAGAAGGTGACTACATACTCATCAAAGGAAAAAACTACCAGAAAGAACTCTCAATTCTGAACATCTATGCTCCAAATGCAAGAGCACCCACATTCATAAAAGAAACTTTACTAAAGCTTAAAGCAAATATTGCACCTCCCACAATAATAGTGGAAGACTTCAACACCCACTTTTATCATTGGACAGATCTCGGAAGCACAAACTAAACAGAGACACAGTGAAACTAACAGATGTTATGGACCAATGGATTTAACAGATATCTATAGAACATTTCATCCTAAATCAAAAGAATATACCTTCTTCTCAGCACCTCATAGTACCTTCTCCAAAATTGACCATATAATCAGTCACAAAACAAACCTCAACAGATACAAGAAGATTGAAATAATCCCATGCCTCCTATCAGATCACTACAGATTAAGGCTGGTCTTCAGTGGCAACAATAACAACAGAAAGCCCACATACACATGGAAGCTGAAAAATGCTCTACTCTATGATAACTTGGTCAAGGAAGAAATAAAGAAAGAAATTAAAAACTTCCTAGAATTTAATGAAAATGAAATTACAACATACCCAAACTTATGGAACACAATGAAAGCAGTGTTAAGAGGAAAACTCATAGCTTTGAGGGCCTCCAAAAAGAGACTCGAGAGAGCATACACTAGCAGCTTAACAGCACACCTGAATGCTCTAGAACAAAAGTAAGCTAACGCACCCAAGAGGAGTAGAAGGCAGGAAATAATCAAACTCAGGGCTGAAATCAACCAAGTAGAAACAAAAAGAACTATACAAAGAATCAACAAAATCAAGAGTTGGTTCTTTGAGAAAATAAACAAGATAGATAAACCCGTAGCCAAACTAACCAGAGGGCACAGAGACAGAATCCAAATTAACAAAATTAGAAATGAAAAGGTGACATCACAGCACATTCTGAGGAAATTCAAAAAAATCATCAGATCCTACTACAAAAGCCTATACTCAAGAAAATTGGAAAATCTGGATGAAATGGACAATTTTCTAGACAGACATCAAATGTCAAAATGAACTCAGAATCTGATAAAGCATCTAAACAGTCCCATAACCCCTAAAGAAATAGAAGCAGTTATTAAAAGTCTCAGAACCAAACAAAGGCCAGGACCAGATGGGTTTAATGCAGAATTCTATCAGACCTTCAAAGAAGACCTAATACCAATACTCTTCCAATTATTCCACAAAATAGAAACAGAAGAAACACTACCCAATTCATTCTATGAGGCTACAGTTACACAGATACCAAAACCTCACAAAGACCCAACAAAGAAAGTAAACTTCAGACCAATTTCCCTTATCAATATCAATGCAAAAATACTCAATGAAATTCTTACAAACTGAATCCAAGAACACATCAAAACGGTCATTCATCATGATCAAGTAAGCTTCATCCCAGTAAATGATCTTATACTTAAGAGACCTGAAAAACTCCACGAGAGGACTGCTACAGCTGATAAATAACTTCAGTAATGTGGCCGGATATAAAATTAAATCAAATAAATCAATAACTTTCCTATACTCGAAGGACAAACAGACTGAGAAAGAACTTAGGGAAATGACATCCTTCACATTAGTCACAAACAATATATGGTATCTTGGTGTGACTCTAACCAAACAAGTGAAAGATATGTATGACAAGCATTTCAAGTTTCTGAAGAAAGAAGTCGAAGAAGAACTCAGAAAATGGAAAGATCTCCCATGCTCATGGAATGGTAGGATTAATATAGTAAAAATGGCCATCCTGGGCACAATCTACAGATTCAATGCAATCCCCATCAAAATACCAACTGAATTCTTCATAGACTTAGAAAGAGCAATTCTCAAATTCATTTAGAAAAACAAAAAACCCAGGATAGCAAAAACTATTCTCAACAATAAAAGGACTTCTAGGGGAATCAGCATCCCTGACCTCAAGCTGTACTACAGAGCAGTAGTGATAGACTGCATGGTATTGGTACAGTGACAGGCAGGTAGATCAATGGAATAGAATTGAAGACCCAGAAATGAACCCACACACTTATAGTCACTTGATCTTTGACAAAGGAGCTAAAACCATCCAATGGAAAAAAGACAGCATTTTCAACAAATGGTTCTGCTTCAACTGCTGGTCAACATATAGAAGAATTCAAATTGATCCATTGCTATCTCCATGTATAAAACTCAAGTCTAAGTGGATCAAGGACCTCCACATAAAACCAGATACACTGAATCTAATAGAAGAGAAAGTGGGGAAAATTTTGAACACATGGGCACAGGGGAAAAGTTCCTAAACAGAACACCAGTGGTTTATGTTCTAAGATCAAGAATCAACAAATGGGACCTCATGAAATTGCAAAGCTTCTATAAGGCAAAGGACACAGTCAATGGAACAAAACTGCAACCAACATGTTGGGAAAATATCTTTACCAATCCTAAATCCGATAGAGGGCTAATATCCAATATATACAAAGAACTCAAGAAGTTAGACTCCAGTGAACCAAATACCCCTATCAAACAATGGGGAACAGTGCTAAACAGAGAATTCTCAGATGATATCTGAGTTGTTTCCAACTTCTGGCTATTATAAATATGACTGCTATGAATATATTGCAGCATGTGTCCTTATTACATGTTGGAGCATCTTCTGGGTATATGCCCAAGAGTGGTATAGCTGGGTCCTCAGGTAGTATTATGTCCAATTTTCTGAGAATCCACCAAATTGAATTCTACATGTTGACCAGCAGTTGAAGCAGAACCATTTGTTGAAAATGCTGTCTTTTTTCCATTGGATGGTTTTAGCTCCTTTGTCAAAGATCAAGTGACTATAAGTGTGTGGGTTCATTTCTGGGACTTCAATTCTATTCCATTGAATTCTCCTTAGTCATCAGGGAGATGAAAATCAAAACAACCCTGAGATTCCACCTTACACCAGTCAGAATGGCTAAGATCAAAAACTCAGGTGACAGCAGATGCTGGCAAGGATTTGGAGAAAGAGGAACACTGCTCCACTGCTGGTGGGATTGCAAGCTGATAGAACCGCTGTGGAAATCAGTTTGTGGCAGAGGAGGGACTTGTTGGCCCTCAGTGGGGGGAGAGGCCCTTGGGCCTGAGGGTGTTAGATGCCCCAGTATATGTGAATGCCAAGGAGGGAAGACAGGAGTGGGTAGGTGGGTAGGGGAATATCCTCATAGAGGCAAGGGGAGGGGGATGGTATAGGGGGTTTCCAAACAGGAGACCTGGAAAGACGAAAACATTTGAAATGTAAATAATTAAAGAAGAAAAAAAAAAAAAAAAAAGGAAAGAAGCCACATATTTGAATGAGAGCAAATAGGTCAGTGCATGTGTATGAAGGGGTAAGAACGAGGAAAGGGAAGGGATAAATGATGTAATTAAAATATGAAACGGTTCTCAAACATCTAATTATAAATTACTGTGTCCATTTTTTTGATTTTTTTTTACCATAACTGGCATTTCTTTTATGTTTTTAGACTTTGTGCTAGCAGGTTTTATATCAACTTAACACATGTTGTAGTCTTTAAGGAAGAAAAAACTTCAATTGAGAAAGTGCTTCCAGCAGATTGACATGTGAGTAAGCTTGCTATGCATTTTCTTCACTATTGATTGATGTGGACCAAGCTTTGGATGGCCTAAGAAGGCAACTCAGAAACCATCAGTAAAAAGCCACTAAGCAGAACCTCCTTCATGGCTTCTGTTTCTGTTCTTAATTTTAGGTTTCGGCCATTCTGAGTTCTTTTTCTGACTTTCTTTGATGACCATAAGGATGAATTATGATACAGAAATGTAAGCCAAAATAAACTGTATCCTCCCCATATTGCTTGTGATGATAATATTTTTCTATAGCAATTAAAACCCTAAGTATCTCCCTGACTTCACTTACCATTGTTATTGAAGTATTAGGTTATACTAAGAATATGGTTAATAAATCTATTACTGGTTAATATATCTATTCATCTATACTAAATATTTTTTCTGTTTATTCTTAACCACTCTTATGAAATATCATTGCTATCTTGAGGTTTTAGTTTGAATTGAACTGAAGCAAAATTATGTTATATATCAACTACATGGACTTATAATTTTTTCTTGGTTTATAGAAGCTTTTCTCTTATTTTAATACATTTCTGTTTCATATCACATCCATCCCTTTCTTGTTAGCACATTGATATTTTATGATGTACTGTTGATATTCTTTCTAAATTCTGAAATTAAGGTCATTATCCTACCTAATATTTCCTCCCTTCAAACTATCCCATGTACCAATAGTCCAGCTTTCTTTTCAAATTTATGGTGTCTTCTCTCTTAACTTTTGCTAAATACAAACAAACACACATACATTGTGCTACATAAGAACAAACACAAACACAAACACACACAAGAATGAACTTATGTTTGTTGTTGTGTTTGTATGTGTGTATTCCTGTAAATGGCTATTCTTGGTTGTGAACATGACTATATCTGGAATGAACTACAATCCAGAATTGGAGGGCAAACCTGTGATCCAGATTTTGAGGGTGGAAGACACAAGTTTCTGATCTGAATCTTGGTATGGTGATCTTGAGGCATAGTGGCCATGAAAAGCTTAGGCCCAGACAAGGTAGTTCATGCCTTTAATCCCAGGAGACTGAGGCAAGGAGATCTCTGAGTTCAAGGTCAACCTGCCCTGTGAGAAGGCAAGTCCCTGATCCAGGTGTGGTGTTACACACCTTTAATCTGGGCCACACCTTCTGCTGGAGGCCTACATAAAGTCATTGGAAGAAGGAAGATTCACTATTCTTTGACTGTTTGCACTTATTTCGCAGCACATTTGTTAGAACCTACTTCTACAGAAGACCAGCTTAAACAACCAGGCTTGTGGGACTAAGCAACTACTAGATTCTTGGACTTCCCATCCACAGCTGTCCATTGTTGGGTTAGTTTGACTACAGACTAAGTCACTACAATAAATTATCTCAATATAGAGATATTTCATAAGTTCTGTAACTCTAGAGAACCCTAAGACAACTCCTAAATGTATAAATTCAACTTGCTCAGTCTGCCCAATGTTACTTGTATATCTATGTTTTCAAGTATGATTTATTTAGTATTTGATAATTCATTGGTGTGGTCTTAACCTCTGGAAGACTATCTCTCCTGCTGTCAGAAATCACTGAGTGCTTATAGTTTTTTGTCTAAGTTGTTGCCTCTATATAACTATTTCTTACTGATTGCAGTAAAATATTTTTAAAATGATATTGGAATCAGCGTGTCAACTTCTAAAATAAGTATATGAGTGTTTTAATTGAAGCTTGCTGAAATCAGGATACTAATTAGAGGACAAATGCATAAGACAACAGCACTGACACATCTTATTCATCATCGGGAGATTTTTTCTTCAAAATTTCTCAGGGGTGTTTTGTAATTTTCAATAAGAACCTTTCAGATAGACCATAATCAATTCTAAAATGTTTGACAACTTTGTAGGTGGAACTGTTTATTTTAGTTTCCAATTATTTCATATAAATACTTGTATAAAGACCTAGTGAGCTTTTCCTAATAGGCCTGCTGGGATAATTTATGTCAATTGTCACTTTGACAGGATTTACAGTATAACACTGGAGACAAATATTGTGACATGTGTGTGGAGGATTTTGTAGATTGGGTTAATTGAGCAGAAAAGACATACCTATTATCCATGGTCACAGCATTTTGTAAAACCTCTCCATTTTAGTTAAATGGGCATTTTCTTTTAGATTCTTGCCTTCCATAACCCAATGACTCTTTGTAATAGCTAGCCATGAAAGATGTTGATTGGTTGTTTGACATTTTATAACATATTTTATAGCATATTTCCCAAGCTTCCCTTAGCAACAGTAAACTTTGAGCTAAAAGAGGAATGTTATTTGGGTTTCCGTTCCCTTTACTTTTCCAAGCCTATAATATGCTGTCTTAGTCAGGGTATCTATTCCTGCACAAACATCATGACCAAGAAGGAAGTTGGGGAGGAAAGGGTTTATTCATCTTAGAGTTCCAATTGCCGTTCATCATGAAAGGAAGTTATGACTGAAACTCAAGCAGGTCAAGGAACAGGAGCTGATGCAGAGGCCATGGAGGAATGCTGCTTACAGGCTTGCTTGCCTTGGCTTCCTCAGCCTGCTTTCTTATAGAACCCAAGACTACCAGCCCACAGATGGTACCACTCACAAGGGGCCCTCTCCCCTTGATCACTAATTGAGAAAATGCCTTACCACTGGATCTCATGGAGGCATTTTCTCAACTGGAACTCCTTCTCTGTGATAACTCCAGCTTGTGTCAAGCTGACACACAAAACTAGCCATTAAAATTGACCCCTTGTCAACTTGACACACAAACACATCACCATTAAGTCTCAACACTCACTTTTTTATTCATCCCCAAGACCTAAATAACTTTAAGTGTCCCACAGTCTTTGCAAATTCTTACATATTAACATTTCAGTTCCTTTTAAACATCCAATCTCTTTTTTTTTCCTTTTCTTTCTTTATTTTTGATACTTTATTTACATTTCCGATGATTCCCCTTTTCTTTGGAAACCCCGTGTCCCCTCCCCCTCCCCGCCTCTGTGAGGGAATTCCTCCTCCCACCTACCCACCCACCCATTCCCATATTCCCACCTTGACATTCCCTTTTACTGGGGCCACTAGCACCCTCAGGCCCA
>CM052702.1:74670569-74728278 GCA_028551405.1 Uromys caudimaculatus | reverse complement strand
AGTCTGAGGTTCCACCTCACACCAGTCAGAATGGCTAAGATCAAAAACTCAGGTGACAGCAGATGCTGGCGAGGATGTGGAGAAAGAGGAACACTCCTCCATTGTTGGTGGGATTGCAAGTTGGTACAACCACTCTGGAAATCAGTATGGCGGACCCTCAGAAAAATGGACATAATACTACCTGAGGACCCAGCTATACATCCAATCTCTTAAAATTCAATGTCTTTTTAAAATTCAAAGTCTCTTAACTGTGGGCTCCAATAAAATACCTTCTTTCTTCAAGATGGAAAAATATCAGGCCACAGTTACAATTAAAAGCAAAATCAAACTCCAACCATCCAATGTCTGGGATCCACTCATGATCTTCCGGATTCCTCCAAGGGCTTGAGTCACTTCTCCAGCTCTGCCCTTTGTAGCACACACCTTGTCTTCTAGGCTCCAGATGCCTGTAATTCACTGCTGCTGCTGTTCTTGGTGTTCTTGTCATGGTACTGGCATCTCGAAAACATTGCTGTCTTCTGCTGCAACTAGGCTTTACCAACAGCCTCTCATAGGCTCTCTTCATGGTGCCAAGCCTCACACCATTTGCCTGACCCCTTTAGTCCTGGGCCATCAATTGCAACTGAGGATGCACTTTCACTAATGTCCTTCCATGTCCTCTCACAGTGCCAAGCCTCAGCTGCTCTTCATGTCTCTTTCATGCCTTCAAAACCAGTACCACCTGGGTGATGTACTCTAGGGAAGAATTTTAGTGCATTTTCTTCTGTTGTGAGAGCTTAAATGCAGCTGAATTAAAAAGAAATAGACTCCAAGACTATTATAGACAGGGTTCCTAGTGCTGTGATGAAACACCGTGATCAAAAACGGGTTGGGGAAGAAAGTGTTTATTTGGCTTACACTTCCACATCACTATTCATAACCAAAGGAAGTCAGGACAAGAATGCAAATAGGGCAGAAACCTTGACACAGTAGGTATTCCAATGGTCATGAAAGGCTGATGCTTATTAGCTTGCTCTCTGTTGTACAATATTTAGGAATGGGACAAAGAAATGTTTATATTAGTGATAAGGCCAGATAAAAGGAAAGCAAAAGGACATGACATATGAGTCATGGAAAAGAATAAAAAGCTGTTTTTTTTTTTTCATTTCAAATTGGTCAATTTTTTTCTTTTGTTATGGTGGATAAATCCATGAATTGTTATTGACATTGAAAGTGGAAAGCTCCATGTAAACCTCTGCAGAAAAAGAAAAAAATGGCTGTTTTAAATTTATAGAAGTTAACTGAGATACATAAAGTTTGAGACTGGGGAAGTATCTTTTGGAAGTGACTATCTAAACCTATCTTATGGTTTGTGTGTGTGCCTGTGTGTGGGTGTGTTCATGTCTGTTTATTATAATAAATGATTTTTATACTGAAAATAAATAAATGAAGTAATTTCTTTTGCAGAGTAAATCTCAAGACAATAAAGCATCCAGGCTGTGTCATGGTTATTGCTAAGTGCTTTAACAAAGGTCTGTAGTGAAAGAAAACAACAAGTAACAAATGATATGAAAATGTCTTGCCCTCTAACCAAAAGGAAGAAGCAAAAGATGCTGGTAAAGCTAATATAAGAAAACATCTAGGATTTTTAAAAAGATTGGTGACATTATAGAAATACCTCCTGAAATGCCCTATTTCATGAGAGCAAAGACATTACCTAGTAAAGATACCATCTAATAAAAACTCAAATTAATTTGAAAGGAGAAAATGAACCTAAAATGGCAATATCATTGAAGAGATTTCATGTTTTAAATATCCACTTGTGGAAGTGTTCCCCTAGAGTCGGCAAGGAATGCTTCCAAAAGCCAACACAACTGTTGTTCAAGTGAGTCGTACTACATCTTGGGCTGTCAGCTACATACATCTTTTGGCATGGAGAGTACTAATACTGTAGGCATGAAAGATGCAAAATTGAGGGAGTCCTGGAATCTGGTGTCATAGATTTAGAGAGCCACTGAGGCTAAGCAACATGACAGAGGCTCAGATCCCTTGTTAAGAGATCAAGAAGCCATTATGTATAGCTATGAAAAAAATTAAGTTGAAATGGAAACTTCTGGATGTAAGAGATCCTAAGATCATGGGATAAAAACTGAGAAAGTTGCATACACAGTTGCCCAGAAACAGATATTATGTGTGGAAAGCAGTAGAGGCTAAACACTGGCTCTACCCATGTCTTTTGGAACCCAGATATTTCTATAACATGCTCCAGGTGCCACACATTGAGTTATAGAAGACTTTTTCTTGTGTACCTTCAGTGTTTCTTTGGTTTAATATTTTATTTCTATACCTTTATTTTTTCCCTTTGAAATGGAAATATTTGCTATGTGCTTTTGTACATTGGAACTATCTATCTTGTTTAGCATTCAGAAGGAGATCACTACTAAGAAATTGTGTTACGTTTCAGAAAAGAATTAGATTTAGCACTTTTAAAATTCTTAGAAAAATGTTAAAGGCTATGGGGAATTTATTTATTTATTTATTTATTTATTTATTTATTTATTTATTTATTTATATGTGCAAAATGTACTTGACTGGTGCCTGCCCAGGTCAGAAGAAGAATTTGAATACATTGGAACTGGATTTAAAAGCAATTGTGAGACACCATGTGAACAGACAATACTTTTAAACACAGAGCCATATGGCCAGATCTGACTATGATGCCTTTTAAGGATTTAAATAATGTATTTCTATTATAATATGTCCATAAGCATATAGAGACAAAGGTATAAAATTGTGGCTTTAAAATGACATATTTGAATATCAATTTGACAACAGAAGACCTGGGGTTGTTTACATTGTTTGTCTGTTTGGTGTGATCAAGACAAACCTCTGCATATTATAGATGAAAGAATTTTCCAATTAGGCTAATTGAGCTGGGTCAACATGGAATACACTTCTAAGAAAAGTGTGGTCCAGCATGTGAACCATCATTCTGTTTGCCTTTCACCACAGTCTGATCTGCTTTGGTGTGTCCTTTCACCATGTCAGCAGGAAGTTTCGAAAACCTTTAGCAAAATAAGTCCTCCCTCCCTTAATCCATTTCTGAGAGTTATTTGATCATAGTGATGATTTAGCTAAAAGCACATTTAATATGCTACTATTAATTATGAGTGTTGCCTGGAGGCTTTTCACAGACACTATCCTTAGGATAAATAAAGTCAACTATATCATTAATGTGCTATGGATGCCTATCAAAATTTTATAGTAAAAATTTCAATTATTTTATCTGTATCTGTCAACTTAATATAATCTAGAACCATCTGGAAGATGAACCTCTGGTAGATTATCTTGATTATATTAATTGATAGGAAAAAAACTATCTTAATTTCAGAAGGGACTATTCCCTGATAAAGCAAACTTGCACAGTGTAAATTGTAGAAAATAAATTGAACAGTAGCATAATTCCTTGGTCTCTTTCCTGATTTGCTGTGTGATATGTCCAGCAGATTCTAGCCCTTGCTGCCTTGATTTCTGGCCAAAATTATAAATGGAACCATGAGCTAAAATAAACCCTCTCTCCCTTAAGTTGTTTGTATCAGATCATTTTATAACAGCAACCAGAAAAGTGACTGATGTAGGGTCCCTTTTGATTCTAAGAGAAACCATACTGGCGGTTTAACTATGTTAAACTTTTCCTATCTGTAAAGAATATCATTTGATAATGATGTAAGTTTACTTGCATTTCCTGAAAGGACTTTGAAGTAGTTCTTAATATTTGTTTATCTAAAACATATCCAACTTACCTTCAGTTTTGGAAGCTAGGGAATTCCACTGGATATGGAGTTCCTGTTTGACAGGATTTCTGTTGGTTCGTTTTGCTGTTTTATTCTACTCTTCAAAGTGCTTGGCTACTATCTTATGACCTTCAGACTTTCACCTGAGAAATGCACAGTCACCCTAACACATTTCTCTTCAAATAGTATTTTGCTGTTTTGTCCTGCATACTTTCAAAATTAGCTATTCATGTTCACATCTCCTTCATAAAATTAGGATTATGAATTTATAGGCTTTTCATATAAGATCATAGGACCCAATGATATTTTTAATCTTTCATGTGTTCACTAGCTATTGGGTCATTCATTATTTCGCCATGTGTCATCTGTTCCATTGTCTCCTTTTGGAGACCTCGTGTCGTCAACAGCATATAATCTCTCCTGGTCCATGTCCTAGTTCACTGACATCTCTCTCTGCGGTTGTACCTATCCCACCCATGCTTTATATGAAGCAATTTATCCTTTTTCATTCTCAAAATTTTATGTATTTATTTTTAATTATTTTTATTTCTCTCAAATATTGGACTCCTTAATTTACTCATTTGTTCATTATTCATTAATTAATGATGGCAACACGATCTCTGAAAATCTTGATATATTTTTAGCCACTAAACTAGAAGTACATCTGTGGTAGAAACCTCTGGTATTATTCTTTTTTATTTTTTAATTATTTGATTATGACCGTGTGTTCCATGATCCTGAGTTAAAGATGTCCCAATTCATTGGCCATTTTCAATGCTTGAACTATGGCCTTAAAGTGATAATGCTCAGGACTGCACCTGCCTTTAAGTGTTATATATATGAATATGTACAGGTCCCTAAAGCAAAGTTCTAAACTTCCTTTATTTGAAAATGCCGTTACTATGGAAATAACTTCCATTGGGCCCTTATCTGACATAGAAAAATGGATATTTATTCACTATGTTTTCTTGGACAGCCTTGTCTTTTGGTTTTAGCTCACCAGAGGTGAACTCTGGATATTTGGTTAACTATAGCATCTATGATGCCAGTATTGGGCTCTGATCTTAATCTCTTGAAAATGTATATCATATTTCTGGTACTGTATATGACAGATCATATTTTTATTTTGTTCTGGACATTTTGAGCATTATATTATAAAAACTAATGGTTTTCATATAATGCTTCCAAAGGGATAACTTTATAAAAAATAGAATTTTAAAAAATCACGGTGGTAACCTTGATTAGACAGAAACTGCATCTTACCTATAATGGAAAATTAGTTCTTTGTCATGTATTTTCTTTTCTTTTCTTTTTTCTAATTTTTGATACTTTATTTACATTTCCAATGTTTCTCCTTTTCTAGGTCTCCTATTTGGAAACCCCCTATCCCCTCCCCATCCCTGCCTCTATGAGGGAATTCTACCTCCCACCCACCTGCTCACCCATTCCCATAATCCCACCTTGATATTCCCCTTTACTGGGGCCTCTAACACCCTCAGGACCAAGGGCCTCTCTTCTCTCCCTGATGGCCAACGAGGCCATCCTCTGCCACATATGTGGCCCGAACCATGGGTCCATAGATGTGTATTCTTTGGTTGGTGGTCCAAACTCCAAGACGACCAGGGGGAGGGGGTCAGGCCCGTTGACGCTGTTGCTCCCTCCATGGGGCTGCAAACTCCTTCAGTTCCTTCAGACCTTTCTCCAACTCCTCCATCTGGGACCTCTTCATCTAAAATATTTCATTATTTAAAACTTGCCCAGCTACTAAGTCCATGTTAACACAGAAAACCTAGGTTTCTCAATCTTGAATGTCTCTAACCATCTTGGAAATATGGCCCTCAAATTCTTCTCTATAATTCTATGATCTAGACTGGTCACAACATTTTTTAATGATTCAGCTGCCCTAAAGTTAGCATTGGACTGTACTCAAGCTAAAACTACATACACAGAAAATGTAACCCACATGATTCCAAACTCTGCTTTCATCTTTCACTCTACAAAAATCTTTTAAATAGTTTCTGTATTTATGAAGAATTGGCAGTAGTTAGTGCCTAGGGTTGGCATGGGGTGTTTGAGTTTTAGTTCCTAGGCTATAATGTATACTCAAATTTTATTTTCGTATTTACTTGAATGGTATTTTCCTGTGCTTGCAGAATGTAACTTACTTCACAGAAAAGTGCCCCTCCTTTTACCACTGTTATTGACAAAATCAAGAAAAGGAATTAATATGTATTAAGCACATAGTGTACTTTTCTATGATATATATCATAGAATGCCCTTTGCTTGTGCCCTGTAGTAGAAAAGCAAATATATTAGAATTCATATTTTCATGTTCGAGTTGCTTTCTAAAGAATTTTGAAAGCCTGTATGCTATCACTGTTTTGCTCCACTATGTTCTTAACTTACAGACATTCATACAATTTTGACCCATTTTAATACTTCCCCAATACTTTTCTTTTACATTAATTAACACATTGCATAATAATATTTCTTTATGTATTTTCCGCTAACTTTTTCAACACAAGGAGGAAAAGGACAGCATCATATCTTTACCTTTATAGGAAGGCATGCAATTTTCCCAAAGCACATTACACAAAGGATGCATGATTGAATGGCCAAGCAAATTTTGGGTGATTTTTCTTTTGAGTGCGACATCAGGCAGTGCTGATAAAACCACTCAAGATGATGAATATGGCATTCTTGGCAGTTATATTTCCTGTGACTGTATAGATTAGACACAAATACTACTCTAGAGACTTGCAGCTTTGCATAGTTACTATATCACTACTGTCAACTTCCCAGAAGACAAACTGACCTTTCTTAATCAGGGCATCATTTGGACGACATGGCGATGGAGTTTCTTGACAATTCTCAAGCTTGAAAAGCATCCTCTGCATGTAAAGATTCCCTGTGCACACAGCTCATGATTTCCATCTTCTTCTGGCTTGTCATTAACAGTTCTGTGCTGACCCTGCATATATTTTTTAACATGCAAGAATGCAATGATTAGCAGTTTCTGGATTACTGTCTAAGGATTTATGATGATCTTCATAGCTTGTCGAATTAAAAAGGTTTCTCAGAGGATCAGAAGCACATTATGATACTAGCTTCCATTTTTAACATATGTCCTGGGGTAAATTTAATATAGTGGCGCTACATTAAACAGGCACTCTTTCTCCTTAGAAATACATACCTAATTAACTAAAAAATATTTTTTGCTTTCCTAATGGAAAATATAAAATAAATACATCAACCAAGAAGTGGAAAATAGAGAAAAGAAAAGGAAAACAATTAACATAATTAACAAATGGCCAGTGATACTTATAGATATTTAATTACACCATCAAGTTAGCTTTCCTTGCTAAAGTGCTAATATTCAAGGTGATACTATTTGATACATTGTTGCCATCAAAGATAAAAATCTAAACATGTAAAAGATGAGATTCATTCATTATTTTTCTCTACTTCAGAGACACAAAATATATCAGTCCACATGGTCTGAAAATCAGACCATTCTTTTAAACATTCTTCAGTGTGTGTGTGTGTGTGTGTGTGTGTGTGTGTATGTGAGAGACAGAGACAGAGAGGGGAGAAAAGGAGAAAGTATGTATGTAAGAGACACCCTATCATGGATTCAAACACCACACTCTCTTTACTCTGCCTACCAAGTCCTATAATTGCTTGAAAACATCCCTATGTCCATACATTTTAGGAATTGGTTATCTGGCATATCAATAAATTAGTCTCCTTATTCTTTTCATGAATTCCCTGTAAATAAGACCCTTAACACATGGAAACAAAGTTCTCAGGGAATAATCCCTACATATTTGATCCTTTATTGTGACCTCACAAATACAGGACTATATTTATAAGTATATTATCAAAATGTTGCAAAAGAAGTATAAAATATATATCAAAGAGATCACTGATATTTTTAAATTTTGAGAATAAAAAAGGGATCACAAAGAAACACAACAAATATTATTTAAAAGCATTTGCAGGAAGATTACTTAGACTGATTGTTTGTAGGTCTGATTTTCTACCTTCAATTATCCATCCTGATGGGTTCAAAACTCTATACCATATCATACTAATTGAAGCTGAAAATCAGCAGATCTGAGTCTGGGTAATATACTCACACAGAACTCTTTCCAAGTCCTGATAGAACCAAATGGCATGGCGCTGACTGCATCACTTTCCCACCAGCCCAGCTCATCATCTGGTTCTCATTCTCTGATTTTTCCTTTGTTTTGGTTTTGTTTCTGACAAACCATGCCAATTTTCATCTCAGGACTGCATACTCCTTGCCTAGAATGCATTTCATTCAGTATTGTCCCCAAACCCTTGTCTCAGTTCCTTTGTATCTTTGACCAAGTACCTTATGATCACCATGAACTCTGTATCCCTATGCTGTTCATACTTTCTATTTACCCCAACCTACTGTTCAATTAACTTTTACCTTACCAGAATGTAGTCTTACAACTTACAAAGTTGAAAGACCTCCCTGAGGTCCTATATTAGATTTTATTTTTAAAGCCTACAAGCCAATTTTCCACTAGGGAACCATAGGACATTTCTATTTGTGTTCTTGCATGTGTGAAATTTTATTGTGAAACTAAGAAATATTCCAGATTTTCTTTTTCATATCCACATGGCTTTTTCCTTCTTCTTTCAGGATATTCTTAAGATCTACCCTCTCTACTGTCTTTCTCTCTTTCTCCTCCTGTTTTCCTCATTTCCCATTCCTTCTTCTCTTCTTTTCTTTTCTTTTCTCTTTCACTCATGGATTTGTGTAGTTGAAGGATATGATACCTTAAAGCAGGCCTCCTTTTTTATCTTTCTTCTTAATAGAAAAATGTTGAGGCTTTTTTGGATTAAAGTGTTGGGTTTTAATAGAATTATATTTCTTTCTTTTTTCTGAATTTTTTCAATTTTTTAAATATTATAGAAATTTTCTGAAATGTATCTTCTTACCAAAATGTCTCCTATAGGGCAGAAAGTAAGAGTAACAATTGAAAATGGGACCATATGGCATTATAAAATTTTTTACACCAAAGGAAAACTGTCATTTGGCGTGGTGAGGTAAGCTGGAGAATGGAAGGAAATATTTTTCTGCAGTATAACGAAAGGATTCTGTCTAAAATATGCATAGAGCTCACAAAACTACACACACACACACACACACACACACACACACACACGCACATGCACACACACACAATTGGATGGAAAATGGGCTATAAAAATGAACAAAAGTTTTCAAAACATGAACATAAAATGGCTGACAAAAATCTGTAATACAAAGTCAACATCCTTGGCTATCAGGAAAATGCAAATTAAAGCCATCATATAATTCTATATCATCTTAATCAGAATTGCCATGATAAGGACTTCAAAGGACATTGAATGTTAAATCAGGTGGGGAGAAGGGTACCTCTATATATTGTTGGTGGGAGTGCAGTATTGTTCATCCACTTTCAAAATCAGTTTGGAAGTTTCTAGAAAATAGCTAATAGTAGAACTACTGTACAACCCAGTTCTATACTACTCCTGGAAGTATAATCAAAGGACACTGTATTTTACTATAATACTCTTCATTGCTGCTCTATTCATAATAACTGGGAAATTATTCCAACTAAATGTCTATTAACTGATGAGTGGATAATGAAAATGTGGATCATATTCAATGTAAAATATTAATCATGTATAAAGAAAAATGTAATTATGAAATTTGCAAATAAATGGATAAAAGTAGAACAAATACACTGAGTAAGGTCATACAGAAAGAAAACTATCATATCTCCTGACTCATATCTGGAGTCTATCTTTGAAACTTTCTTTAAATATTTTACTTAGTGTATGTTTGGCAGTTGGGCCATTAAAAAATGGCCTACTGAAAAGGCTGCACTATGGAAAAGAATATAGTAAGATACAGATAAAAAGAATGTGGTAATACTGGAGGCTCAACCATGAAGGAGATAATGGATGAAAAAATGAAATGGCAAGGGGAAGCTTGACCAAAGTGAAAATGTATCAAAAAGCTACATGGAAATACAAGACATTATAAGACAAGTATAAAAAAATTGTAGTTAAGGTAGAACTAGAGACATGAAAGAACAGGGGTATAGAACTAATAATATTAAACTGGAATGGGGAAACATAGGGGAGCAGCAAGGTCATCGTCTAAGAATGTATAAAGAAGTCTTAAGGAAATCTACTAGTTTATAAGTTAATTTCTAAAAAATATAAAATAAAAGGGTGTGTGACTAGAAATGTCCAGCTGAGGTATTAAGTGTTGCTCACAAAGATATTAGTTATTTGTTGAAAGTATCAGTGTAGATTTTGTAGGAGTTACTATTTAAGGAGTTCACAAGGCACCTATGTTACGAGAAATATTAAAAAGAAGGAATATTGTAAGTTCCCACTCTACACCAGGCGGGCTGGCTGGCCCTGCACTGCTGAGCAAGGGCTAACCTGCTTCTATCTTGTGGAACTCTGACCCAGAAGTCCATGATCTCTCTACCCAGCTTGCTAAGTTAGCACTGGCGGGTCCCTACCATGCCAACATCATGCTTCAATACCCCCATGGCCTCGGTGGTGCACATCAGGCAAACCCATGCTTTGCTGCCCTACCTATCTCTCTTGAACCCAAACAAGCCACTACAAGAAGAAAAACACCACACAAACTTAGCTCAGAAACTCAATCTCTGGACACAACATCTAAAGCCTAATCTTTTTTTTTTTTTTTTTTTTTTTTTAATTTTCTGATACTTTATTTACATTCCCAATGTTTCCCCCTTTCCAGGTCTCCTCTTTGGAAACCCCCTATCTCCTCCCCCCTCCCCCACCTCTGTAAGGGTATTCCCCCTCCCACCCACCCGCCCACCCACTCCTGTCTTCCTCCCTTGACATTACCCTTTACTTGGGCCTCTACCACCCTCAGGCCCAAAGACCTCTCCTCGCCCTGATGGCCAACAAGGCCCTCCTCTGCCACATATGTGGTCTGAGTCATGGGTCCTTCGATGTTTACTCTTTAGTTGGTGGTCCAGCCTCCAGGAGCACCGGAGGCGGAGGCGTCAGGCCAGTTGACACTTTTGCTCCCTCCATGGGGCTGCAAGCTCCCTCAGTTCCTTCAGTCCCTTCTCCAACTCCTCCATCTGGGACCTCACTCTCAGACCAGCGGTTACTGTAAAGTGAAACTTGAGTATTCCAGAAAACAATGACTTCATGAAATTCGCAGGCAAATGGATGGAACTTGAAAATGTCATCCTGAGCGAGGTAACTTACTCACAAAAGAATGAACATGGTATGTACTCACTGATAAGTGGATATTAGCCTAAAACTTAATCTTGTAAGCCTTATTAAAATCTGATTCCTCTGGTGGCAAATCCTTGTGGATCCAGGAAACTCTATCAGCTACATCTTACCCATTATCTGTCCAGGTTCCAAAAAGGACCCTCTCTCCCTCTTGCTTCCTCTCTTCCTCCCTCCAACCTGGAAGTCCCTCCTCCTCACCCAGTGATTGGCTCCATTATTCATTAGGAGATTGGTTCACAAGAAGTCACACAAGTGTGTAACTCACTCCTTGTCTGAAGCCCCTCCCAGGAGGGCAGAATTAGCATAAAAATAGAAATAGCTCCAGGGCTATCTGCAACACATCTACTCAAAAAATATAGACCATTGCAATTGCTCTGGTTGCCTGCTACAACTAACTACTGATATGACCATACTTTTGAATATGCCAAGCACTTTGGTTGCCGGACATTATAAATGGGTCATAACTTGACCAATACACTCTCTTCCTACTGTTTAGCTTCCATAATGTTAAAGATGTTATGGAAGCTGATAGAAGATTAAGACATTGGTGACCCAGCCCTGAAGCCTACAGGCTACCTGGAAGCAACTTATGCTCCCTATTGCAATAGTGTTATTGTGATTGTGGGTCAATTACTACCTTTATGATTGGATCTACCAATCATCTTAACCATTTTACAATAGCCTTATTTCAAGGAATGCCTCCAAAATTTAAGATATTTAGCCCAATTTCATAATCAGTTATTTCATTTTTAATCACTCCCAAAGCATAGCTGGTGTCTTTATTGACAGGAATAAATACAACTTGATTTAAATTTGAATTGGCTTCTCAAAAGGAGACAGTGAGATGAAGAATGTTTTAAAAGGTACACAAGCATTTCCAAGGAGGACCAATAAAAAGATTGAAGCAGTAACCCATGAAGGCAAAGAGAGTAAGCACAGATGTGATGTGCAGGGCTAGGAGGAAGGTTCACTCAGTAAAGTGCTTTCCTGCAATAGCATAAGGACCTTAATTTGAATGCTAAGCACCCATGTAAAAATTGGATGTGACAGTATGTACCTTTAATGCTAGAATTAAAGAAATGGAGAGGAGAAGGGCAGTGGTTTGCTGGCAAAGTACTCTTGTCCTATCAGTGAATGCCAGGTAGAGAAAGATACCTTGTCTCAAAAGTAAGTTGATGGGTGACAGAGAAAGATATTCAGTATTAAATTATGGACTCTACTAATATGCACACAGATGCCTAAAAATATACACACTCAGAATATCACATTCAGGAGTCAGTTTTCTTCCACAGTGTGTTTCAGGGATCAAAAATCAGATCATGATTTTATACTGCATAGCCCCAACACACACACAAACACACATACACACACACCAGAGAGAGAGAGAGAGAGAGAGAGAGAGAGAGAGAGAGAGAGAGAGAGAGAGAAAGAGAGGTTGGATAATGCCAAGTGCATCACAGTATTATTTAGGTTTAGCTGTGTATAGGAGCTCATGAAAATTGATAATGAGTCACACACAATACAGAAAAGTGGCAGCTTTCAAGTAGAGAGGCTTTCAAGTCATTGAGTCACTGGGTAAGTGTCTTTCTGGCATATACCCACACACAGTGTGCACTATTGGTTGAAACTGGTCGTTTTACAGTGAGGTTACTGTTAGCTATAACCCATGACGAGGTAAATGGAGCCCACGTACCTGAAAATGCTAAGTGGATCAATCAGAAAGAACTGGAAAGCATTGTCAAAATATGCCTTCCACATGTTCCTAAAATTTTCTTAAAACTTTGGCTTTCTTTTCAGTAACACTGAAACTTTACATTTTGTATCTTTCTATCTATTATATCCTCTTACATATTTAAATAGAATTGGTAGAATAGGCATTAAAGTTGCTTTATTAATAGTCTTAATGTCTTCATATGGAGTTACGATATAATGGAAAAATAATGAGTAATTTAAGAAAGGAACAGTAAAATATTTCTTGACTATAAGTGGATACTTATAACTTTAATTAAAATATTAATAATAGCAATTGAATTACATCAACCAACTAAGTAAAAATATTGGTGAACTTCTCCTTCCCACCATAAAGAACTGCAGCAAGCAAATTACCTGACTCATGGAACTGCATTCAAATTATAAGATGCTTCTCAAGACAGGTGAGGGTAGGAAAGGGAAGAAGTTGGCTGAAGGTAGTTATTGTTTGGTAACAAAACTTAGATTATAATTGCATCCTCTATTTGTTCTTAAAGACATTCATTAATAAATAAATGGCAGACTCCATTCTATTTCATACCTTTACTTTTCTGAGAAATTGTGGAAGTTAAAAAGTATTAATAAATCATTCAAATTTATTTCCATTGAGTACAATGAATTACAAAATTTATTTCACCAAGAGAATGACAATGTTCTATCATATCTCTGATTTTATTTATTGCTCCAAATATTGTCTTATATATCGGTAGGTAATCTATTTTGTCCCAACTGAGGTTTTAAGTATTTGTGAAGAATTCATAAAAAAACTTTTAATATTATTATAAAATGTTACATGCTACATAGTTTTTCTCAGAAAACTAATTATATTTCAATTTTCTGATGATTTTAAAATGTACTATTGATTTTCCATAAACCTTGAACTACCTTTGTTTTCCTGACAATTATAGAGCTTAGAAACACTGACAATAAAGTAAGAATCTAGTAAATGTTATCTAGAAATTAATGAATAACAGCAATTTCCAAGTAGAAAAAAATTTCAACTACTTTTATCATTTTATTCATGCCTAACTGTATGCGATAGGAACTAAAAACTAACTCCACTACAGTGTACATAAATGTTGATTTGCTTCCTATCAAATTCCTCTAGAGCAGAACAGGAATGCCAGGGCTGTAAGTTGGGAGTGGGTGGGTAGGTAGATGAGCACCCTCATAGAAGCAGGGGGAGGGGTTATGGGTTAGGGGTTTCCAGAGGGGAAACTGAGAAACGGGATAATATTTGAAATGTAAATACATAAAATATCCAATAAAAAAAAGAAAATATGATTACACTTGATAAATACACATCTAATGTGGATTGCAAGGACTTTAAGCAGGTCCTTACTCAGATAATGCAATACACAAAATATTCATAATGAAAAAAAGATTCTCAGTGGCATTGTATTTTCTAATTCATGTTCTACTTGATTAAATTATATTTTTTATTTAGAGTTTTAAACATTTGTTATTATTAAATATGTGTGTGATGCACGTATATGCGTTTCTGCACATGTGCCCATGTGCTGCTGCCTGAGATTTGAGGATAGAGAACTTTCAGGATTGAGTTCTCCATTTCCACCCTGGGATCCAAGGATAACCTCAGGTCATTAGGTTGGCTGGGCAAATGCTTTTTCCCACTGAGCTTCTTGAATGTCCTTTCATATTATAAGCTGAAGAATCATAAAGGAGAAAGAGCTTAATTTGTCTTTCATGAGGATAGTGTGCAGTGGTGAAGAAGTTAAGGCAGGAAGAGCTTGAAACAACTAGTCATGTTGCACCCAAAGTCAGCAAGCAGAGTGATAATGAATGCTGTTCTCAGTTCCCTTTCTCCTTCTTTCCCAATCCAGGATGCCAGCCTAGGGTGCTCTCACCTATGAGTACCTCTTCTCAGCTCAGTTAACCTAACCAAGATAATTCCCGAAAGGGAAGACTCAAGGCTAATTTGATGAAGACAATCCCTCACTTTTGTTCCAGGAGTCTTGTTTCTCAGGTGATTTTAGAGCCTATTGGAACCAGAATGACAACTCAGTCTGCCTCCTGGAAGGCCTGCTCCAATCCAAAATACCCAGGCTAGCTAAAACCAGAGACAATCAGATGGCAAAATGCAAGCAAAAGCACATAATCAGAAGCCAATGCAATTGCACACCATCAAAACCCAGCTATCCTACTACAGAAAGCCCTAGATATTCTA
Organism: Uromys caudimaculatus; assembly: GCA_028551405.1. NCBI lineage: Eukaryota > Metazoa > Chordata > Mammalia > Rodentia > Muridae > Uromys > Uromys caudimaculatus. The sequence continues at coordinate 74,713,251 of CM052702.1, read as the reverse complement.
ATACCTTAAGGCAAGGTTCTGGCCTTAAATTCCATTTCATGACGATGATAGAGGCCTTTAAAGAGGATATAAACAATTCTTTTAAAGAAACAAAGAAAAACACAGTAAAACACGTAGAAGGCCTTAAAGAGGATATATATATATATATATATATATATATATATATATATATATATATATATATATATATATTTCCTTAAAGAAATACAGGAAAACAATCAAACAGGTGAAGGAAATGAACAAAATCATCCAAGACCTAAAAAGGGAAAAAGAAGCAATAAAGAAAACATAAATGGTGTCAACCATGGGATGGAAAACCTATGAAAGAGAACAGCAACTACATATGCAAGCATCATCAACAGAATACAAGAGATAGAAGAGAAAAATCTCAGGCATAAATGATATCATAGCAGAAATCGACATCAGTCAAAGAAAGTGCAAAGTGTCAAAAGTTCCTATCCCAGAATAGCCAGGAAATTTGGAACCCAAAGAAAAGACCAAACCTAAGAATAATAGGAAGAGAATAAGGTGAAGATTCCCAGTTCAAAAATGCTAGAAAACATCTTCAGTAAAATTATAGTAAAGAAAGATATGGCTGTGAATGTACAAGAAGCCTATAGAACATTAAATAGATTGTACCAAAAAAGGAAATCCCCTGCCATATAATAAAACACTAGATGCACAGAACAAAGAAAGAGTGTTAAAAGCTTCAAAGGGAAAAGGCCAAGTATTATATAAAGACAGACCTATCAGAATTACACCTGACTTCTCAACAGAGACTCTAAAAGCCAGAAGATCCTGGATAGATGTCTCCAGATCCTAAGAGACCACAGATTACTGACTATAATCTTTTATAGAGCCCAGAATACTATACCAGCAAAACTCTCAATCACCGTAAATGAAAAAAAAAAAAAACAAAAAACAAAAAACCAAGATATTCCCTGAGAAAACCAAATGTATATGATACCTGTTTCCCAATCCATCCCTTCAGAAGACAGTCGAAAGAAAATTCTAAAACAAAAAGGGTAACTACATCCAAAAAAAAAAAAAAAAAAAACCCACACACGCACAAGAAGACATTATTCCTCTCAAAATAAACCCAGTGGAATAGTATCACACAAACATACATAGTGCCATCTCCAATAACAAAATAACTGGAATAACAGTCATTGGTCATTAATGTCTCTCAGTATCAGTAGGTTTAATTCACCAAAAAAATGACACATGACAACAGACTGGATACATAAACAGGAACCACCTGTCGGCTGTACACAAGAAATACTTCAACAACATTGATAGATACTACTTCAGAGTAAAGGGATAGAAAAAGGTTTTCCAAGCAAACTGTCCCCCAAAACAAGCTGGAGCAGTCATTCTTCTATCTAATAAAACAGACTTTCAACCAGAGTAATCAAAAAAGATGGGGAAGGACACTTCATACTCATCAATTAAAAAACTCCACCAAGATCAAGTCTTAATTGTGCACATCTATGCCCCAAATGCAAGGGCAGCCACATTTATAAAAGAAACTTAACTAAATGTGCTTGCTGGTTTTGTGCCTCAACTTGACACAAGCTGAAATTATCACAGAGAAAGGAGCCTCCTGTAATAAAATGCCTCCATGAGATCCAGTTGTAAGGCATTGTAAGACATTTTCTCAATTATTGATCAAGTGCAGGAGGGCCCAGCCCATTGTGGGTGCTGCCATCCCTGGGCTGGTAGTCCTGGGTTCTATAAAAAGCAAACTGAGCATGCTAGGGGAAACAAGCCAGTAAATAACATCCCTCCATATCCTTTGCATCAGTTCTTGCTTCCTGAGCTGCTTGAGAATATGGCTACTTCTACGCACCTCACAGAACTTTGTCCAAAACTAACCATATAACCTGACATAAAACAAGCCTCAAGAGATGTAAGAAGATTGAAATAACCCTTTTCATTCTGTCAGATTGCCATCAACTAATGATGTACTTCATAAACAACAAAAACAACAGAAAACTCACACACTTGTGGAAACTGAATAAATCACTCACTGATAACTTGAACAGGGAAGACATAAAGAAATTTAGACTTTCTAGAATTCAATGAAAATGAAGGCACAACATATCCAAACTTATGGGACATAATTTTGTGAGGAAAATTCATAGCACCAAAGGCCTTCATGAAGCATTGGAGAGATTTCACACTAGGAACTTAACAGCACAGCTCAAAGCTCTAAAACAGAAATAATCAAGAAGTCCCAAAAAGGAGTAGATGGCAGGAAGGAGTCAAATTCAGAACTGAAATCATCCAATTAGAACCAAAGAGAACAATACAAAGAATCAACAATACCAAAAGCTTGTTCAACAAGAAAATCAACAAGATAGGCAAAACCTTAGACAAACTAATGGAAGTGCACAGAGACAGTATCCAAATAAACCAAATCAGAAATGAAAAAGGAGACATAGCAGCAGAAATTAAGAAAACACAAAAAATAGTCAGATCTTACTTCAAAAAGCTATGTTCAACAAAACTAGAAAATCTAATTAAATGGATGATTTTCTAGACAGACACTATGCACCAAAGTTAAATCAGGATCAGGTAAACTATCTAAATTGTCCCATAAACCCCAATGAATTAGGAGCAGTCATTAAAAGTCTCTCAACCAAAAAATTCAAGATCCAGATGGTTTTAGTCCAGAATCTTACCAGACCCTCAAAGAAGAACTAATACCAATACTCCTTAAAATATTCCTCAAAGTAGAAAAAGAAAGAACACTACCTATTTCATTCTATGAGCCCACAATTTCCCTGATACCTAAACAACACAAAGAATTAACAAAGAAAAAAATTTCAAACCAATTTCGCTTATGAATATTGATGCAAAAATACTCAATAAAATTCTAGCAAACCAGATCCAAGAACATATCAAAACCATCATTCACCACAATCAAGTGTGCTTCATCGCAGGGATGCAGGGATGGTTCAATATACAGAAATCCATTAACTTAATCCACTATATAAACAAACTCAAAGAAAAAAATTACAGGATAATCTGAATAGATGTTGAAAATCTCTTTGACAAAATCCAAAATCCAGTAGCACTTCATATTAAACTTCTTACAAAGATTAGAAATTCAAGGCACATACGTTAGCATAATATAAACATAATAACTCAATAGATAGCAAGCCAGTAGCCAACATCCAATTAAATGGCAAAAAACTTGACGAAATCCTACTAAAATAAAGGGTAAGACAAGGCTGCCTATTCTCTTATCTATTCAATATAGTATTTGAATTTCTAGCTATAGCAACAAGACAAAAAGAGATCAAGTGGATAGAATTTGGTAAGGAAGAAGTCAAGATATCACTATTCCCAAGGATAATATAATAGTATATATAAGCAACTCCAAAAATCCTACCAGAGAACTCCTACAGATGACAAACAAGTTCAGCAAAGTGGCTAGATGTAAAATAATCATAAAGAAATGAGTAACTCTGCTTTATACAAGTGATAAACAGGCAGAGAAAGAAATTAGGGAAACAACACCATTCACAATAGCCATAAATAATATAAAATATCTTGAAATAGCTTTAACCAAGCAAGTGAGAAATCTGTATCATAAGAACTTCAAGTCCCTGAAGAAAGAAATAGAAGAAGACTTAAGAAGATGGAAAAATCTCCCATGCTCATGGATAGGTAGGGTCAATATAGTGAAAATGGCCATCTTACCAAAATCAATCTATAAATTCAATTCAATCCCCATAAAAATTCCAACAGTTTTTTTTTTTACAGACTTTGAAAGAGAAATGATCAACTTCATATGGAAAAACTCAAAACCCAAAATAGCCAAAACAATCCTGAAAAATATAAATCTTTGAGAGGAATGATGATTCATGTACTCAAGCCTTGGTACAGAGCAACAGTGATAAAACCCCCATTGTATTGGTACAGAAACAGACAGGTTTAGACAGGTACAGAAATAGAAGACCCAGAAATAATGCTATATATACAGACACTTGATTTTTGACAATGAAGCCAAAACCATAAAGTAGAAAAAAGAAAGCAACTTCAACAAATGGTGCTGACCTAACTGGCAGTATGCTTGTGGAAGAATGCAAGTTGATCCACATTTAGAACCCTTTACAAAGCTCAAGATCCCATGGATCAAGGACCTCAACATAAAATTAGATACACTGAACCTAATAGAAGAGAAAGTAGGAAATATCCTTGAACACATTGGTACAGGAGAAAATTTACTTAATACACCACCAATGGCTCAGTCTCTAAGATTAACAATTGATAATCTGACCTCATGAAGCATAAAAGCTTCTATATGACTAAGGACACTGTCAATAGGACAAAACAGCAACCTATAGAATGGGAAAAAAATCTTTACTAATGCTACACCTGATAGAGGGCTAATGTCAAGTATATATAAAGAACTCAAGAAAATAGACTCCAAAAAAAACCAATCAACACAATTTTAAAATTGGGCACGGCTTCTCGAAAAACCAAAAAAAAAAAAAAAAAAAAAAAAAAAAATTAGCACGGCTAATCAGAGAATTCACAGAGGAGTTTTGAATGGCTGAGAAGCACTTAAAAAAATGTTCGCCGGGCAGGGTGGTGCAGGCCTTTAATCCCAGCACTTGGGAGGCAAAGACAGGTGGATTTCTGAGTTCAAGGCCAGCCTGGTCTACAGAGTGAGTTCCAGGACAGCCAGGGCTACACAGAGAAACCCTGTCTCAAAAAAACAAAAAAGAAAAAAAAAAAAAAAAAAAAAAAAAAAAAAAGAAAAGAAAAGAAAAGAAATGTTCAACATCCTTAGTCATCAGGGAAATGCAAATCAAAATGAAACTGAGATTTCACCTTGCACAAATCAGAGTAGTTAAGTTCAAAATTTCAAGTAATAGCATATACTGGCAAGGATGTGCAGAAGGAGGAACACTCATCCATTGCTGGTAAGATTGCAAACTTGTAAAATCACTCTGGAAATTAATCTGATGGTTTCTCAGGAAACTGAAAATAGCTCTACCTGAAGACCTAGGTATACAGCTCCAATGCATATATCTAAACGTTGTTCCATATCGCACAACAAGTACTTCAGTATTTTCATAGTAGCCTTATTTGTAAAAGCCAGAAATTGGAAATAAGCCAGATGTCCCTCAATTGAAGAATGAAAGCAGAAAATGTGGTTCATTTACACAGTGGAGTACTACTCAGCTATTAAGAACAAGGACAGCATGAATTTTGCCGGCAAATGGTTGGAACTAGAAAATTCCATCATGAGAGGGTTGACCGAGACACAAAGGATATGGATAGTATGTACTCACTGTTAGGTGGATATTCCTCAAAAAGTACAGAACACCCATGATAAAACCCACAGACTGTAAGAAGTTTAACAAGAAGCAAAAACCAAGTGAGGATGCTTCAATCCTACTTAGAAAGGGAAACAAAATAATCATGGGAGGGAGGGACCTGGATGGGAGAGGGAAGGGGGAGGGGAATAGGGGCCAGGACTAGGTATGGGGAGAGACGGGAGGTTGGACAAGAAGGCCAGGAGCATGAATTGAAATATGCGAGGAACATATCTAGGAAGTTCCAGAGACATTGGATGGGGGTGGCTCACAGGACTCAATGTGGGCAACCTTAGCAAAAATGTCCAATAGAGAGATACTGAAACTGGAGATAGACAAGGCCTCCAATAGAGGATTGGGTACACCAAACCACCTCCAAAATTTATAATCCCAGTTTACTTCTGTCTAAAAGAAATGCTGGGACAAAATTAGATCAGAGACTGAAGGACTAGCTGACCAGTGAGCAGCCCAAGTTGGGATCCACCCCATGAGTGGGCACCAATCCCAGACACTATTACTGATGCTATGTTGTGCCTGCAGACAGGAGCCTAGCATGGCTATTCTCTGAGAAGCTCTACCCAGCAGCTGGCTGAGACAGATGCAGATACTCACAGACAAACATTGTGCAGATGCCTGGGACCCTTATGGAAGAGTTAGAGGAAGGAGGAACTGAAGGGATTGGCAACCCCATAGGAAGCCCAACAGTGTCAACTACTCTAGACCCTTGGGAGCTCCTAGAGACTGAGCCACCAACCAAGGAGCATACATAGACTGGTCGGAGGCCTTGGTACTTATGTAGCAGAGGACTGTCCTGTCTGGCCTCACTGGGCAAGGATGCACATAATCCTGTATAGACTTGATGCCCCAAGTGGAGGGGGATACTGGGGGCACTATCTCAGTGGTGAACAGGGAAGGGTAATGGGGAGAAGAACTCTTCTGAGGTAGACTGGGGCAGGGGGGAGCAACATTTGTGCTTTAAATAAGTAGAATGGTTAATTAATAAAAGAATTCTAAAGTAAACCAGTTTTCATAATTTAACAAAAGTTACAACAGCAATATCTAGGAAAAACTCTAAACTGTAAGTTTCAATTAAAATTAATAATCATAAACTTATCTTACAAGAATTTTGAGAAAATAAATGTCGTGTCTATTTTCTCTCTGTCTTTGTCTCTCTTTCTACTGCAAGTATACATATAAATGAAAACAAAACAAAAAATTCAAATTAGGAAACCAAAGGGCAGAGCTGTTATGTAACCTTTTTAGATCACATAAGTAGCCAGTTGTAAGCCCAATAAATCAATTTGTCTTACTCCTGAATCCATGGCTCTACTTTTCAAAGAACAGCTTCTTTGATAATAAAAGATTCAGTAAATAATTTCTAAATATTGATATTTTATTGTGATTTCAGGTAACTATATTGTTTTTTTCTGTAACAACATGATTTTTCATAGGAAGTTATCTGTGTGAATAGGCAAATTAATGGATGTAAGTAACTAGGAAGCAATAGGAAAATACTAGCTACCAGCTTGGGCTTTAGGGGTTAAAATTTGGAATGAATAATAGTGCAGGAGTTACATAAGGCAATGAATGAATAACTTTTAGACATCCATGTTTGTGAAAAGATGGTCCTAAGAGTGAGAGACAAATGACAGAATGAAAAGATAATTTCATTGATCAGATCTAGAAATGTCTAGTTAGGATTTTTCAAAGATTCATAGATCTAGAATGATTTCTTCCAGTAGGACATTATGCAATTTTAGAATGTTCTAGTTTGCCCAACACTTCTCATTAGGCTCCTGTCATTGTAAAGTGGTAAGAAAAAAAATCATCCTTGGACTAGTGTGATTGGCAGCTCAACAGAGCAGAAGCATGCAGCTAATTATGGCGATCATTGCCAGAAGTCACATCTCTGCACATTGAACAAGGAAGAAAAAACAACAATCAACTGTGTTATTGATGAGTATTAGTGTGAAATTTGTTTATATAAATTTATGCTTTGATAAAATAATTGTGCTGAATAGACAACTCTATGAAAACAGTTGTCTGTGTTTATTTTTCCTGGAAATCAAAGCATTTAAGGTATATTTTATATGTATATTCAATTAGTTTTTGCTTTGCTACCAGAGTTATCTGTTTTCAGCAAAGATAGCCTAACAAAATTATTATCCAGAAACTGTGGAGCTTAACCCAATTGTAGTGTACTTCTTATAGCCCTTGAGGCAGATTCAAGCATTTGAAAGATGAACAGGGATCAACACGAAGACTAGAACAAAAAATAACATGAATGCATTGTTATCTAAGCTGTAATGGGCGGGGGGAGAGGCTTGCTTGCAAAGACTAGCCATTCACTACTGACAAAAACAATCTAAATGAACATGTTTTCCTCGTTTTTAAGATAAAACACTGCTTTGTGAAGTATCTAATCCTTTAATCCAAACCAGAGCCCTTAATTCTGCCAAGAATAAACTCCAAATAGAAGCTACAATGATAATTTCAAACAGATTCGTCTTCACACCAATGAAAATGGACTTTTGAAGAGGATGATCTTGCTGCTGAATTCCCTTTCTGATTTCTGTCAATTCCAGAAAATCAAATAGGCACATATGAGGAACAAGCACCTTTAGAGTTAATAGCTTTACAACAACAACAACAATAAATGCTTCTTTCTTTCTTTATTTGTTGAAAGTATAACCCAAAAATTTAAACACAGATTCTTTTGTAAACATGTTTAAAACTTAATAATTACTTCTAATATTACTAATGATAAAATTACTTGTAGTGATCAAATATAAGGTTTAACACAACAGGTAGTACTGGTTGGTTCCGTAAAATTTTTGAATAGAAGATACATTGCAGGACAACAGAATTACCAATACATTTAAAAATAAGTCTGGAAATCATTTCACAACTTTAGTGAATCATCACTACTCATTTGTTATGCTTTTATTTTTGTTTGCCAAGAAGAGATGAAGAAATACAGAGCTTTCTTTTAAGTTAAGAAAATAAAATTATGTTTTGAATGCAAGTAAATTAGACACATTATTAAATTCTAGTTATACAAAAAGAACTTTGCAAATATCTACTGGATGATTAACTGTTTACTCTGATCACAATCAGGTAGCTTATTGAATTCCTCCTTTTTTATTTGAATTTGGTCAAAGTCACAGTAGACTGGCAACATGCTATCAGGTAAATCAGGTTCCCTACCTAGGAATCTTAGTTTTCTTAAATGACTAAAGGCAGGATTCAAAAGGAAACTCAAAGACAATTTTAATAGTGTTTAAAGGAAGAATTCTACAGTTAGACTACATTACGTCTCAAAAGCTATCCAGAGAGGGGAAAGAAAGAAAGAAAAAAAGAAAGAAAGAAAGAAAGAAAGAAAGAAAGAAAGAAAGAAAGAAAGAAAGAAAGAAAGAAAGAAAGAAAGAAAGAGGCCATGCGGCTTTACTCAGGCAGACACATGGAGGTTAGCTACACAGCAGACCAACCAGACAATTGCTGGGATGGGGGCTTTAGAGAAAAAGTGGGGCCCAAAGTATTAGAAAAGGAAGCTTAGAAGAGAGGTAGGAAAGGAAAGCAGAAAAGTAAATCAGGAATTCCAGCGGACAGAAACTCTGCAGTTGCAGCTTTGTAAGAGACTGCTCTAAGTGTGGTGAAGAAATGTTCCGGGAAGAACAGTTCATTTTATTTAAAAGAAGGAACATCATGGGATGGTCTACGTGGAACGTTGGGCCTCTACTCGATAGTTTATTCTCCTACTCTGAAGAAAATAAGTTCCCTTAATGTGCCTTTACTGCTACTGTAATACATTGACTCTAAGTAACTGGATTCTCTGTGTAGTAGTCATCTTTTATCTGCCAGGTCATGATGCTCTGTAGTTTAGGTCAAATGCCTGAATAATATAGCATAAATGATTACCTAGGTGTATATCTCAGCCATAGGTAACCACTCTGCAGCTGCACATTTACTGAGCTCCATAGTCTTAGAAACACTGGAAAATACTAAAAGTAGTATCCACAGTTTACTTAAAATGTTTAATGCAGACTTAGTAGGTGGTATTCTTAAGCTCATTTTTAACAATAACCAGCTCAATGACATATTTTTGACATTCAGAGATGAAAATATGAAGGAAGCAAGAAAATTTATGCAAGTACCCAGTGAAGCATACATTCAACTGCTGAAAATGAAGGCAGGGAAATACGTTTATTGTTAGGTCATAAGAGTGCTGCCTATTAATGTACTTAACAGTGGTACTGTAAATAAAAGTAGAGTAGGAAAAAGCTATAAATCTTCTTTAGAGTTGAAGGCAGCACCCCCTAGTAACAGACAGATAACGCGAACCATCAGATAACATCGAAAGCCATCAACATAGAAACTTCCAGTAGATTTCTTTTCTTTCTTTTTTTTTTCAGTCTTTCATGTGATTTTATTTTCTCCCTTCAACCATAATAATATGATATCCAAATTTTGTCTTAACTGGTTGGTCTGTAAACACAGCCTTATCCATCCCACTTACAGGCAAGGCAAATGCTGCTGCTTGAAATGGCCGCAACATAGATCCTCTGGTTTCCAACCCAAGTCACCCCCTTGTCTGGCTTTATCTTTACTATATTGGGTGACTAATTCACTGAAACTCATCCCAAACTTTAGCTTTTCCATGACTTCCATGATTTCCCGTGTTTTTCACATAGAATGTGTCTGACCTTTACTGCATTGCCACCACCTGTAGGACCCTGACACTTCTTGTCAGCACTGTCACTCCCAGAGACTGCACCTCCTTTCCCTCCTTTTCCAGAACCACTTTTCCCCTTTTCATCTCTTAAGCTTGCAGTTGAACTCTCCGACAGCAACTGTTCCAATGGTCCTTCCAGTAGATTTCTACATATCTATACTGTGCCCAGCAACTGTGTAGAATTAACATTCTTTTCAAGGCCACATATAAAAGTTTTACTAGGACACACCATATTCTGAGTGGTAAAATTATACTAAGTAAATTTAAAATGACTCAAACTGTACAAAGTATCTTTTATGATGGCAAAGATATTTTAGTCAAAATGAATAACATAAGATACTTTAAATTTTCTAAATATAAGGAAATGAAGTATATATATTTTTAATTTAATACTTTATTTACAATTCAAATGTTTTCCCCTTTCCAGGTCTCCCATTTGGAAGGCCCCTAAACCATCCCTCCTCCCCCTGCTTCTATGAGGGTATTCGCCCACCCACCTACCCACTCCCATCTTCCCTCCCTGGCATTCCTCTATACTGGGGCATCTAACACTCTCAGACTCAAGGGCCTCTCCTCCCACTGATGGACAACAAGACCCTCCTTAGCCACATATGTTGCCAGCACCATGGGCCCCTCCATATGAATTCTTTGGTTTGTGGTCCAGTCTCTGGGAGCACCGGGGGTCCTGACCAGTTGACACTGTTGCTCCCTCCCATGGGACTGCAAACTCTCTCAGTTCCTTCAGTCCCTTCTCAAACTCCTCCAACTGGGACCCCACGCTCAGGCCAAGAGTTGCTGTGAATTGGATCATGCATGTCAAGAACTTTTGGGGTAATATCCACTCATCAGTGAGTACATACCGTGTTTATTCTTTTGTGACAGTTGAAAGTTTACAACCGATTCACAATCCAATCTAGAGAGGGAGGGAAGGAGAGAGGGAGAGGGAGAGAGAGATAGAGATAGAGATAGATAGATAGATAGATAGATAGATAGATAGATAGATAGATAGATAGATAGGTAGGTAGGTAGGTAGGTAGGTAGGTAGGTAGATAGATAGAAAGAAAGAAAGAAAGAAAGAAAGAAAGAAAGAAAGAAAGAAAGAAAGAAAGAAAGAAAGAAAGAAAGAATAGCTTGAGGTTTTGAAACCTCAAAGTATACCCCCAATATCATACATCCTCTACAAGGTCGTACTTCCTAATCTTTTCCAAACAGTTCTACATGCTGGAGACTAACCACTCAAATATATGAGCCTCTATGGAGGCCATTTTTATTCAAACTAAATTGAGAAGAATGTGTTTTATAATATAAGGAATACATATGGATACCAGTGTCATTTTTAAAGACATCCAGAACTGTTCATTAATTCTATTAAGAAGAAAAAATTTCAAAAATGACATTGTACAAGCTTAGAAGGAAGATAATAAAAGAAATTGTTGCATTTTCCTCTCTTTCTTACAGCCTGTGCCATGTAAGCTGTTCCCCTGCAGTAAGGATAGCCATACATAATTAGTTTTTGAAAAGAGTCATGTGACTAAACATTAATACCTCCTGCTATTAGTCATTAAGAAATAGAGGGCTTCTTCCAGTAGCTCTCATGGAATAAGTACTGCCTCACAAGTCTTGTGACACAGTCAAGTCAAGACATTTGAGGCAGAATTCTCTTGCTTATCTTTCCTAGAATCTTGACCAAAAGCAATACAAAATAAGGACTTGGTGATTTAAGTGTGACATATTGGGGCAATATGTTATATAGTGATAGATAAGTAATGAAAACTTTATATTAATTAATTTGGTCATTTAGCCTAAGAGGGAAAATTCCATGGATGGCATATCATGGCACTGACTATAGAAGAAATGATCTGCATAACTTTAAATCTAATAAAAGCAGTTGAATTTACAGTATAAAACTTTCCTACACAGAAATATAACAGGTTCAGGTATCTTTACTTATTATTTCTACCCTAAACTCAAGAAGAAATAACAGCAGTACAACAGAAGCTCTCACAGAAAAAAATATCAGTTATTCAATGAAACCGCCATCCCTCATATATCAAGCACATACATTTATAGGAATGTTTGGAATACTGAAAACTGCAAAATCTGTTGAAAGCTTTATATGAGACCCAAGTTAATGGTGATCTGTGTCACATGACACATGTGTATTGGAGAATTCTACTGACAAAGAGTTACTTCTCAAAGTAATGATTTAAACAAAATTTGCATAAAGTTCAACTATCATTTTCCTTCATCCTTAAATATTGATATATCTATACAAGTGTGTATTTATATATAGTTAATATTAAAGAACTATCTATATGAAATTTTATATGAAAAAATTTATAAATACATAAGCAAGAATAAGTTTCTAAGAGTAGTGCAAAGTTGACAAGAATCTAACTACTGTTCCTTTAGTCTAAAGCTAAAGTTATGCAAGAGGATGACATTGGTGAGACCAAAAATATATAAATGAAGGAGAATAAGAGTACAGAGGTAATGTCATTCATGAACAGTGTATAAAGGCAATTCAATGAAGAAAAGGCAGACTTTTAAAGAAAATGTTAATAACACAACTGAATATGCAATTTTAACAAAATGAAGCATCGGATCAGGCTGATATACCATGCACATATAATTCCAATAAACTTTAAACTCAAAAATAAAAGGCAAAATGTAAAACTTCTAAAAGAAAATGAAAGTATATATTTATAAAGGTAAGGCAACAGCTTCTTAGGAATCAATGCAGCTCAAATGCACACGAAGTAAAGTCAAAGGATGTCTTCATTCATCAAGATGGAGAACCCTGTTCTTTGAAAGTCACCAGTGAATGACTGAATAGAAAAGGCTGTTCACTTCTCAAGGAATCTGCTCAGGTTATAAACAGAACTCTTGGAATTCAAGCTCCACAGTTATCCCTTCCCTTCAGCTTGGTCACAGTTTCTGTATTTGTCCCTTCTTATTCATAGCCCACCATCTGTCCTTTCATTTTTTTCTGTGAATCTTCTTAAGAATATTTTCAGTTTTTAATTATTGCTCAATTATAAAGCCAAGTTGCCTATTTTAAATGGTTTTGCATCTGTTGCCAACCTATAGAGTTATTCAAATCTATATCTTCATCTATAACTGCATTTTAAATGCAAAACCTAGTGGCTCAGAACAACAATTCTTATAATATCTGAATCCTAAGTGCTGCCTTTCATCTGAATTCTTTGTTGACCAGATTACATTTTGTTCCACATAGGGACCTACTACTATGTCGGCAACCTCACTGTGCAAAGATGGTTGATAAATGTGTCATTTCAAAAGACAGAGAAAAAAGTACATGATACATTGTTCTCTTAGTCTTCAAAATCACAGTGTCTTATCTAGCTTGCTTTTCCTGTGGAGACAAGCCATCAAAGTTAGCCCAGATTCATAGCAATGGGACATAGTCCTCCTTTAATGATGGAAAAATGACAAACATGGACAGCTAAATCCATAGTCATTTTTTGGAAAAGATGTTTCTTATCCTGACTGCTCTGTGTGAACTGACTACCATCCTGAATTCTAGTTAATTTATGTTTAAAAACATAAGAGTTTTATAATTATTTATTTGTTCAATGTATAGATGAAAAGATTCATGTAAATCATTAAGTCAGTCTCCAGGACACTCTAAGTATCCAATGCTTTGTGGACACCATAATCACTGGCAGTGTTAACACTGGACATATTCCCTCTTACTGTTCCCCCATGGTGTTCTTTGTTATCCTAAATGGTCAAATTCAGCTTTGACGTACTCTGGTCTTCATTAAAAACTTGAAATACTTTTATCTACACCTAGGAAACACTCATTTTAAAAATTTCAGTTATCACTTATATGTAGATGACACATAAATATATATTATGGATTCAATTTTCTCTCCTAAGTCCCAAATAATGCATTCAACTATATTTTTAAAAACATAATCACATATTTTCTAACATATCTCAAATTCCACAGAATAAAAATAGACTCATAATTTACCCCTTGTGGTTGTTTGAATAAGTTTGTTCTTCATAGATTCATGCTTGGCCATAGGTAGCAGCACTATTAGGTGTGGCCTTATTGGAGAAGTTGTGGCCTTATTAGAGGAAGTGTATCACTGTGTAGGTGGGCATTGAGGTCTCCTATGCTCAGCCTCTGTCTTGGCTGCCTACAGGAGGTAGTCTCTCCTGCTGCTGTCTGTGGATAAAGATAAAGAATTCTCAGCTCCTCGAGCACCCTGTATGCCTGCAATCTCTGCCATGTTTCCCATCATGGTGATAATGGACTAAAACTCTGAAACTAGAAGCCAGCCCCAATTAAGTGTTATTTTTATAAGAGTTACCTTGGTCATGATGTCTCTTCACAGCAGTGGAAACCCTAACTGAGACAGTCCTTGTGCCAAAGCATCTTTTTGTTTTATGTTCATTGACTGAAGAATATTAATTAGCTTACTTTGAGCTTATATTTTTTTCATCTTCAAATGTTAAAATATATAGACATCTTATCTCCTGGCCCGTCATCATATATTGATACCCAATGTAAGTGATTCTACTTTGTGATATGATGCCATCACAAAATATTCATAAATTTGATTAAAATAAATTATTTTTAATTTACTTTGTAACATTTAACCATACAACTAGACATCAGGCAATTAAGAAATGAAACTACTAATTATTATAACTATAATACAAGATCAACTTTGTAATTAAGGGGCTATTTGATAAAACATTGAAAGAGAAAACATTGTTAATTAAAACTCAAATATTAAAGAATCAATATATCATTTGAAAGACTGTATTTTCCTTACTTATTAAAGATCCTACACATCAAAAACCTTATCCCAATAATTTAATAAAGTTAAAGAAAACAAATGGAACAACTTTATAATGATATGGTTTTTGTTCATGGACTTATCTAAGCCTATAATTCAATGTGTTGTTCTCTAAGGAGCTACATCTTTGAAGATTTGTCAAGGACCAGGAAATAACAGACACTGAAATGTTCACAAATGTCTTAAATTTTCCTTAGTTCAGTGATCATATCTTCTTTAAATTAGAGCTTTTATTGAACTTATATATGTCCATATAAAAACTTAGAAATATTCATTTCATTATTTTTCTAAAGATTTTTTTCCTCTATCTTAGAGAATTCAAAGTACATCACTGGAAAGATGTTCATGAAGGAAAATATTCTGCCAGATCAGATGAGAGATCAAGTCTTCAGATGCACATTAGTGGAAAGGATTCTTTGGCTAGACCTCAAATCAAGCATGTGAGAAATGGAGAGAGGAGATAATAGCATTCCCTGAAGCTTCTAACAACTGAAGCTGTTAATAGCTACAGTTACGGATATGAACATAGTCACTAAAACCAAGTTTTTCTACTCAAAATCTAAAGCACAGGAATGCCAACAATGAGGTCAAAATAAAAGTCCCTAGCCATATCAAACTTTATAAATTTATAACTTTGTATATAATTTCTTTCTAAACTAATAGCATAATGAAACTCCGTCTCCATATATGTTAAGTATAGTTAAATATATGAGGGCTTCATAACTCCTCTTCACTATCCTGGAAAGCACAGACCCATTAGTTTTAGGCAAAATGAGTTAGAATATTTTAGTTTGTATTTATTTTTAGCATCATGCTAGTTCACTTTCGTATAAAATAATTTTTAATATTTTTAAAATATTATTTACATATTTATTTGTATACACATAATTACACACACACACACACACACACACACACACACACACACACACACACATACACACACACATACACACACACACCCCATGAAAAATATTTGGAAGCCAGAGGTCAGTTCTTTCTTATTATATGGCTATATGGTTTCTGTGACTCAAATTCAGCTCATTAGTCCTGGCTTCAGGCACCTTTACCTACAGAACCATCTCACTGGGCCCTTCTTTTTATTGCTTCTAAACAGATTTATGTTTTACTCTGAATTTCAAGGAATCACAGAAAAACATCCCCACATAAAAGTTTCAAACATCTTGATGAGTTTAGTTTTTAGTGAGCCAGTGAGCTAGGGAGCATTTCTTCTACTGGGTATAATAGAACTCTCCAGTTTTGAAATGTGGTTTGCAGGTCTGGAGGTTAGCTATTGATTAAGGACTTCAGATTGCTTTCATTGTATAGAACAATAATGGGGAAGATTTAATTATCTGCTAATTCAGGTCAAAATCACCCTCCCATAAACTGGGGAAATTGACTATATCCCCTCAGTTCTTAGCTTTACTTTTGATAATGTGGAGTGGTAGTGTAACTCCATATTCAATTATTCTGTTGTGGTATGGTAGGGGAGTTCAGTTTAAAGCAATGGTGACTCATAAGTCAAGATTTGTAGACTACTATTTCATAGGGCAGTATAATTCCATAATCAGAAAGAGAAGAAAAGTCAATTGACAGATCAATGATTGGTATCACAAACACTTGATTAATATTTGATGAATATATTCTGAATTCACAGAGGAATCTTTGTCTATAGATAGACATTGGATGTAGGAAGAGTTCACACATGGATCACTAGTTCTGCACCTAGAGCTAGAATGTACAATAAAATAATATGTCCAGGGGAGGAAAAAAAAAAAAAAACAGATGAGGCTGGCCTAACCAGCTGTTCAGCTGTTACAACAACATAACTTTAATCTAGATTTTATTTTTTCTGTAACTACCCCAGTAAAGTTTGCACTTCCCTCTATTTGCAGTTCTTGCTTTTAGGTTCGTGACAATGTCCATTCTCACAGCTCATTGCCAATTTCAAACTGTGACACCATTGATGAGATAAATTCTTCTGTCTGTTGAGGCCTTGTATTTCTCATAACCTGGGTATTAAGATTGCTGTTGATGTGGTGTTAGATGGAATACACCAGATATGGGAATGGAGGTGCCACAATTCAGTCACTTAGTTTGAGGACAGGTTTTCTTATTAGTATCTTACAAGATAGAAACTTCTTTTCTGATGAATTATGTAAACTAAGGTTTGTGGCCCCTGATGAGAGTTGTGTTGCTATTTTGCTTCATGGAGTCCTATGTCTGCTAAAGGATCTCAAGGCTAGAGTGTAAAACAGATACATTTGGCCTAAACATAAAAAGAGAATGCAGCAGGCTATTTCCTCATTGGGACGATCACGTGGTGGCAAGATCAGCAGTTCTTATAAAATGCGGTATTCATTATTTGTACTCCAGCCAAATATGTGGATATTTCTGCTTTCAAAGCTAGTGATTCAATGAGCTTGGCATAGAATCTGTCTATTTTTCATGTGCACAGTATAAACTGAAAAGTAGGAGGTTATTAAAAGTACATAAAAAAATCCTTAGCTATAATACATGAGTAGAATAGATATCTGATTCCTGGGGTCCTATCTTTGTAGAAATGCAGGCATATTATTTCTTTGAAAGCACCACCCCCATTTTTATCTCTTCTGGTGGTACATTCTCTCCTCTACCTTTACACTCGTTACTTAATTCCAGCTGTCTCCTCTGTCACAGTCTACAAATTATTTCGTCAGTCTTTCTCTTTAGCTCAGCTGAATTTTAAGATCAATGAACTTACTTGCCAATTTGACAGGGCTATTAGTTGTTGTAACAATTAATTAAGCTTTACAAATTATTGTAACCTACGACAAGCAGTCTCTACATTGTTTAATCAGCACGCAATCCCACAGTTAAATTTGCCTGAAATAGACACACTGTTACACAAGGCAGATATTTTCAAACAGCTGTCCAGCTTAGAATTTTCCGGACACCTTTGGAAAAAAAAAAAATTACATTAAGCCTTCAAACAAGAATCTTCTGAAAGCACTTGAAAATGTCCTTTTCTCCTTCAAAACCTAATTTGTAGTCAAGCTAAGGTATAATGAGAAAGCAGTGTTCTGTCTGGTTGGTGTTTAGCACTAATTCAGGGAAGACAAAGCAACTAGAGAGCAGTATCCAGGAGGAGAGGGCACTAACAGCAAGGCTATGTAAACACACTTACCACATTTTCATTTATCTGGTTCATTGACTTTGTCTTGTGAAAATTATAGCCAAGGAGTGAAGCTGGTAATGTGAACAACTTCACGGCTGATTGTCACACTTAAAATATCATTCAACCTGACAAGCGAGATGGGAAGCCAACGATCTATCTACCTGTAAAAATCCACTTAGGTCTGCTCAGTGTTGAGAAACATGCTTCACAGGATAGCCCTGGCAAATACATTAGCTCCATAGTTGCATGTAAGATGACAGAAGTTGTGTTTCCAGAAACACTCTTTGTGTCTGGACTTTAGTTGAGGCTATAAAATGTTTGCAATACATAAACTGTCTTCGAATCATTATTTTAAAATGGCACATTTCCTTTTCTAAAGACATAAATGTATGTGTTAATTTATTCCCATCAGGGGAAACACTTTTTTTATGCTTGTACCCTTGTGAAAGCAAATAAGTGGAGAAAGAGGAAGAGACTGAAAGGGAGAGGAAGGGAGAGCATGGGAAGGCATGTTATGGGAACTCTGTATCCCCAGCATGATCTACTAATCACTAACTAGATCCATAGCACATCCATAGCAAGAATCAGTCTTGCATACCTATTCAAAGCTGTATGTGTCATTTGTGTACTTCCCAGTCGATTATGTCATCTATGAAACACCCTTGGTTTGCAGAAAAAAATAAAAACAAAACAAAAAACAGAAACCAATTCTGCTTCATGATTATGCCAACCATTGATTGATAAAATTTCATCACACGAGAAAGCCAGTGTCTGCTTCCTTGAACCATGGCTTCGAGCACAATGTATTTTATTTCTTCTGAGTGGTTCATTATATCATCTTAATTCAGTTTCCAGGTCGTGGTCTGGTTTCTTTCTTTTCTTTTTTCTAACCCTTTATTAAATACCTGTGCCTGCCACTATACTTACATTTCGGGGCTTTCTATTGACCTTTGTATTTCACAAAACAGATCCTAAGTTTTGAAAGATAATTGGCAGTTATATGAGTCCCAGCTCTAACCACAATCCTGTTGTATCTCTAGAAAATCTTCTATGGCTTCAGAGATAGTAAAATCTACTAAAATGAATACAGAAATTGAACCAGACTATTCTAGGTATCAACATATTGGTAGCTCAAGAACAGTGGGTTTAAACAAAGAATACCTTTGATGCAGATAAAGCTTATCAGTTAGATCTCTGAGTTGAAGGACAGCTTGTCTACTGATTGAGTTCCAGGATAGACAGGGCTACACAGAGAAATC
This sequence comes from Uromys caudimaculatus, assembly GCA_028551405.1. Taxonomy (NCBI): domain Eukaryota; kingdom Metazoa; phylum Chordata; class Mammalia; order Rodentia; family Muridae; genus Uromys; species Uromys caudimaculatus. Next base: position 74,693,932 of record CM052702.1, on the reverse strand, counting down.
CTGTCTCAAAAAGCAAAGCAAAACAAAACAAAAATAAAATAAAACTAAAACAAACAATCAAACAAACAAATAAGCAACAAACAAAAAGCCCCTAACAAGGGCCTCACTTGTTCAGCAGCTTAGTCCTTGCTGAAGGTTCCCTAGAGAGCTTGGTCTCTGCAGGGGCTGCTTTGGTCCTCTTCACTCGAACATTTGCCTCCAAGGAGTTTTTTACCATCTCCTCTCCATGGTTGTTTGGTCAGCTGGACCATTGCCCTGCTTCACTGGACTCCTGGTAGGTCCTTAACTCTTTAACTCCAAACCTTCCTCAGTGGCCATTTTGATATACTTTTAATTTGATAAACTTTGTTCTAATTTCAGGGGAAAAAAAAAAGAAATTTCCACCCATGTGTTACAAGATGTTGTGGTTTTTTTCTAGGGCTTATTTTGCTAATTTAGTTTAGGTTTTGGGTACTTCAGTTTGTCTTTATGTTACAGGCAGTCACTATGTAAGCCAGGCTGGCTTCAGTGTTCTTGCTGAGCCTCCTGAATGCTGGGTTGATGAGCAGGGTAATGCCTCAGTTCATGTGCAGTGTATAACTTTAGCCAGTAGCATACATATGAAATATTTTAAAATATTTTTTGAGATTTTCATGCATATATGCCTTATATTTTGGTTATATTGATTCACTATCCTCCTTACTATCTCTCTTAGATTTCACCCCTATAGCTTTATCCTTTATCCCTATCCATATTCCCTCCTATTTCATTTTTTTTAATTTTTTTACAAGCCACCAAAGCAGATTAATGATGCTCATATAATCATAAGTGAGAGGGCATCTCCTGAAGCATTGTTTACCTACCAGAGATCAGTTTCTTAATCTGGCACCATCTTTCGTAGCAACCATAAGCTGATAATAGCTTCACAGATAGGAGTAGGGGCCTTGTGAGCCTTCTTCCCTACTCCATTCTGCCAGGAATGCTTACTGAATTGACTTGTAAGTCAAGAAAAGGCATCCACAGATGATAGGACTTCATGAGTACAATAGTCATGTACAGAAGACATTTGGGTTTTATTCAGTTCCTACATGGTCTGCTCTGAAAGTCTTTCTGTCTTCTCATCTGCAATGGTCCCTAAGCTTTGGGTTATAAGGTATAATTCCGAGGTCCAATTTCTGCTTAGTTTTAAATACACATTCCATCATCAAGTGCCAATCAATTATAATGTCATGAATTAACTTTGTCCACGCACAAAGAAGCTTCTCTGATGACACCTGAGACTGCACTAAGCTATGGGCATAGAGATTTGTGTTTACTGGACAGCCACCTAGGAAAGACTAGAGGCATGCAAGTGACTATTCTGAAGATGGTACAGAATTTTTGCATGGCAAGGTCCCCAGAGACTTTGAGCCAGGATTGCTTCTTGCTGCTGATACGCCTTTTTCTGTCACTATAATACAGCCTAATGATTTCTGGGCATTAGTTCAACATATTGAGAAGATTCTGCAGATTAACATGAAAATGAACTCTTATGTAGTTACCTTGTGCTGACAAACTGAGGATTTCATAATTCCTATTAATGATTTTATAAAATTCTGAAATTCATACAAGTAATTTTGAGTCCTTTAAAATTTGCAAATAGGGCTGTGTAAACCTTCATGTGTCATAGGCTAATTACACTATGATAAGAAAGCATACTTGGTGCAAATTTATGATCAGGGACATCACTCTAAGTTCTAGGTTAGCCATGAGACCATTATCTGGTAACTAAATATCATAAACTGAGAATGAACAATTTATTGTGCAAGAAAGAAAAAAGAAAATATTGACTAGTTTATCTATATAAAACTTCAGAATAATAAGAAGCTAGGCAGATGATTTGTCTATTGACAAAACCATACAGACTTATAATGTAAAAATTATTGTTTTAAACTTATAATGATCATAATGGGTCTACATAATATATAACCAATGTTTAGTCAGGAACAAATCTTATGGAAAGGCATAAAAGTATTTCTGCTGTAATTCTTTGTCATTTTAGACATGAAATATCATCTTGAAAATGCTTTGAACTTATGGAATGTAAAGATGTTTGGGAAAACATGTGATTAATTATTCCAACAAAGTATAAGAAATAACCAAAAGTGAACAATTGCTTAGCTTTCTTCAGCTTCTTCCAGTTTGAATGACAGTTTTCCCATGTATGAATTTTTTATCTTTTATCTTTAATTTTCTAAAAATTCTTTTCTTTTCTGTCTGGCTCACAAAGAGTTAACAAGTTCAGATCCTAGTAATTAAATCCTTTTTCTTTTTCATTCTGGCTGCAGACAGTAAGAGTTGATTACCAGAAGCTAGGGGCCTCTTGCCTTAGAATAACAAAGAGTTAAAGAAAGGTAAATATTACCAAAAGTAAACAATGTATGCCCTCAATTCTGTCCATTGCTACTTTCCTCAGAGAACTGGTGCCCTGGCTGGTCTGCAGCAGCATGATATTGTTGCTTTAGCAAAATAGTAGTGTGTTTACCTCCAGGATCCTTGAGTTTCCCAGATGAAAATTTTTTCTCAGATAATTACATTTCAATATACTTCAAACTTTGGAATGTATTGTAGTGGTGTAATAAGTTGTAAGTAGTTGTAATGGCTTTCTGTATATTCTTCTGTTTTTAGAAATCTATCTCAATGCTGACATTTCATGCAAAATTCACTTGGCACTTGTTGTACTTACTCAATTGAATGATAATGCATTGCTACTCCGAACAACAGTGTTTTCTCAAAATTTAATTTTTCTTTAAATATTTTTAGTTATAATGTACCTTAAAAATATTAATGCCCATGTCTGTTCAAGTTGGTCAGTAGTACTGCCATAAAATATTCATCTAGTTGGCTGTGCTTCCAGAGAGAGACAGGGTTTTAGGAGTAGGCCACAGGTAGCTGTTAGTAACAAGCATGTAGCATATGCTTCTCAAATTCTTTCCCACCTGGTTCCACAAAGGATCAATCTTGGGCAAAAGAAAGTCTTAAACCTGCTTTAATAGCCATTCTTCCTAAGGTCACTATGGAAGATGGACATGGTGAAGGGAAATCTGACCAAAGAAATGTATAATTTTATGTTAACATTTACCGACTTTTCATCCCAGCTACACTTAAGCGGCTCCTATTATAAATAGAGGTTGAGAGAAACTATATATTTTTTTTAAATTAATAGGCTCTATAATGTGTGTTTCCATATTATTCATGTGTGGCAGGCTTGGTATCCAGTATAGCAATCTGAAAATGTATGAATCCTTGAAGACAGGAGCTTGATAGACCATTATTGTCATTATCCTTGGAAGAAATTGAAGTAGTTGTTGTGGAAAAGCACTTCAATTTTCTTGAGAAGAAGATCATGAAATAACAAGACCTTTCTGCTAGAGGGGAAGCTTGTGAACACATGACCTTGAACTGTTCCAAAAAGTATCAGCATGCTGTCACATTTCATGATGTGACTAAACCAAAGCAATCCTCAACAGATATTGGAGCCATATTGTCTAAACTTTCAAGTAACTTTGCTTCATGCACGTGTTGTCACAGTCCAAAGTGGACTAGTAACTGACCTGGCAGAATTGAAAATATCCTAAAGAAACAAACATGTGTCTCAACTTGACTGTAAGATAATTGAAACAAGGGGCCCAAAGAAATGGGAATTCCTTTAGGAATCTTGTGTTGGAAGAAGGAAAAATTCCCAGAGAGAGGAAGAAATTTTCCTCAAATAATATATGAGACAGAAGTCTAGACAATGAAGGGCTAGGGGCAGTACCCTAGCTGTTGACTAGACTATGGATATATTCATATGCTGGATCATGTTTTTCAATTTTAATTACTTCAAGACCCTAAAGATGGACTTGAGGGCTTTTTCTAAACCTTTTTTTCCCCTCTTCCCTTGTACCTACACTAAATAGAACTTCTTATTCTGCTTCTGCTTTTAATTTGATTTTTAAAGTAAGGTTATTAAGGACAGTAGTTAGGCCTGATTTAAAGCACTTAGGTTGTGAATCCTAAAACTGATAACAAACTAATTTAAAAATGGAAGACATGGCTGCTTCATGGTACGGGTAAATGATAGTTTTGGGGTTTTTTTAGATATGGGGGAGAGTCAGAGAATGAGAGATCAAGAGAGGGAGGGATGGAGAGAGAGAGAGAGAGATCAAGAGAGGGAGAGAGAGAGAGAGAGAGAGAGAGAGAGAGAGAGAGAGAGAGAGAGAGAGAGAACAGCCAGAGACATCTGGAAGATTCCAGATCGGAAAGAGAAAGTAAACTGAACATATCCAGTAGACTGGACTTGGCCAGGGCTATCTTATAAGAAAGTATGGAATAACAGGAAATAGAGACTAGAAAAAGTATCATGAGTGGAACAGAAGAAGAGCAGAGAGAGAGGGAACACAGTGTGTGAATAGTTAGGTGACAAGGAGAATGAGACCTGTACACAGGGAAGCCCAAGAGCTGGAGTGAGTTTAGTGTAAGGTAGGGTGAGAAGGACTAGGATACAAACATGGATTTTGAAATGTTTAACAAGTACTTGTAATATTGAAGGAGTCTCATCCCACAGACAGCCACACGTTCCATCTAATGGAAGTAAGGGAAATGGCTCATTTTAATAGACAGGAATCAGCTTCACAAGCTTCCAAGGAATACTGGCTCTTTTTTCTTCTTAGTTAAATTTTTTATTGGATATTTTATTTATTTACATTTCAAATGTTATCCCTATTCCTGGTTTCCTCTCTGGAAGCCCCGTATCCCCTCCCCCTCCCCCTCCTTCTATAAGGGTGCTCTCCTACCTACTCCCACATGCCTCCCTGGCATTCCCCTGGGGCATCTAGCCTTCACAGGACCAAGGGCCTCTCCTCCCATTGATGCCAGACAAAGGCATCCTCTGCTACATATGTGACTGGAGTCATGGGTCCCTTCCTGTGTATGTTTTGGTTGGTGGTTTAGTCCCTGGGAGCTCTGGGGCATCTGGTTGGTTGATATGGTTGTTCTTCCTATGGGGTGGAAAAACCCCTTCATCTCCTGCAGCCCTTTCTCTCACTCCATCATTGGGGACCCCATGCTCAGTCCAGTGGTTGGCTGGGAGCATCCACCTCTGTATTTGTAATACTCTGGAAGAACCTCTCAGGAGACAGCTATATCAGTCTCCTGTCAGTAGCACTTCTTGGCATTCTCAATAGTGTCTGTGTTTGTCGTCTGTATATTGGATGTATCTCCAGGTGGGTCAGTTTCTGGATGGCCTTTCCTTCAATCCCTGCTCATTCTTTTAAAAAACTGCCAGGTAACTCATACCCAAAAGGACATGCATGCTATGATCTCACTGATAAGAAGATATTAGCCAAATAAATAAATAAATAAATAAATAAATAAAAAAGAAGATAATACCTAGGATACAAGCTACAGACCTCAAGAAGTGAAACAAGCAGAAAGGCTCAAGTGAGGATACTCCAATCCTAAATAAAACAGGAAAGGAGGTAGATGGAGGGAGGAACATAGGTCAGAAAAGGGAGGGGGAAAAGGGAACAGGGTCAGGTATGGGGGTGGGACAGGAGAAAACCCAGAGGGCTGAGAGATGGGGAAATCCTCTACAAAGTACCAGAGACCAGGGAGGTGAGATACTCTCATGACTCAAAGGGGTGACCTTAGCCAAAATGCCTAACATCGGGGAAGGGAAGACGAAGAGTCCACTTCCAGTAGATAGATAGGTCCTCTAGTGGAGGGACTGGGTTACTAATCCACAGTCAAAATTTCTGACCCAGAATTGTTCCTGTCTAAAAGAACTGCAGGGACAAAAATTGGAGAAGAGACTGAAGGAAAGACAGTCCAATGACCAGCCCAATTTGGGATTTATCTCATGGGGGGTGGGAAGCACCAAGGCCTGACACTATTATTGATGCTATGATATTCTTACAGACAGGAGCCTGGCATGGCTGCCCTCTGAGAGGTCCTACCAGCAGATGACTGAGACAGATACTTACACCAAACCACTGGGCTGAAGTCAGGGACCCCTATGTTTTAATTGGGGAAGGATTGAAGAAGCTGAAGGAGAGAGATACCCCATAGTAAGACCAGCAGTCTCAACTAATCCAGACCTCAGGGAGCTGCCAGAGACTGAACCACCAACAAGGAGCATACATAGGTTGTTTGAGGCCCCTAGCCCATACACAGCAGAGGTCTGGTTGATCTGGCCTCAATGGGAGGGGTTGCACTTAATTCTGGAGAGACCTGAGGTCCCAGGGAAGGGAGAGGCGTTTTGGGCAGGGAGCACCCTCTCAGAGTCAAGAAAGAGGAGGAATGGAATGAAGATCAGTAAAGGGAGTACTGAAGGAGAGGCAATGACTGTAATGTAAATAAATAAAATCATTTTTAAAATAACTGCCAGAAGCCCTCCTATAAACCAGATTGAACCTCCATATGATATCTGGACTGACTTTAGCAATTTGGGAAATATGGGTTTCCTTTGTACCTGAAAATTAACAGAGTGGGCTTACAAAGCCATTGCTTTGCTATACATTGTGACACATGTCTAGAGGAACCACCACTCTGGGCATGTGAAGAAGAGATTGAACTCAAAGTTCAAGGCAAGAGGGCAATGCCCTCTGACAAAAATATAAAATAGAAGAAACAACCATAGCTTCCATTTACACTTGATAGCAAATTAAAGCTATCAGTCTCTGTTGTAAGGGTTATTATTGTTATGATGAAATACCATGACAGAAGAAACTTGGGGCAGAAAGGATTTATTTAGCTTATGCTTTTCTACATCATGATTTATCATCAAAGAAGTCAATATAAGAATTCAAGCAGTACAGGAATCTGGAGGCAGGAGCTAGCACAGAGACCATTTAGAAGGGCTGCTTACTGGTTTGCTCTTCCTAGATTCCTCAGCCTGTTTTCTTATAGAAGATAAGATAACGAGACCAGGGATACCTCCCTATTAATCACTAATTAAGAAAATGTCCTTCATTCTTGCCTGCAACCAAAGTTTATAGAGACATTTTCACAATTGCAGCTCCCTTATTGCTGATGACTCTAACTTGTGTCAAGCTGATATAAAAATAACAGGACATTCTCAAAATACAACGAATGATATTACAATGAGTGATATTTTAGATGTGACAATAAAACTTAAAAAAAAAACCCTAAACAATATTAAGTGATCCCAGTAGATGTTTATTATATAGTTAATTTTTCATTTTTCTTTCAAGAAACACAGCCTGAATATTTGAAGACATGGTGCAGATTCATAAGACGTGTGTGCTTTCTTGTTCTGTATTTGCCAGTGTGCATGCATACTCTCTCTTTCTCTCTTTGTCATTTTAGTTTAGGCATAACTGTTTTTCAATGAATATGTTTGAATATTTCCTAGGCAATATTTAATGATAATTTCTGCTCTGCTTCACAATGACATTTTAGGAAACTCATTTCAGTATTTAATAACTATTGCTCCTCTAGGGTAATGTTCTTTATAGCCAACTTAAATTACTTACTCTGTAGCTTAACACCATTTGTCGATTTGTCCATGGCCATCTTCTTCAGAGGCTATCAATTAGAAGATAACCACTAAGTTATTTCCAATTCACATTCTGATGTTTCATTTGCTGGTTTGATTGTTATTTCCTCACATAGAGCTAAATGCTGTGAATTACTCACCACCATTCATATTCAGATATGAACTTATTGCAGTAGATACAAACAACCATAAGTAAAATAAGAGGAAGAAGAGGAAGAGGAAGAGGAAGAAGAGGAAGAGGAAGAAGAAGAAGAAGAAGAAGAAGAAGAAGAAGAAGAAGAAGAAGAAGAAGAAGAAGAAGAAGAAGAAGAAGGGTTCTTAAAAAGGCTTAGTGAATGTGAAATTATTTGAGTTAGACTTTGTCATTCAGTAGCAAAAAAGAAAAAAAAAAAGAAAAAGGAAACTAGTCTAGCCTATTATTTTCGTTATAAATTTTGTGTTAATCTGTCTAATCCTTAATAATGTTTTGTTATAGAGAACTACAATATATATGTTACATCTGAGTTAATTTACCAAGTAATCCCATGTTCTCATGTTGGGTGAAGGAAATAACTGAGGCCTGGTAACAGACAAAATGGTGACTTGTCTCTAGAAATGAAAGATCTTCACATAGATCTTACAACTTACCAAATCACTTGCAGGATGAGGCTAGAGCTGAGACAGTGGTGGGGGCAGGACTATTCAGGCAAGACTACTCCTTATGCTTAGAACTGCATCGCTTTTGTCTTCCTCTGAAATCTAAATTTTGTATCATAACTGTAAAAATGAATTTATTGGTAGGCACTGAACTTTTCTTTGTTCATCTCTCTTACGTTACTACTATAGAGTCTCTAGCTGAACGCAGTTAACTCTACTCAAATTGTCCCAGTGTTGGCAGTGGTGCCCCTCACAACCCACCCCAATGTTCTGAGTTCCCGAATGAAACACACAGACATACACAACCTTATATTTTAATATGCCTTAAGCAGCTCAATGGCTGGACCATTTTTAAACTTCCACATGGCTAACACGCTCTCCTCTGATATTCTTGAGTTATTACTTACTAAAACGTATATTCCATCTTGGCTGCTCCAGACACAGACATGCACCCCTCCCACACTGAGTTCCCCAGCACCCACATGGAGGCTAGGTCTTCTACACCTCAAGCATGGCTTCTACTCCTTTCCCAGCATTGTGGCTATATCCTTCTCTCTGCTCTTTTCTCAGTGCCTTGCCTGGGAATCCTAAAGTCCTGCCTCTGTCACCCTGCCCAGCAATTGGCTGCAGCCAAATTAATTTACCAATCAAAACCAACTGGGGACAGGGGGACAGCATTTTATGTGTGGGCTACAGTTTCTCCTGTAATTTTGGGGACCAAGTTAACATAATATAATCAGCATTATACCAAATCCACATTATTCTAGCAATACGGCTGCTCTGATCATCTCGAATACCTTCTATGTGTGTGTGAAATGGCTGGACTGCAGACATGTTCTTAGTAGAAACCATTAATTCCTCTTGTTGGAATTCTTTAATACACACTTTAACCTCAAACAATGATGTCTAACTGAGGGCCAGGTAAAGTGACAATTCAAAGAAAGATTTGTCAGAATGAGTCAGAGATAGAATATGCACAACTCTCTGGATAAAAGCTATTTAAGAGCAGCACAGGGAGAGTGAAGACAGTTCAGTCAATTCCAGTTGGTCACTGGGAGTCAGTGCAATGAGTGCAGTGCAGCAGAGTTGAGTTCATTCATGAGATCATGCAGTTCAGTGCAGGTAAACAGAAGCAGCTGAAGTCAGAGAATAAGAAGGAGCCAGATAATTTGAACAAATTGCCACAGTTAGTTTGAGGCTAAGCTGAGCAATTGGGTGAGAAGCTGAGAGAAGCCAATTGAATCAGTCAGCTTGGAGAAGAGTTTGAGTAAGAAGAGCTGAATTGAACCAACAGGATAAACTTCATAAGAAACTAGAAAGGGTGAACTTGTTCAGCAGTAAGCTTCTAAGATGACAGTTACATCAAGTGAATAAAAGTTAGGTTTTCAGAATATGTTGAACAAATTTGCTTTTCCTAGTGTTCACTACAAATTATTTCTTTAAATAGGCTATAGAGAACAGGAAACTAATGCTAAGACTGTCAGGGACCCTTACAATTCCAGTAACAGTGCTATGTTAACTTTTCTACTTTATTAATATAAAATCAATTCATATGCACATTTTGATATGTTATCTTCATTCGACAAACAAACAAAATTGGTGTTTGCAGTAAAAGATAGGGGATATGTTGACAGTCTCTTAATTTAAGGTAACTAATTATGTTATTTGTAAGTTAATTTTCACTGGATAAAAGCAGAAAAATACCATAGGAGGTTGTTTCTTCATCTCAGTCCATGAAACCATGGAAAGATGATTTAAAGGCTATGAACATGTACTGCTTTTCTAGAGAACCCAAGTTCATTTCCAAGTATGCATAAAAGTTAGGTGAAAACCACCCGCAACTCCAATTGCAAGAGGATCTGAGACTTCTGACATTTAGACACCTGCACTCATGTGCACACACACACACAGACACATGCACACACACATGCTCACACACACACACACACACACACACACACACACATACACATATATCAAATTTTAAGTTTATTTTAGCATCAGAAGACTTTCTTTATTGTGAAATTTTCTTGTAAGTTAATAAAATTATTAAGCATAAATGTAAAAGTTCATTTGTAAATTTTATAGCTTACGCTAACATTAATATTTTATTTAAAATATAATACAATATAAAGAATGTGTGGAAAAAATTAGGACAACCACCTCTTATCTGTCTCAATCCTGTTATCCCATCTATCCATAAAAGTGAATAGCACTACCACAGTTTTCATTCTCTGGGAAATAGCCCTGTGCTTCCAAATTTAGAGTTGAATGTATCTACAGTGAGCTGAGAGAATTTAGAATCATCACTTGTAGGAAAGGTACAAAGGAAGTGAAATTGAACTAACAGCTTTGGTGTACCTGTGGGGAAAGCTTGGATATCTATGGTCCATAGCAGACTTCCCATGCTGCTATAGAAGAGTCTTAAGGTCTTCTGTTCAAATTTTCAGTATATAATGTTCCTAAGGAATACAACTAGAGTATGATGTATTTATGAGGCTGAAGTAATCTTTGAATAACAAAACAAGGTGAAAAGAGTGAGTGTTTCTTGAAGGCATATATATATATATATATATATATATATATATATATATATATATATATATATATATATATTCACAACACATCTTTCCTAAGGCCGTCAAAAAATGACACATCTCTCCTCTTGAAGGTAATAAGAGATAGTTAATTCTGGAGAAATTTTAGGTGACCATGACCTGGGAACATAGGTTAACATTTTACCAAGTTCTGTGTCCCAATCTGGAATCCATTTCATGAAGGTTATAGTTGCACAGAACAAAGAGAGTCACAAATCAAGGAAAGTTAACACTGTAAGTTAACAAGCATTTGTGGGTACATTAGAGCAGTGGTCACATTAAGATGGATTGACCTTTGCTATACTCGTCATTTCCTATTTGATAATATCCTTAGTATTTTGTTTGGTAGAAAGTAGTCTTCTGTTAAGGCAACAGATTCTAAAAAGATTCTATTAGACACAGGATATTAGTCCCATAGAAGTGGGCAACTGATGACTAGTGTGCAGCACCTAGGTAAGATAATTAGCCTTTGACTGTGAACATTCTAATCTCTCTTTTTTCCATAGTTTTAATCTGTCTTTATAGGTATAGCTTCTTTCAAGAAATTTGCATAGAAAAAGATAATGTAACCAGGAGATGGTGGTGGACTCCTTTAATCCCAACACTTGAAAGGAAGAGGCAAGTGGAACTCTAAGTGCCAAGGCTAGGTTGGCCTACCAAGCTAGTCCTAGAGCAGCCAAAGCTATACAAAGAAATCTTGTCTTGGAACAAAACAAAGAAAAGTGTAATGTAGGTGGGGCATAAGAAGACCACCAAGTATAAATATCCAAAGGGTATCTGTTAGAGGGTCTGAGGGCACAATATGATCTAAGAATTATGGAGTTAATCATGGCAACACAATAGTAACCCCTCGAAAGCAAGCAGATGGGCAGTAAACTATGTGGTGCCAGAAGAAAGTGGAAGATCAGAAAGTCCCTCATTCAAAAATATTTCAAAATACCTCTTCCACAAATTTACCAGATAAAGTATCATTTAATCTTCAGGAGTCAATAAAACCAAAACCAGAATATAACCAGGGAATAAATTAACTACAGGAAAAAGTTGATTTACCTGATGGGACAAAGAAGAAATAACAAAGACTTAATAACGGTTTGTGTATTTATTGAGAAGTATGTATCTATATCTAAAGTGAGAGATCTAAATTTTATACTATTGACTTATTAGATCAAGAATATCTTCATTCCTACTTATATATTTATTCATCTACTTTTATGGTGCAGAGGAATGAACCCAAGGACATCAACACATGGTAAGCAACATGCCACTAGTAACCTACATCTTCAGACTATGGTATTTTAATATTTTGCACATCATCTTTAACAAAATTTAAATGTCTATGCTGTTAGATATAGCTCAGAGGAAAATATGGCTTTAGTATGTGCCCTAGATTCAACCTGTAGTTAGTGCCAAAAATAATCAACTAATTTACATTAAAACACCAGTAATGATCAAAAAGAGAATATCTTTCAGGAACACAAATAAATACCCTTCACTAAAACATTATCTATCCTAACAGTTAAGATGTTGCAAATTAGATTTGTCTCTGATGTGAAAGTAGACATCAAATTTTCAAATTCAGTTAATGGAATCCATTCCATTGTTAAGTAAAATAAATATCAGTTGATTATATGAGAACATCAGAAGGATCATCTGCCAAAAAGCCATGCTGATTCATTCCAGAGACTCTCAGCAGCTAGAATACAAGGTAATTTTTCAGCTGAATGAAAGGAAAATGCTTTAAAAACTTGTAGCAACACATGTATTAATATAAAACTCAAAGCTTTCCTAAAGAAATCAGGAACAATGTTATGATGTTAGTATCCATGGTGGGACGTCAGTAGTTAGATGCCCACACACAATGCGAAATTCCAATTAAAAACAGTCCTTACCTTTCTAACTTAATTAACTATAAATGAGTAATAAATATAAATTGTATAACTGTGACTTACAGAAGATAGACAGGGAAAATACTTATTTGTGCTTAGAAGAACCAATGGCATGCAATCAATTCAGCATACGATCTAAATAATATAAATATATAAATACATATATATATATATATATATATATATATACACACACACACACACACACACACACACACATCCAACACCAGAGCATAAAGGGAAAATATTCATAGATCTAAGAGATTAGAGTAAGAATGTAATTATTTTCAACATTGAATGGAATTTGCAGATGGAACCCAGCAGAAAGAGATGGAGTCATAGTCTAGACCAAACATATAGCACATTACAGCATGCATCTTCTTCTTAACCACATAAAGAAATACTCTGAGGTAGGTCACATTAGAGAACAAATGTGTTTAAATGAATTTGGGAAGAAGATAGAAATCAAATGCTGAATTAGTTTCTGGTCCATAATGGGATGAGATCAGCAACTGGTAAGATGAGAAAATTCACAAATGTAGAATTTACTAGTGCAGTATTAAGTATCAATGTTTCATAAAGGAACAAAATCATTAAAGTTACTGAAATAACAAATACATGATAAATTATTTTTTCTTAGAGTTTGTTGCATTTTGTTTATTATATCATGTAGGCTAATAATGAACATTTCCAGCATTTATAGTTTTTTGATACCTATTACCATTTGATTAATACATTTTTTTTTAAATTTTGGTTGAATAACTTAAATGAATAAATGCAAAGAAAAGCTTTTCTGATTTTTGACCAAACACATAAAATGTTACAATCATTTAAATATAGCACAGATCCTCTTGTCCTTTCTTTGATGCCATATCTCTACCTAATTGTTTCATTGACAATCAAAAGTATATTTCAAAGTGAAAATCTTTTATTCTGGTAGAGGTAAAGTGTAACCAAAGCAATATATAAAGGACTACTAAGACACAGAAGTGTGTGTAATAAGCGGCACTACTGAAATAGGCTGTAAGGATACTGAAGTCCAAACATGAGACATTGATGTCAGCATGGATATACTCTTCATGTTAGGGTATGATGATGGAAGGAGAATCTCATCACCATAACCTAAAAATCTGGAAGCAGAACAAATTCAGGACAGCAAAGAGCAGATGTTCCCTGTGGGGAATTAATATGAGGCTATGACATGAATATATGCAGTATTTCAGAACTACACAGGGATGTAACTTTGAATTCAAACATCGCTAAACATGTTCTTCTGTCACTTGGTACATAATATGTGAGTACATGTGTTTCATCTATAACATGCCACAAATAAGAGAAATTTTTTTTTAGACTTAAAATGACTTAGCTTTTAATACTATATCAAGTAGTATTGAATTACGAGGGAATCTTACAGCTTATCCAGCTCTTTGTCATTACATGGAATTCTATGATAGAATATCTTATGCTGTCAAAATTTCAATTCCTTAGAAGTGGTGAGTTGTCAGTTTGAAAGTGAAAATATATTGTTATAGCTATTCATTGTTCACATGTATAACTCTCGACTCTGACTCAAGTTAATATATTCAATCTTTCATTCATTTTTATTTTTTTAACATGCTTATTTAGTGTCCCTTTTTTCTAACCAATTTGTGGATGCTGCAATACAAAGATGAATGACATTGAGAAGCATAGAGATATGTTTTAAGTAGTATATGCTATGTGGAAACAGTTTCTGATGTTCAAAGAGTTAGAAGCAACAATATTGGGACCAATACTGAATGACTTTCTGTGTCATGTACGGGCATTAGAATGTACCAATAAGAATGAAGTTTAATAGCATTTTCAGTCATAGAATAACATATAGATACCTATATTTTAAAAGTTTTCCATATAAACTGATGAGGAAAATTGAGAAAGGCATTGAAAATCTATGAAGTGCCAAGATCTTGGGATATGAATGTTAGTGAGAAATGATTTCAACTTTAAAAGAATTTAGAATTCTGATGTTTACACACTTCAAAAATATAAAATAAAACATCTTTGCATTAAAGGAAGAATATCTGACTGTGTGAATGTCAGAGAGCCAAATGGTGAAAAGCTGTTTGTTCTGGGGTTGTCTGAGTAGCTTCATAACATAACTTTACAGATAAGAGTTTCAGAGACAGAGACAAGCTGTGTAAGGCACAAGGTGCTGAGTTAAGCTCTGTCCTTGCAGGGAGGTATCAGAATATGTAAAAACCACTAAGTAGGATGAGAAGTGTATATTTTGTAATATCACATATGCAGGTGTTATTGAAATAAAGAGGAATATTCATAAGGTTTTATACAGTGAAAAGATATTTTGAATTCTATTGTTGCTAACAAGTGTAATTTAGAATGGGAGCCATAATACAGTAAAAACACACAATTAGATTAGATAATGAAAACTACAAGTACTTTTTTTTTTAAAAAAAGGAAAAGTATATATTAATGCTAAAGATACAGTATGTAATGTTTTGTTCAATGCATAGAGAGTGGATTTCTGAGGATTGCGAACTTGGAAATTATCAGACACTTGTAGTGAAAGCAGAAAGGGGGTAGGAGGGTATGGAAGTTCATCTACTTCATTAGAAAAATAGAATCTGAGGAGCCAGTGTGCCATGGCTAGGCAACACAGAATGCTAAGAATTGTGAAATAGAGCAAGACATTGGATCCTCTATGTACATATTGGATTAATGTTTCCTGTTGGTACCAACCTATAGCCTCTTCCTCACTCTAGTCAGCCTCAGAGATGATAATACAAACTGGGCTTCAAAGATAGCTAAACAGTGCAAGCAGACCTGGACATATTTAAGGAATCTACTTCCAGTGATTAGATGGGAGGGCAATGTTCTCTGGGGTCCACCTGACCCCAGAAGTCTGAGGGTGATGATATATGATTTCTTTCCCTGTCTTTTCTTTCTTTACCATGAAGCTTAGTATTTTTGCCAAGATCGTCTCATAGCCAGTGTAGATGAAAAATGTCTAGTGGAAGGTGTAGCAATGTTACCAACCATTTAAGGTTATATACTAAGATAATCTGAGACTGGCTTTTGCTCAAAATCCACAGCTCCTCAACATGATTGAAAATCATAATAGAGCTCATAATTTTTTGTATTCATGTTTATTAATGTGTATGTGCCCACGTATATGCCAATGGTGTACAGGTTCCTTGGGTAATCAGAAGATAGTATCATATTCCCATGCCCTGAAGTTACAGACCATTTTTAGTGACTCAAAGTGAGTGCTGGAAAGCTAATTGAAGCCCTCTGTGGGAGCAACACATTCTCTTGTCTAGTCAGCCTCTCCAAGTTTTTTCTAATTTTAATTTTGGAAAATTTATTATTTAAGGATTTCATTTATACATACATATACATGTGTGTGTGTGTGTGTGTGTGTGTGTGTGTGTGTGTGTGTGTGTGTGTGTGTGTGTGTATGTGTGTGTGTATTGGCTTCTGCTCCTCCTCGTTTGACAGGGGCCAAGCCCCAGCTTTGGCCAAGACCAACAGGGGAGACAAGGAGTGGGCAAGTAGTTAATCAGGCACCAGGATCAAAGAGAAACTTGCAGCCTGACTGGCTGACTGTCAGAGTACTTCTTTATTTATACAGAAAACAGTAGGCAAGGAAAGATTCATGTTGTTGCAAAACATAGAGCAGATGATAGATAGATAGATAGATAGATAGATAGATAGATAGATAGATAGATAGATAGATAGATAGATATTTCCTAAACAGGTGATTTAACTTCCTCTTGGTCATAAGACTAGTCCATATTGATAAACTGTGATAGAACAAAGCTGACTTTTGCAATCAGTTTCCTTCATCAACTCCATAATAAAATGTTGAGGAAACTTTGGTTCCAAGGGCACTAGACAGGAAGAAAATCTCCAAGCCAGCCTGGGAAGATTGTCAAGTACCAAGAAGTTTATTATTTTGTATCAATGGTCATAGTGTGAATTGTCATTAGACACAAGAAAAATCTTCAGGCCAAAGCTGCTGCAGTTATGATTCAATTTCTTCCATAATACAATGCTTATATCTTTGTAAAATTGTTTTATATGTTAAATGCTGGCATTCTTTGTTCCTTGGTCATACAATACCACAGTGGCCCTAAATGAGCTAATTTTTCTAAGAAAGGGAGTCTTAATACTTCATTTTTAAATATTTATCCACACTGTTCTTTGACAGTTTAGCTCCTTGTATGACATATAACTCCAGACAATCTTACTTTTTGCTGTATCTTACCATATGTGCCCCAACCTCAATATTTTATGTCATGTAATTGCCTGGAAGCATAGTTAGAAGAGGTTTTAACCTGATCTAATGCCAGTGTCTTTAGTTCATTGAATTAGTTTACCCGTTTAAGTTTACTTTGTTCTGATTATCCTACTCCTGAGCAAGTATAGGGGCAAATAGCTCAAGAATAACTTGAACTTAAAGCCTCATAAGGACATCTCTGTTGTGGGAAATATTAAAGAGAAGGAATGTATCATGTTCCCACACTATTCCCTGATTCTCTCAGCCCTGGCGGGATAGCCAGCCATGCACTGCAAGCAATGGCCAACCTGCTTTTATCTCATGGCTCCACAATCTCTCCACCTAGTTCACTAGGTTCCCACTGGCGGGTCACTACCACGCCAGCCCCATGCTTCAATACCCCTATGACCTCTGTGGTGCACATCAGGCAAACCCACACTTTGCTGCTATACCTTTATCTCTGGAACCCAGACGAGCTGCCATGTGAAGGAAAACACAACACAAACCTACCTCAGAAACAATAGTAACTCAACAACTAAAACCTAATCTTGTAACCTTTATCAAAATCTGATTCCTCTGGTGGCGAGTACTTGCTGATCCACCATGATACCAGGAGACTCTAGTAGCTACATCTTACCTATCTGCTGTCCCCATTCCAAAAGGATCCTCTATCTCTCCTCCTCCTCTCTTCCCCTCTCTGATCTGGAAGTCCTACCAACTCACCCAGCAATTGGCTTCTTTATACATTAAAGAATTGGTTCACCAGAAGTCACATAAGTATGTAACTCACCCCTTGTCTGAAGCCACCTCTAGGAGGGCAGAATTAGCAGAGTAAAACAACCCCAGGGCCATCCACAACAATCTCTGGTTATATTGAACCAAAGCCTTCAGAGTATAAGGAAGACCTTTAAGTAGGGCTAGATAAAGATTTCTTTCTAAAACCAGGAGGGGAAATATGTTTAGGGCTTTCTCAAGACGCTTGGAAGCAGAACCCCTGGGAGAAAGCAAAAATGATTCATAAGAAAATTTTCCTCAGTCCAATATTTTCAAGTTGTACAAATATTAAAAGGCTCCAGATCATACAACATGTGGAAATAAAGACCAAAATTGGAAGTCTTCATCACATCAATTGCATTATTTGACTCAGTTTTGCTGGATCTTTGTCAAGCAGTTGTGCTGGCATTATGACTTCTGCTATTCCCATTTAGATATGACTGTGCCATTCCTCCTCCTCTTCCTCCTCCTCCTCCTCCTTTTCTTCTTCCGCCACTAAGTGAGAATTAGTCCTGCCCTTAATTGTGTGGTTCTGGGGCCATTCACTTGAGTATAAAAAATCCCAATGGCCAGCTCTAAAAGAATGATTCTTTCATCAAACTCCTAGAATTCTAACACCGATCTCTCGTAGACCTTTAACCACTGTCTCTACTCGCCATGGGCCCCAACTGCTCCTGTTCCTCAGATGGATCCTGCTCCTGCGTTAGGTCCTACAAATGCAAAGAATACAGATGCACCTCCAACAAGGAAAGCTGCTGCTCCTGCTGCCCCGTGGGCTGTGTGAAGTACTCCCAGGGATGCATCTGCAAAGAGGCTTCCCACTTCCAAGTGCAGCTGCTGTGCCAGAAGTGGAGACGTCCCCACAACTATGCAAATAGAATATGTAGGAGCCTAGCCCTTTTTGTATAACCCTGACCCGTTCTCCACACTATTTTTTTCTATAAAGCATGTAACTAACAATAAAAACCATTGACTTGATTAAAAAAAAAAAAAAAAAGAATGATTCTTTCGTCCTCAAGGAATTCGGTTCTTGTGAATTCTTCCTTTTTCATGAAAACACTTTGATTGGCTTGATAATTTTCAGGTCTTGTGTGGATAGCCATATTTTCTGTAAGTTCATATGTGCTATAACTACATCCATCACATCCAGAAGACAACCCTCCAGCTCTGACATTATTTTTGTCCCTTTTCTGTGCTGTCCAATGCTGAACGCAACCTATGCCTGGGCATAATAATTATAGTGGAAATAGTATGGTATTAAATCTGATCAAAATAAATTGTATGCATGCACGCTTCTCAAGGAATTAATATATATTAAAATATACATATTTATAAGGCAGTTTGATGATACACTTATTAATTATGTAACAATAATAGATTCCATCCTAGAGCTATGATCATCCTGTGTGTGATCTTTTGACCAGGTTTATAGTACCAACCTGAATGGCTCCTGTAGAACAGGCCTCAAATCAAATCAGGAGATTATTGACTACCCACAACAAGCATGGAACTCTTGAATCTGTGAGAACATACTTTCTGACAGCTGAGTATTTTAGCATGCAGTGTCCAGTGCTGGTAAGACAAGAGATGTCTTTTCTGTTCCGGCAACCCTATAGTTCCTTCTGAAGGGTAGCCAGCATAGACTAGTTTTCTTGTTAGTGTGCAATTGCTTGATGTTTATATGTCATGTTGCCAATATTCTCCATCTTGACACAACCTAAACTGTGTGTTCTGGTCTGTAAAATGCTAGATTATTGAATGCATACTAGATTATTGTACACATGCCTCATAGTTATATTATAATCTAGCAAAATCATTTTGTTATTCTAATACACACACACACACACACATATAATTACAGTTGGAAATACACATGAAACATTTAGAAGGGGGAATGCTTTATCCTTTAAGTAGTTAATTTTAAATTCATCTTACATGTGTAGAAAAAATGATTTCTTACTGGAAATGATTATTTCACTTGTTTTATTACCTTGTGAAATATATTGTTTATTACATTAGTAGAAACTATTAACTTGGTGTTGTGAAATTTTAGTCTTATTGACATACAATTATTTATAAGAAGGCAGTAAATTAGCAAGGGGCCAGAGCAAAGTCTAAGTCCATGAACGTACATGGACAGAGACGGAAAAAGGTAAGGTGGGATCCATTAGCCTAATAGTTTAATTTTGTGCCAGCCAACTAGCTTTTAATATGTAAAAGACAGTTATGTAACCCTATAAAATCCATTCCAAGATGATATAACTATCGCAATGTTTGTTATACAGAGAGCAATAAGCTAGCCTGAACAGTCTGAAATGGTGTAAAAAGGTGTGTGTTAGCCTCCAAATGCCGTTGATATTCTATACACAATCCTAGTAGATAGCTGAATTTAAATAATGCTTATCTCTTTTTATATAATTAATCAGACAGATTTATATAAAAAATAATTTCTCGATACACGAGATGCCAATACAATAATTTCAGAACCAATTAATAATGATAAAAGCTGCCCACCTACATTAGACAAATTTTCCCAATATTATAACCTTTATGATAGCGTTAACTACCTGTGGCTGGTTAAAGCCACACTGGTTCACATATGCCTCCATCTTGCCTTCCTCCTTCCCTCCTGAGATGTGTTCTCTCTCTCTCTCTCACTCTCTCTCTCTCTCTCTCTCTCTCTGCCGCTCTTAGTGCTGCCTCCCTTTTCCCTATTCAATCACAGGGAGAATCCTGTCACACAAATGTTATCCCCTTTTTCTGTTTCCCCCCTTCCAGAAACCTCCTATACCATCTCCCTTTCCCCTGCTTCTATGAGAGTGTTCCTAGTACCGATATGTGGGGGTTTAATTATTTCCTTGTTATGTTGAAACAGGATTTCACTATGTAGCCCTGTCTGACCTGGGACTCCCTGAGATCCACTTACCTCTGCCTCCATAATGGTGGAATTAAAGGCTTGAGCTACTGCCAACCTCCTACTTCAGTTCATGTTTTAAAATCATAATGTAAGTGGTTGCTCTCAATACTACATTGATTTGTTAGTATATGAAGCAAACTTCCTAGACCCAAATTCCTGAACTTGAGGGGAATATTCTGAGAGAAAAATTTGGAAGACAAAGTAAATCCAGAACACTTAGTTTAAAACAGTTCTGCTACTTGATCATTAACTAGTAGCATCAAGAAACTATTAGAAATTATTTTCTTTTAAAGATGGGAGTGATTGTACTCTTCAAGTAGAAAGTATGATTGAAAAGAATTTGACTCTACACTTCTATGGTTCAAAAAAACCAAAGCCTTCACTTTAAGACCAGGATTCAACTGTGAGACCTGCTTCTAGAAGGCATCCTAAAATAGAATTAGCCTCCAGAATCCTTATAAATGTATAACCAGCCCCTTTGATTCATTCTTGTGTGGAGGCAAGGCCTAGAATTCATCCCCTTGTAGAATCACCTTCTACAGTCCATTCTCTTATGAAATAAATCTCTAGAACTCATTCTCTTGTAGAACCAGCTCCTGTAGAATCTATTTTATATGGAAGCAGCCTCAAGAATGCATCCTCTTGTTGAACTGACCTCTGCAATCCATTCTTGTTGGATGTAGAACCATTCTGCTGTAGAATCAGCCTCAAGAAGACACCCTACCAGCTCTTTAGTTTGATTTCCTTGGAAGCTATTAAACAGGACTTTATTGTGAATAAGACATATCAATTCAAGTAAAAAGAAAAGTTCTTTGTAAAAACAAATTGAGAAGACAATGTTTTACCTAGGATCTTGTATGACAAATGCACTCCATCATGCTCTGTATAGCTGCTTTGTGATGAATGATAAAGTCATCCCCTAATGGCTATTTCTTATAAGAGTCTGAAGCAAATACTAAGCTATATTAGAGAAATGTGTAAAGGGCCTAAGAAGGAGTTATTCTGAATGAGACTTAGCACTTATGATACAAACATGGTAATATCTAGTAGCACCCAAGCATGCTGAAATCTAAATCATAAGTAGCAACTGATTTGAACTGCTGAGCATTTTGCCTCTTTCCTCTGAATACCACAGCCTCAGAGAGACTTTTATTGTGACACCTACTCAAGAAAGTAATGCCCAATACTTCAAGTGTTGTGGCATATGTTGTTAAAAAGGAGACAAATCTTTGCCCTTGATAAATCAGACATCAGAAATCAGGCCAAAATTTTACTAATACTTTTGGGTAAAAAACTGAACAAAAGACTTATTTCCATAGGTCATTTCACACGTGGTAATAGAAATCTATGAAATGTATTCGTTATAGGAGGAGTGAAGTGGTAAATGATGAAAAGTATTTCAATAAATATATTTTATTTTAATCATTATAATTTTCTTTGGCTCATTTCTCCTAAAAATGGTTGTCAATAGTAACTCCTCTTAATTTATATTGACTTAGTCCACATACATATCCCTTGTACTTGAAGTTGTAATTTTCTAGGAAAGCTTATAGTCTGTTAGTTTTTGTGTCTTCTTTCCCAGCTTTTTTCTGCAAGGGTGCAGTTATCAAACACTGCTGTTGACTGCCTAACACAAGAATAGGAGACAGAAAAACGATAGTTATAAGTTATAATAAAAACTATAGTTATAAGTCCAAGCATAAGAACAGACACTGCAGAGCTATTCTAAAAGTATGGGGTTCATTTGTTTCACTCTGGTCATTCTCTTTCATTTTGTAAATGTATAGTTTGACAACTTGCAGGAAACAGGCATTATGTCTTACCTTGAGAGTTTATTGAACATTTTTGCATATTATTTTACACAATATTCATAAACATAGTTATTTTCACTTATAAATCATGTCCAGGTATGGTATCACACTGACCTTTTCTAACAAAGAAACTTGGAAAATGCTTTAACTACACATCTCCACATCTCTTGTTGTGCATAAAAATGAGAGTGAAGGAAGTAGCCTCTCATGATATGTTATATGCTACAAATCAGAAGTAAATCAAGGTTTCATAGTTGAGGTTCTCAAAACTAAGACTGATTCAGCCTCACCTAATGAGGTAATACTTATTGGGAAATTCTAGTTCCTAGTAACTAAGGGATATTGAATCATAAAGAGAGACTGCACTAAAATCTATAGTATAACACATTATCCAGACACTGATGAATGAAGACATTTGAGAATCACTAATCTACAATCCACTTGACAAAATTATGGAGGAGTTCAAATGATGTATATATTTGAATTACAGTATCAAAAAGGACAGAGAAATTTTTACAACAGAATATTCTGAATTATTCCAAGGTGATTCTAATACAGTTTAAGACTTACACAGTGTCATTTTAAGGCTTATTTATAGTGAACTATGTTTATACTTTTTCTGGGTTCTATACTACTGTCTTCTATCATAGCATTTTTAGTCCCCTTTCTGCATTAGGCTCAACTGAACTCAAAAACATATAATGCTTCCTAATATACAAGAGATCTGAGATATTATGACTCTAGGCAACTAGTCCTTCTGGGAATGTCTATTCATCTGTTTTCTTCTCAATAGGATGTGTTTTGTTTTGTGAAGAGATTTTTACTTTTTTTATTTTTTTTTAATTTTTATTTTTGATACTTTATTTACATTTCCGATGATTCCCCTTTTCTTTGGAAACCCCGTGTCCCCTCCCCCTCCCCGTCTCTGTGAGGGAATTCCTCCTCCCACC
>CM052702.1:74648416-74670069 GCA_028551405.1 Uromys caudimaculatus | reverse complement strand
TCCTTCTGTTTCTATTTTGTGGAATAGATTGAAGAGTATTGGTATTAGGTCTTCTTTGAAGGTCTGATAGAATTCTGCAGTGAACCCATCTGGACCTGGGCTTTTTTTGGTTGGAAGACTTTTAATGACTGCCTCTATTTCTTTCAAGACCATCATGAAGAGTCAGGGTGAGACAGCACATGGTAGAAGACCAGGAAGAGTTCATAGATGATCCACATAAAGAAACAGATATCACTAAGGAAAAAAGGCAAGTGAAAAGTCACAATGCTGTCAACGTAAATGAAAAATGTTTCGAAAGTCCCAAATGTCATGACCTGTTGAAATACTACCCTCATTTACTAAAGAATACTGTCAGTGTGCATGCACCTCCATCTTTATCACTGTGGGAGAAGCACCTTGACTGTGTAAGCACCACACTCACCATAGAAGCACCACCTTCACTCAGTAAGGATCACCCTCACTATGACATGATCATTCTCACTCTTAGAAGACTACCATCATTGCAGGATGGTCACTCTCACTCCTGAAGGAGAATCACCTTCATTGTGGCAAGTTTACTCTCATTCTTGGAGGACCATCTTTACTTTAGGAGGACCACTCTCACTGTGAGAGTACCAGCTTCACTGTGGGAAGAATATCTTCAGTTAGTGAATATATGAAAGCTTCTTCATATGAATACAATTCTTGGTATTTATCTATTTGATCATCCACAGTTGCTTATAAATATAAATTTCAAACTTCACTCTTATTAAATTTGTCTTGATCTTCATTAGTGCTGATTTTCATATACTTCAAAAGTGAGGTACATTTGCAATGTGTCCTGAATTCGCTCTGGGTTTAGAGATATCTAGGATATCTTGGAGTTTGAAAGAGAGAACCAGAACAAATCAAGATTTACCAGACATTTTAAGATTTGGGGAAATTTACATACGTTATTTCCTTTTTATAGTGTTTCTCAATTAGTCACTTCTGTTTAGAAGTGTGTAGATCTTCAGAGGCCTCATTAAAATAGAAATCTCTGCTTCAATTATTTATGAATACAACACATCTCTTTTTATCATTTATTTAAGTAAAGAGCTTAATAATTAAAAAAAGAAATATTTTAGAGCAAACAAAAGGCAAAAATGGGACAGTAAGGCTTGAAATGGCCTAAAAACAAAATTTAAAAGCTTAAAGTAAATATTGACCGATATGAAGACTATTGTATCATGTCTTTCTGTGTACTCCTGAAAGCTGTTCAATGGAAAATTTGGTGAGAATATTTTCAACAATATTACAAATAAACAAGCCAAAACTTCACTGTATAAAGAAAGAACTTTAATTCTTGAATTAAAAAGAAAGTTTCATTAACCATCAATGCTTATTGATAAACTACTTTTTTTCTTGTTAGGCATTTCAAGTTTCAAACATACCCATGGAAATCCTCATTTTAATCCTAGCAGGTAACTTTCTACTATTAAGGGGTTGAGCTGGACATTTGAAGTTCTTTCTCTGATTGCAGGCACAGTCAGATATCCTAAGAACATTTACAGGATGTCCTTGCTTTGTTCCCAGACATTTTCTAAACTCACCTGACTACAAAAACGTCCCTGGGCCTACAAACATCCTTTCTCTCAGTCTAGAGCAATCAGAATTTAACCTGTTTAACTAGCTAGCCTGGTAATTTTCATGCAAAACAATAGCTTATGGCTCTTATCCTTTTCTAGAAAGGCTTGAAAACTCAGTCACAAACTCAAGCTCTACACACCTCTATAGATCATATTGCTGGTAGAAATAATCCAGGTAGGAGAACTCAGCTCTTAGCTCAACCCCTATTTCCCAGGACCAAACACTATATCATTCCTACCTTGGGTTAGCTGTTCCCCAAGATAGTTGTTGGCAATTAAATGCAACATTAAAATTTGAATAGAGCAGAGAAAAAATACAATTTTGAAATGCACAGCTTACTCATAATTGTCCAGGAACCGGTGTACTGAAATATTTCACAAGTCACAGTCTACTTAGAGTACTTACTGTGCATCTTAGTATGCATTCAAGTTGGTTGAATGTACTTGTGTTCATGCATGAGAAGATACTGTGAAAATTTTACCAAATATCACAAGATATTTCTATGCTTATATATGTTAAATTTATTTAATAATTGTATTTTTACTAAAGTATATGCCAAGAACCTATGACCTATGTAAATTAAGAAAAATAAAATAAAATGGTGTACTAGTTGTTAAAGTCCTAACACAATTCCATCTATCTGTGAACACCATCAAAAAAGTATATCTAAACTTTTTTCAGCTTAATTTCATTCAAAAGTAATGTCAAAGCTAAAGGTAATAGTGTGCACCTTGAATCCAAGCACTGGGAAAAAGACAAAAGAAGATCTCAGTGAATTCAAGCAGCCTGATCTCCACAGCAAGTTTCAGGCCAATAAGAACTAAAGAAAGCTTTTCTCTATTGAATGTGTAATTGCCACAGATTCTCCTATTCTGTAGGAAGTTTCTTCATTCCACTGATGCTACTGTTTGCCACTGAAGCTTTTGTTTTCATGCAATCCCATGTTTCACTTACTGGGATTATTTCCTGTAAGTGTAATTAGACTCCTTTGCAGAAAGTTCTTGTCAGTTTCTACATATTGAAATATTATAAAAATGTTTCATTTCATCATAAAAAGTAAAGTGTTGCATTTCATTATAAAATATGTTAGAGTCAGAAAAAGCAACCATGCATACCTTCATATTAACTTTGTAATGCCCATTTCCTCAGATGTACAATTTGCTATGTGACTTCAAATAATATGATCCTTTAAAATTAAAATATGGCAACAATGGAGCAGAAGATAATCTTTGTTTTTCAATATATCAATACCTATGAAAATTGGAACCTTATGAACCTTGATATCATGTTGATAAATGGTGAAAATTCACAAGCCCCAAATAACTACAGAATATATTTTAATATTTAATGAAATGTGATTCCCATTGCAGAAGTTTCCAGTAAACTGTGAATATCAAAACCTATTATGATTAACTACAATGATAATGTTACTTAATCCTAGAAGTAGTTTATTATCATTAAATAACAATTAGAGAAACATAGATCTCCTGGTATTTTGTCTACTGACTTTTCTCTCTGGAATATCAAATTTTCAAGAAATATTTATTTTAACATATATACTATATAATATATTGGAATAATTTAGTTTAAATAAAAAAGAAACTAATATTAAGTCTTTTATTTAACAAGTGAGTTGTAAGTTAGGAAAACAGGCATCACTGTTACAGTGGCATTGTAGGTGTTCTCTATTTACCATATACTGGAGTAATTATGTTGCCAATAAAAGAAGATTTGAACCTGGGAATCTACTGACATTAAGAACTCTCTGTCCACTGAAGCTCATGAATCCCACATTTTCAATGTCTGCTTTACTTTCTTCTAAATCAACCTCTCTTAAGAGTATGGATGTTTCAGTTTTTCGAGTCTGGAATCTTACAAATCAAATCAAGAGTAGAGCAAATCTCTCTGAAATAACCAAATGTTTACTTCAATTCACTGACTCTCAGTGGACTGTAAGTACATCTCTAAACTAATCCTTGAAAAGAATATAAAGCTACAGTCAGCATAGAATAATTTGTAAACATTGATAGATAAAGGTGAAATCATTTTCATCAAAACATATAGACAACAGGTGACATAATTATATCTCTACATAAGACACTGAATAAAGAAGAGGAGGACACCAGGTCCATACCAGCAAAATAAGGGACACACACACACATACACACACACACACACTAACACAACCAACATCAAAATAACATGAGATAACAACCACTGGCTGTTAGTATCTCCCAAAATCAATGGATTCAATTTCCCAGTAAAATGATTCAGGCTAACAGAGTAGATACAAAACCAGGATCCATTCTTCTGCTGCATACGAAAACATACCTCAGCAATAAAGATAAATACTACCTAGGACTAAAGGGCTGGAAAAATGCTTTCCAGGCAAACAGGATCAAGGAGCAAGCTGGAGTAACCATACTAATAAAATGTTAATTAATTAATCAAATAAAATATTAATTAATCAAATAAAATATTAATTAATTACTCAAAAGATTCAGAGAAGGACATATCATACTCATCAAAGGATATGGCTACCAAGAAGATACCTCAATTCAGAACATCTATGCCCTAAACAAAATGTAAACGGAATACTGCTAAAGCTTAAATTACACATAAAACCTCACACATTAATAGTGGAAGACTTCAGTACTCCACTTTGTCCAACTGACAGATCATCCAAACAAAAACTAAATAGTGAAATAACGAAACTAACAGACATTGTGAATCAAATGGGCCTAACATCTATATAATATTTAGCCTAAACTCAAAAGAATATTCCTTTTACTCAGCATCTCATGGATCCTTCTCCAAATTTTTCCATATACTTGGTCACAGAGTAAGTATTAACAAATACAAGAAAACTGAAATAATGCATTGTATCTGGTCAGACCACCATGGATTAAAGCTGGACTTCATCAATGCCAGAAACACGGGAAAGCCTACACACTCATGGAAATTGAAGAACTCTATACTCAATTATCTCATGGTTAGGGAAGAAATAAAGAAATTTATGACTTTCTAGAATTCAATGAAAAGGAAGGTACAAGATAACAAAATCTATGGGATACAATGAAACAGTGCTAATATGAAAGTACATAGCACTAAGTGCCTCCATAAAGAAATTAGAAATACCCATATCAGCAATTTAAAAGTATACCTAAAAGCTCTAAGAAAAAAAGAGAGCAAACACACAAAAGAAGAGAAGGCAGGAAATAATCAAAATAAAAGGTGAAATCAAACAGTTAGAAACAAAGTTAACACTATAAATAATCAACCAAACCAAGAACTGGTCTTTGAAAAAATCAACAAGATAGACAATACTCTAGCCAAACTGAAGACAGAGAGACAGTAGCCAAATAAACAAAATCAGAAACGAAAAGTGAGATATATGAACAGACACTGAGGAAATTAAAATAATCATTAGGTTTTTCAAAAACCTATAGTCCACAAAATTGGAAAATCTTAGTCAAATGTACAATGCACTAGACAGATACTACCTAACAAAGTTAAACCAAGATCAGACAAACTATTGAAATAACCCTATCCCCTCAAGAAATAGAAGCAGTAATTAAAAGTCTCCTAACCAAAAAAATAAAAATAGAAATAAAACAGGTCCCGATGGTTATGGTGCAGAATCCTACTAGACTTTCAAAGAAGAGATAATACCAATACTCCTCAAACTGTTTCCACAAAATAAAAACTGAAGTAACTCTGCTAAACAAATTCTGTAAAACCACAGTCATTCTGATACCTAAACCACACACTCACCAAAGAAAGACATTTTTAGACAGATTTCTCTTATAAACATTGATATAAATATACTCAGTAAAATACTCACAAGGGGAACCCAAGAACACATAAAAAATATCATCCATTAAGATCAAGTAGGATTCATCCCAGGTATTCAGAGATGGTTCAATAAACAAAAATTCTATCAAAATTGAAAGAAATTGAAAGAAAAAAATCACGTGAAAATCTCATTAAATGCTAATAAAGCCTTTGACAAAATCCAGCACCTCTTCACATTAAAAGTATTAGAGAGATCAGAAATACCAGACACATATCTAAACATAATCAAAGCAGTATCCACTAAGGCAAAAGTCAACATCAAGCTAAATGAAGAGAAACTTTTAGAAATTCCACTAAAATTAGGAACAAGTCAAAGCTGTCCAATCAATGCCTCTCTACTCAATATAGTACTTAAAATTCTAGGCAGAGAATTAAACAACTAAAGGAGTTCAAGGGAATATGAGTCAGAAAAGAAGAAGTCAAAATATCACTATTTGCAGAAGATGTGATAATATATTTAAGCAAATACCAAAACTCTACTCCTACATCTGATTAACACCTTCAGAAAAGTGGCTTGATACAAGAATAACTCAAAGACATCAGTAGCCTTTCTTTATACAAAGGATAGACA
This sequence comes from Uromys caudimaculatus, assembly GCA_028551405.1. Taxonomy (NCBI): domain Eukaryota; kingdom Metazoa; phylum Chordata; class Mammalia; order Rodentia; family Muridae; genus Uromys; species Uromys caudimaculatus. Next base: position 74,664,035 of record CM052702.1, on the reverse strand, counting down.
GAGTAAGAAATTATGGAAACAACACTCTTTAAGATAGCCACAAATAATATAAAATACTTCAGTGTAACTCTAACCAAGCAAATGAAAGATCTGTACAACAGGAACTTCGAGTCCCTGTAGATATTAATACAAGAAGATATAAGAACATGGAAAGAACTCCAATGCTCATGGATAAGTAGGAATAACATACTGAAAATGACCATCTTACCAAAAGCAATCTACAGATTCAATGCAATCCCCATCAAAATTCCAACACAAATTTTTATAGACCATGAAAAAGAAATTTTCAAATTAATATGGAAAAACAAAAAATCCAGAATAGCCAAACAATCCTGAAAAAATAAAATAACTTTGAGAGGAATCACCATCCTAGACCTTAACCTATACTGCAGGGAAATAGCAATAAAAACTGCATGGTATTGGTACAGACACAGACATGTTGATTGATGGAATCTAATTGAGCACCCCAAAATAAACCCACATATTTATGGACACTTGATTTTTGATCAAGAAGCCAAAACCACACAATGTGAAAAAGAAAGCATCTTCAACAAATGGTGCTGGTCTAACTACATGTCTACATGTGGATGAATGCAAATACACCATATTTATTACTCTGTACAAAACACAAGTCCAAGTGGATTAAGAAGTTCAACATAAAACCGGATATACTGTCATAGAAGAGAAAGTGGAAAATACCCTTGAATGGCTTGGTAGAGGAGAAATTTTTCTAAAGAGAACACTGTAATCTTAGGGTTTAAGACAATTGATCCAACAATTGATCAATTGATAAATGGGATCTCGTGAAACTGCAAAGCTTTAGTAAGGCTTTAGTAACTGTCAAAAGGACAAATCTTCAGCCCACGATTTTGGAAAGGATCTGTACCAACCCTACATCTGACAGAGAGCTAGTATCCAAAATTTACAAAAAACTCAAGAAGTTAGACACCAATGAACCAAATAACACAATTAAAAATTGGGGTACAGAGCTAAACAGACAATTCTCATCAAAGGAATCTCAAATGGTCCAGAAGCACTTAAAGAAATGTTCAAAGTCCGTAGTTATCAGGAAAATGGAAATCAAAACCACTCTGAGGTTCCATCTTCCACCCATCAGAATGACTAAGATCAAAACCTCACATGATAGCACATGCTAGCATGGCTGTGGAGCAAGGGAGCACTCCTCTATTGCTGGTGGGATTGCAAAGTGGTACAGTCACTTTGGAAATCAATTTGGCTGATTCTTAGAAATCTAGGAAGAGTTCTGCCTCAAGACCCAAGTATACCATTCCTGGACATCTATCCAAAAGATGCTCCACCATCCCTCATAGACCCTTATTCAACTATGTTGGCCCTAATGAGAGAGGATAGAACTAGAGTTGGAAAGACTTGATGTGTCAGCATGAGGGTCAGGAGGATACCCAGAGTGGCCCCAACCTGCTTAAGTATTGGAAGGGGCATGACTGTTATGTGTAGCCCACCCCCCCTACTCCTCTGATTTCCTGACAACAGTCAATGACAGTTCAGTGAAGATCTATACTATTGAGATTTTACATCACCTTTTCAAAATAATTTAGAAAACTTTGTTCTCAAATCAAAAAGCTTGTGAAAACTTGGTTGGACCAACATATGTCAAAAGCCAAGACTTGTCCAATTGCTTGGGGCTTATCATCATGCTAGGCAGAAAACCCTATCCGACTTGATTATGTAGACGAAATGACCATCAAAAGCTTTATCATGAGTTAGGCAGACAGTTGAAAACTTCATTACTTGACATGATGCAGACTTGGCCTAGTTGTAACTTTAAACCTTCCCAGAAATAATTAAAATTCTTATCAATATCTGAAACTCAGATATGATGTTCATGCATAATTTTCAGCAATTTAAGTGGAGGCAAAATTGTTAGAAATAGTGTTTATTTTTAATTTGGGTGAAGTCAAGACAAAAATTAAGCATTAATGAGGGGAATTGATTTTAATAATTTCATTTATTTTTAAAATTTATTTTGTTGATATATATGGATCTATATCTTTGTGTGTCTATGTGTGCGGTCTCAGTCTGTATAAGTCAATCTTACTCTCACTTGCTGTCTCTCTCTGACTCTGTCTCTGTCTCTGTCTCTCTCTGTGTCATTGTCACTGGCTGCCCCTCTGTGTCTCTATCTCCCTTTCCCTATGTCTCTCCCTCCCTCTGTCTCTCTGTCTCTCTGTCTCTCTCTGTATATATGTATGTATTTGTTTGTCTGTGCTGTGTATGTCTGGTACACATGCCAAAACTGATGTACAGAAATCAGGAAAACTTTCATTAGCTACTTTTCTCTGGGATCAAATGATGCAACTCAGGTGGCCAGCCTGACCATCAAGTTTTGCTACCCACTGTGCCATAATGCACACGTATTCTAAAAGTGCTGTCTCCTAAACTTACTCAAATATGGTTTAAACTCCAAACTATCTTCTTCAAATCCAGAATAACTAAGATATAAGAAGAAAACACCAAAGTAATGTAGCGAAAGCTTCTGCCATAAGCCCACTAACAGCAATATTAAATAAACAGGTTATGGGGGGATAGTCAATCTCAGCTGCAAGAGCAGTGCAGAGACAGATGTGCTATCTAAGTGAGGGAAGAAACCTACAATTGACTACCAATTCTGTGGCACTGTGTGCTGATTGCAGAATTCTAGTGTCTATTTCTAAGGCAATCTTCATCCATAGAGTATCACATATTTTTGCAGCAAGCATTTGATAGACTCTGTACCTGAGTGTTGTGGAGGGCAAGACTTTTCTATAAAAAAAGCCGATTGTGGCTCACATACACACAACACACATGTGGGGTTCTATGGCTGAAGAGAAGAATTTTACTTTTGTCCTGTTTGGCCTGAATTTGTTGTTTTAAATGACACCTGAAAATAATTACTGAAAAAATGGGTTAAAAACAACAGCTACCAGATCAAGGTTTTAGTGTAAGGTGTGGAAGATTCTTTCTCTCATAAAAAGCAAACCTGCAGAATAGTTCTGTTTATTGAGCAAGAGACCTGGGTTCATATGTTGTATTCATACAATACATCCATGCGAGTTTATCTTCCTCAAATTTAGTGCCTTTTTTGTAAAATGGGTGGAATTTGGACATATCAAACTTTCTTAACTGATTTATATTTTCATGACAAATTAAAATTACCTATGGCATGTATATACTTTCAGACATGATTATAGATGGAACATTACTGATGTACTATGGCAATGAACCAACTATTTTTGGTTTCTTTTATTTTTTGACAAAATAATATAATCAAATTATTTCTACCATCCATTTTATACTCACAAGTAAGGGTGTTCCACCGCAGATCAAGGAAACTTTTCTTTGCAATTGATGGAGACAATTACAGAAAACTATAGCCAATAAAAATGTGTCTATAGTAGCCAAGTAACAATGTATATTTGTATAATAAAGCGCACACACCTAGGGCTCAGGGATTACTGCATAAGAAGGACTGGGAGGATTTAAAGAGACAGAAACATGGGCATTGGCTGTGTGATTTTTTTTTCTTCTAGAAATGTAAGAAAAAGAATGTTCATGAAATAACACCCAAAAGCTCACCTAAACATGAGCCAAACAATAGACATACTGAAGTTGGCAGAAGGGAGGACACAGGCCTCAGCCCTACACAAAGAACTACAGAACCGTCTATTTCATCCTTGAAATGAAAGTGTGTTTGCTAAAACTGTCACATTAAAAATGACACAAGATCAAGTGCAGTAAATATCCTTGCATCCACAAGTACACCAAAACAATTAGTACTTAGATATGACATTGTGCAAGTTTCCAAATTAAAATCTCATCTTACAATGTAATCATTTTATTCCTTGATTCCATTAAACCTGGGAACAAAATAATTGTATACATTTGAACTACATATAATATTAACATTTGAAGATGTAGGAAAGTTCCCTTAGGACTAAACAGCAAAGATGACCTAGATGACCTACTCCTTTTAGAGTACTTCCTCATTCCTCCTGGATTTAAGCTCCTTCTGTAACCAGAGAATTATAGGTAAGTGAGAAGCTATATTCTGGCACAATACTAAATGCATACTTCATATTTGTCAGCTGATTTGAGTCTTTGAAAAATCAACCTGACAGTCTTTAAAACACAATACATGACTATTAGAAAATAATTAAATTATGATGTGGAAGAACTTAGCCAGCCCAGCTAATATTTGTTTATAACTAAGTTTTGTATTTCTCATGTAAAATGTTGCCGAGGACAAGATGTGAAATATTTCAATGTGTTAAGTGAGAGCGAGAGTGTTAGCAACATTAATGTGAAAGCACTGTCTCCCGACAAAGTAACCTTAGGGCTTTTCTGTAAGCAAACACAATAGCCTGTGTGCATCCTTCTCCTTTTTATTTCTCTTCTTTTCTCTTTTCAGTTAGGCACAAGATTCATTGACACTTTATAATGCCTCCTTCTGTCAAGGTGTCCCTTTCCCTATCCACACAGTTTTGTCCATCTCTAAATCTTTATTTAAGCTTTTCTCCAGTGGCATCTTTTATCTACTGAGATAACCAAGCCCTTTTATCTCCAGGACACTCAGATGAAGGGCTTTAGAAAAACTAGAGTGGGGTGGGCAAGCAGGGCAGGCGTGTTCTGCAGAAGACTCTGAATCTTATTCTATTCTGTTACTTACACGTGTGGGGAAATTTAAAAAGATACTTTAACATGCTGCTGGCTCCTCTGCTCTTCTGTCACTGACACATGTTTTTTTATGCATTTCCTACAGTGAAGGAAAAAAAAATACACAGCAGAACCATGCTTTGTTTCACAAATAATCTCCAGTTCAAGTGTCTTAGAACACCACAAAGCAGTTATCTGAATCATTTCAGAAATTGCTTCCCAGTGCACATTGAGGCCTTAATAACAGAAAAGAATGATGGCTGTTCTGTTGTTCCCTAAGGTTGCAGCATTCTCCTTCAGCTTTCAATGCTTCTTTACCTTGCTCTGCAAATGCAAGAGATCTGCCAAGTTTTTCTTCATCAGGCACCATGGGTTTTGATGATTACCTGGTCTGTCGGGGTAGTGTCTGTCATTGTGGATCAATGCAAGTGAGTTTCACTAGAAACTTAAGCATCTGAGCTGGAGACATCCTATGAATGACTTGCTATTAGTTTGACACCTCTATAATTAATCTTTGTTTGATTTATTCTTATATGTGTATTTGAAAGTAAATAGCCTATTTTCCATAAATCTTGAATTTAGGACATAGTAAAATCAACTCAGGCTGTCATAACACTGTAACCCCGTACCTGGCATCTCTGTGCATCTGTATATATGACAGTGGAGAATCAATGTCCTCTCCTCGCAGGGTTGAGAGGAACATAAAACAAAATGTAAATATTGTAATGCAATATGCACAGTTCATTGTCTCACTCAGAGTAGCCATTCAATAGATGTTGGTAAATAATATTATACTTATATTATTGAATGAACTCTCTGGCTCTTTACAGCTTAAGAAAGAAAATGTGTATTCTGTTGTTTCTCATATTGGGGGCACATATTACTGTAGAATATCTTTTTCCTTGGCAAAAACTGAGAAATGAAGTTAATTTACTAGATGATCTTTAAACATAGAAATGGGGTAATACAATAGACTGGATGGTCCTTGTATCAAACTTCCATCATTGTTCCTCCATAGTGCCATAATTTTAATGAATAAAATAGCACAAATACTTTATAACTCTTAGGATCAGAGGTAGAGCACAGGCTTCGCTTTGCTAACAGCATGTGTCGGTGTGGATGCATTTCTCCTGCATCTTGGTCTCCGTGTAGAAGAAGCATTTTTCCTTAGTCACAAACACTGTTAGCTGCATTTTATTCTTTCTGATTACTGACCAGGTGAGAATCTCAGCTTTGAGAAGACAGCTTTCTTTGTTCATACTTCTCATTTCTCCAACATTGAAAGCTACAACTTTTGGTCATGGACTCATTCTTTCATTTCTTAGAGCTCCATATTCTATGATAATTCTCCATTCCTATTCCCTCAGTTCTACTCTGGCCTTGCTTGAAGAGCTTTATACTTTTTTGCTAAAGTCAACAAAAGGCTGTCAGAATTCCTACAGGTGAGAACAGTTTTACTTTAGACTTTCCCATGATACATTATTTATACATCTGTTAATGCTTTTCTAAGAAGATCTAAAATTATGCATCTCAAACACAACTTCATGTCCTTGACTTGAGTGATAAAAAGTACAGAGGAAGAATCTTTGTCTTCAATGTTGTCTGTGGTCCAGGAATACCAACAAAAATGGACCAAGAGAGAGATGAAGAACCCTGAAGTTCATTCCGGAGCTACATCCTAACCAGGTTGAACTGACAATGAGATGTTGCCCTTCCTAGGTGCTTCTGTGATACTAGGTCTGCTAGTTGGTCGACCACATAATAGGACAAGCCAGAGGACTGAATGCCATACTGCACCAACAAGATTTTTATGTCTTACGAGAGGAGCTACCATTGTTTGCATTTTACAGAAGAAAGGAGTAGAAGCTTCATAACTTGTGAATTAGTTATCTTGTTACAAGAGAAGAGGTAGTGCTGAAAACTAATGATGTTAGTCCTCAGTTACCCACATCCTCCTCTCTCACACATGTGCATCTTTTGACTTGAATGGTAACAAGTCAAACTATTGTCCCATTATTAAGCTGACTCATTTCAAACTTTGAAAAAAATCACAGTATAAAGTATATATAACCTAAACATTGCTTGCTATTATTAGGAAGATTTACTGGGGGGTGAATGTACCAAGTATGGCATTGAAAAATATGAAAACTATTTTAGGAAAACTAAATATTGTACATCCTTGTAATCTTTTCTATGCTTACCACTTATTCAGTCCTGTTATTGAAAATATCAGGATAACAAAATGGTGGGTTGATGGGTGAATTCAGTTTTTATTTTTAGCAATTTTGATTTTCTGTTTGCCCTGAAGGACAGTTTATAGAAAAGCTGGGAGGAACTTACTTCTTTCTCTCTTTGTCCTGACCTTATCTGGAGACTTCTAGCAGAGATTACAATTTCCTGAGGTTGGAAGTAGATATTATCAATTACCAGCTGTTCTTAGCTACATAATGTGAGTAGCTTACAATGTTGGTAAATGCCAAGTGGTTGAAGGTTCGTATTAATTATATGTGACATATTAAGCTAATATAGCTCTCCATTGTTAATAGCAGCTTGCAGTTTTGTCTGAATTTGTTCAGTATTTAGCACCTCATCACATAAGCTTTTCATGTCTTACAGGAGAGGTCAGAGTAGACTTTAGTATCATAAAAGATTTTGTGAACTAGAAACAAAAATATACAACCAAAAATTAATATCATGAATTTTCTCATGTGATTGGAAATGAATAATCTAAAATTTTCATTTATTATTCTGATTAAAAGTCTAGAATGGCCAAATTAACAAATAGAGTTCACTATTGCTTATTTAATGCTATTTTTAAAAAAATAAAATAAAATAAAATGCTATGTTGCTTGTAGACAGAACACAGTTTGTGTGGAAGATATTGTGGGTGGGTTGTTGTCCTTATTCCGCTACTAGTAGTCCTGCCTGGCTACAACAAATGGCCACTTGAGAGATCATATCTCCCTTTTCTGGGAGTCTCAGCTACAGTTGCCTCTGTAGATACCCTGGGGTCTCTCCCGCCACATCCCAGGTCTCTTGCCTAGCATAAATGTTCTCTGAGAGTCTACACCCAGCAGCCAATGAAAACAGATGAAGCCAAACATTTGAGGGAGTTCAGGGATTCTTGTGGTAGATCTGGGGGTAGAAAATTAATGGAACTGAAGAGAGCAGGGACTCCACAGGAAGACCAGCAGAGTCAACTAACATGGACCCTTGGAAGCTCCTAGAGACTGAACTAAAGAGTAAGTAAGGGCTGGACCTAGACCCCTGCACATAAGTAGCAGAGGTGAAGCTTAGTCTTCATGCAGATCCTGAACAACTGGAATAGAAACTGTTCCTTAGCCTGTTGCCTGCCTGTGGATCCCGTTCCACTGACTTGGCTCCCTTTCTGGCCTTAGTGGAAGAGAATGTACTTAGTCTTGCAATGATTTCATGTAGGGGGTAAGGGAATAGGCACTGGGGGAGGCATGAGAGTGTGGTGAGTTGAAGAGTGTAGAGGTGAGGTGAAGCATAATACCTTGGGTTTTCCCCTTCTCAGAGGAGAAGAGGTGGGGAGAAAGAAGGGAGAATTTTTTGAGGGCTTATTGGGAGGAAAGGGGTGGCTGATATTGGGATGTAAAGTAAATAAATAAATACATTGTATTAAAAAATCTAAAAAAATATGTTGCTGAATTCAATTATGACTTTTGAATTTAATTTGATAAAAGCAAGCCTTTCAGGGATCTGAAGAGCCAGATCACAGCCAGATTGAACAGAATTACTTGTATCAGTTCAGCAGCCAGATCTGGAGAGGACAGCCAAAGAAATAGGCTGGGCCAAGGCCATTCCTCTAACAGGCTGAACTTCCAGCAGAATACAGTGTCATCCAATGCACTTCATACAGATAACTTCATCTACTTGTCACAGTAGGGATTTCTATATGAGTGAGAAGCTCCAGAAAGGATGAGAGGCAGATTGTCTGGGGACTTTAGGAACCTCAAGAGATCTAGCTCCTGAGATGTCTTATTTTCAGTAAACATGAGACTTTTTCCTCAATGAAAGGAAACTGTGGTTTAAATGCAGGCTCTTTAAGCCCAAAACACCATATCATATAAATTACTGTTATGTTCAAACTACTTCTGTTTAATGGTTACTGCACTGACACATTGTGCATAGAGTACAGGGAAAAGGGATAAGGGAAACTTAGACTTGAATCATAAAATCATTTGTTGAATGGAATAAAAGTTCTCAGTCTAAGCTCTTAACATTTTGGTATTCTGCCTAGATGGTGATAAAGATGGAAGAAAAAAACTTCTCAGGACAGAGGACACCTTTTGTTTTGCTGTAATCAAAGGAGAAGTGAGATACCAGCATTGAAATCTAAGCAAGTACATTCTGAATTAAAAGGACATTTACAATGCATAATTAACTCATTTAAATGAGTAGTTAAATCCACTACAAATGCTAAATCTTTCTTTAAAGTTGTAATTGAGGTTTTAATATATTTTTTAATTTCAATAGAATTACATCATTTCCTCATTCCACCATCCTCTCTCAGACATCCTCCGTTGAATTCTTCACTTGTGTCCTCACTTTCTCAAGTTGATAACCTATATTTCTTCCATTATTTTTGGTAAGTTCATGTGTCATCTATGCACATGTGTATGCTTAAACATACATAAGTACAATCTGTTAAGTCTGTTTTTACTGTTGGTGTGTAAATGGTTTTAAGGCTGATGACTCTACATTGTACAATCAATAAGGTGGCTCCTCCCTGGGAAGAACTAATTTCTTCCCAGCAGTCATTACTTGCCTGTAGTTCTTTTTTGAGGGGTAGGTCCACATAAAATTTCTCCCCTTCCATGTGAGCATTTCAGTTGATATTGCCATTTTCTGGTCTTGTTCATGAAGCCATTCTAGTAGACATTGTTTCACAACTCAGTTTTTGCTATTCTGGTTCTCCATATCTTTCTCTCCCCTCTTCTTTGATGTCCATAGGATATTCAGGAGCTGGGGCATAGATGTGTCCTTGGGTCTGGGATCCCCACAACCTGCTGAACTCTGCATTGTATCCACTGTGATTTTCTTCATTAGTTGCAACAAGAATATTCTTTAATGTGTGATGATATTTACACTTATCTGTGGGTCTTGGGATAAGATTTAGAATATAGTAAGGAATGATTTTGGTTTGGAAATGTGGGCATAGTAGTCTGTGAAGAAAGAAGAATACTATCCACTTCTGATAGGAAAGCAAATCAGTGTAGCCACTCTAGAATTCAGTATGGAAAATTCTCAAATAACTTTAAAATAATTTACCATATGACCCAACCATATCACTTCTTGGCATATGCCTAAAGAACATGACATCCTACTCCACAGATAGCTTGCTCAGACATTCTCCTTAAAAACTGTGATAGGCCATACAAATTTTGTCACTCAGGGATTCTCAAACAGTCATATCACTACCCATAAGATGACACAGTCAGTTCAAATAGTCACTCTGGAATTAAAAACATGAAAGTATTTATTTATTTATTTATTTGGTTCTTTTCTTTTCTTTTTTTTTTTTCTTTCTTTTTTTTTTTTTTTTTGATACTTTATTTACATTTCCAATGTTTACCCCTTTCTAGGTCTCCTCTTTGGAGACCACCTATGCCTTCCCCCTCCCCCATCTCTATGAGGGAATTCCACCTCCCACCCACCCACCCGTCCTCTCCCATATTCCCACCTTGACATTCCCCTTTACTGGGGCCTCTTCTCCCCCTGATGGCCAACAAGGCCCTCCTCTGCCACATATGTGGTCCGAACCATAGGTCCCTCCATGTGTATTCTTTGGTTGGTGATCCAGCCTCCAGAAAGACGGGGGGTGGGGGGTCAGGCCAGTAGAAACTGTTGCTCCCTCCATAGGGCTGCAGACTCCCTCAGCTCCTTCAGTCCCTTCCCCACTCCTCCACCTGGGACCTCACTCTCAGTCCAGCAGTTACTATAAAGTGAATCTTGGGTATTCCAAATGTTTCGGCTACTATCCACTTATCAGTGAGTACATACCATGTTCGTTCTTTTGTGACTGAGTTACCTCGCTCAGGATGATATTTTCAAATTCCATCCATTTGCCTGCAAATTTCACGAAGTCATTGTTTTTAATAGCTGAGTAGTACTCCATTGTGTAAACGTACCACATTTTCTGTTTCCATTCCTCTGATGAGGGACATCTGGGTTGTTTCCAGCTTCTGGCTATTATAAATATGGCTGCTATGAACATAGTGGACCATGTGTCTTTATTACACATTGGAGCATCTTCTGGGTAAATGCCCAGGAGAGGTATAGCTGGGTCCTCAGGTTCTTTTCTTTTCTTCCCTTTTTCTTTTTCTTCATCCTTCTGTCTACATAGTAATCATCAAAGTAATACAATCATTTGAGATAAATCTTTTTTTTTTTTTTTTGGTTTTGTTTTGTTTGTTTGTTTGTTTTTTCGAGACAGGGTTTCTCTATGTAGCCCTGGCACTCACTCTGTAGACCAGGCTGGCCTCAAACTCAGAAATCTACCTGCCTCTGCCTCCCAAGTGCTGGGATTAAAGGCGTGCACCACCACTGCCTGGCGAGATAAATCTCATATGCAAAGGTTATTCATAAAGTATACACACAAACACACACATTTTAAAATATTATTTAAAATTTTTCTCAATGCCAACCTTTGGGTTTGTTCAATGGCTAAGGAGATCCATGACAAAGACAGCGTGGATGCCAACCACAAGGAAAAGAAGCACAAATCTGTCCTGTCAGTGGTAAAATCCCAAGGATGGTCAGGAGTAATAGATTATTGTGAGGTGCTGAATAATCTGAGAACATTCACATATACGAGCAATTCTGCTCATGATGCTGTCTCTATTATGTGCTGTTGCTGTTATTGATTTCATACAATTTACTTAACAACATTGTCACATGTTTAGAAAAAATTAAATGCTAAGAATCATAACCAGAATGTCTAAATTAGCATAAACTAATATTAAATATGAAGGCAAGATTTAGAGCATCTCCCTGTTTTACAGTATCTTTAAAATTTTACCTATTATTGGCACATAATAATTGATTTTCAAGCCATGTACTTTGGCAGCCTAGATTGGTAAAAGACAGAATAATTCTTTTGAGCTACAAGCTTTATTTTTGTACCAGAATTACATAAGTAAGACAGATGGTGCACTTGACAGCCCTACTGGACATCAACATCCCTGAGTGAGGTGTGTGTGTGTGTGTGTGTGTGTGTGTGTGTGTGTGTTTGCTTGCGTGTACAGTGTACAGTTATCAAAGTATTGAGTATAGAAACCACTGGGGCAGTAGCTTAGCTCTGTGTAAAACTTTTTGTTTTGTTTTGTTTTTGTACCTTTACTTGCCATAAGACTATGAAAAATTATTTTTATTATTGTCTAAGAGAACAAACCTAATTACATAATTCAGAATTATAAATTCTTGGTTCTAAGCATTTATAAAATCTGTCCTGTGCTCTTTAGATATGAAATCCAAAGACATTCTGGGTCATTTCCCATAATCCTTGATGGTGCAGCCATGGTCCACTATAATATCTCAGCACCAGCCAGCATCTCATCTTCTGTTCTAATTTTTCATGTAATTTAATCTATCCATGACTAAATATTACCTATTAAAAACCATTATGTCATATATCTATAGATAAATGTAATGACCTTACTATGATTCTAAGTGTCAGCATATTATAAAGATTACATTTATATTGATATTTTGGTACCTCTTCTGTCATTAATAATATTTTTTCTACTATTTTAAAGTTGTTCTCTCTACCTGTATGCATTCTCACTTGATTCATTAAGAGGGACATGATTCTGAGCCACTTCAAAACTATATTTACCAAGTACCTGTGAACTCAGATGTTCTTCGCTTGTCACATTCCCTTAGTCTGTTTTGCCAGACCAGTCATTTTTAAGTGAGGGGAAAGTTAAGGTATTATTCTTGGAAAATCAAGTTCCAGGTCTTTTTTAAAAGTTGTTTAATTTATTTACATTCCAAATGTTGCCCCCTTCCTGGTGCCCCCTCCAAGAGTTGTTCATTCCATCCTGCTCCCCTTTGCCTCCAAGAGGGTACTCCCTAATCCCCCACCCCCTCACCCATTCTAATAAAGGGTGATTGTGCTGATCAGGGGTGCAATGAGACGGACTACAAGACATCTTAATGAGGAGGGCAAAGATTTTTCTAAGTTGCAAAGACGTGTAAAGGATGAGGGCCTGCTTTTCCCAACTATGTACACATCTGCTTTCTCTTAACACTGAGCAGCATCCTTGTCTCTGCACTTCAAAAAGGGGTGCATGCTTATTGACCCCGATCCTCTTAGTATGTACCTTCTCTAATGTGACTGACATTCTCCAGACAGGAGTTTTAAAAAGCTGAGTAATTCCAGTTCAGTGTAATGAACTAAAACTATTCAAAATCCCCTTTAATTTTTGCTGTTTAAGTTTGAAATCCTCAAAAAGTTTTTGTCGAATGGAAAATAAAACACAAAGATAGTATTGAAAAAGTTGTCAACCACGATCACCCCAGAAATTCGATAGTCAGAGTTGGAATCGAGTGCTGCACAGGAAAGGCTCACAAATGCTGCTAGCCAGCAGTTTCTTGACCATGAAGCAAAACTTTGAGGCAAAGATACTATGTCCTGGAAATATCCCTTCTATGAATCTACCTATTCCTTAACTGAGGAAGCCTGGAAGTACCCGTGGAACAAAAAGAGAGTCAGCAGGATATTTATGAGCACCAGTGACAGCCCTCCAGCTGTTAATTCGATTTTCCCTATGCGTCACATAGATTAGAAAGTGAATTAAGTGCTTTTTATTTCAACTTCCTAAGAAGGAATGATAGCCTATCGCAGTGAAATCGTCCGAAATCCTCCACAGTTAAGCCTAAGCCTTATCCAGTGCTAGAAAAGGAGAACTACAGGTTATAGATTCGTTCATTAGTGATGCTAATTAAATCATGATAAGGGATCCTCAGCCCTTCTTCTATTTTCTTGAGTACCCCTTTAAAAGGAAAAAAATTCCAAGAAATCATTATCGTATAATTTACATATGAGGACTATTAAGCCATTCTGTATTTACAAGAATAAACAATAAGCATTGTTTCCCAAATAGCCTTTGTTTATATGCAACTTAGAACCTATGGGTTGGTGTTTTAGAGGTTTTCATGAACTCTCGTTCCAGCTTCTGGTATTCATTATCTTAATATAGGAGTCATAATTCAAAGAAAATAAATGTATGAAAGGGGTAAAATTTTGTGGTGAAATTGATTTCTTTTACTAACCTTTGTCCTTGCAAGTACATTTGGGCCATTAATATGTGATGTTCGTCAATACCCAGTTAGGTTCCGAACTGGTTCAAACATGCTTTTATGCTTTGTTATGAGGAAAAGCAGAGAAAGGTCCCATTTTTCACATATGACCCGGCAGCATTGTACTTTATAAGAAAGTCTTTCCTATTTTCAGCCTAAACAGCAATCTCTGCTTGCAGCTGTTCTGTTTGATAACCTGATTAAAATGGACCGATAACTTTCCCGTCTTACAGCATTTTATGATTGCTACAATAAATGGCCACAATCTTCTTTCTCTGGATAGGATATTTTCCCGTAGAATCTTGATGTCGTTTACCTCTTGGTTTTGAAGGCTTTCTTTTTCCAGGCTGTTTTGTGCAGATTGTTTTATCAAAACCTCTTTTAGTACCAAGGAGCTGCCTCTTTATTAAACTCATCATATAAACAGTATGCCAGAAAGAAAAATTATATCCTTAATGGATTTGAGCAGACAAAAATAAATAAGTAGAGGATAAAATTATCCTAGAAAATGTTGTTTTATTTATCTTTGAAGCATTTTTATTCTCATATACCCACTTAAGAGATAATGGCATAGGAAAGAATGTTGACCCTAGATAATGCTTTGTCATTTACAAATGCAAGCCGTTATGAAAGCAAGGCAACTTATTTACTCCTAAAGCAAATGATACTACATGTTAAACCCTGGATGAAGTATAGCTGCATGTTCTGAAATATACAGGCAGAAGTAATATTCAAATACACACCTGCGTCACAAAGGAGTAGTGTTCATCTGATCTACACAGATGAGCTATGTCTTAATAAATCACCAACAGAAAACCCTGAGCTTTCCTTGAGACTGTCCATAAATAGAGACACTTGTTCTTCACAAAGAATGAAATGCGTTATTATTTAACATTACTGATATACATGTGTCTTCCTATGTTTAACAAATTATTACTTCCCCACTTTTGCTCCTATTCTTTTTTAAATCAAATCTGGCCAAGTCTGTAATAATCATGTGAATACTCTAGATATTAAATTATGTTATTATGCCAGTCTTTCAAGCTCTTCTCATCCATATCTTTAAAGTCATGAACTGACCCTCTAATTTTAAGAGATATTGAACAACCTACCCTTGATTGTACATTTTTAAAATTCATGCCTCCCTTGAAAAAATATTTTTAATTATGCACTTGTATGTGTGTATATGTGTGTGTTTGTACATGTGAGTGCAGCTACCCATGAAGACAAATGGTATCAGATCCTTCTGAAACTTCAGTTACAGGCAGCTCTTAACCTGATGTGAGTACAGGGAAATTAATTTAGATCCTATGCTAGAGCAGTATATACATGCTCTTATCAGGTGACTGATCACTTCAGACCGACCTTTTCTGATTTTGATTAAAGCCAGTTAATGGTACACTTATGTTTTTATTATCTGCTCTACAGTACTAGCTATTTTTGTCTAGCTAAAAGCAAACAAATGTGAAATAAATTTTAGTAATTGACAGTATTATGTATGTTTATGTAAGTAGGCCAAATAGATAGTTATGCATGAGAATCAGACATATATATATATATATATATATATATATATATATATATATATATATATATATATATATATATATATATATATATA
>CM052702.1:74620393-74648316 GCA_028551405.1 Uromys caudimaculatus | reverse complement strand
ATGAAACAACACTGCATGGCTCATCTCCATTGTGTCCTCAGGTTGCATTCTAGCTTACTTATTGCTACATTCTTACTTCCTTTGGAATTTAATCTGCAGAAGCACAATACACAGTTTAATTGTAGTTCTTCTATTGGCTCTAAAGTTATATCCAAGAATATTTCTTGACTCTAAGAGGTGTTTAGTGAATATTTTTTGAAATATAGAAAAATACATGATCATAAAAGTTTTCAAAATAATATTTTGTTTAGTTTTTGGGGAATGCACAAAATATATTTTAACTGCATTTATCCTTATCCTCCAAGTCCCCTCAGAACCTCACCCATTTCATCCCCCAACCAACTTCATGCTATATCTCCTCATAGACCTCTCATTGTTAATATACACCTCTCTTTAAAACATGACGAACCACTTGGTGTACTATTTCCTCAAAAAGTCCGTATCTTTTGCTTTCAGTATTCCTTAGTAGCATGTAGTACTTTGAGTAGGACTGAGGTTTTGTCAGCTTTCCCCTGTCTATATTAGCATGTCTATTGGTGTTAGCCTTCTTCAGGCTATGTTGGTAAGACTCCATAGGTGTAGCTTTTGGCATTTCTAAGAGACTCACTATCACAGCAAACTCCATTCTTCTAGCTCTTACATCTTCCCTCTCATCTTCTGCAACAATGCCTGAGCCTTTGCTGCAGGAGTTGTACTGTACATGTGTCAGTTGGAACTGGGTGTTTGGAAGAGATTTCACTTTTCAACTCTTTAATTTTATTAGTTTTGATCTTCTTTCTTTTGTTAAAATGTATAAATGCTGCCCAATTTGTTAATTTTCAAAGAACCAAATCCTCAGCTTACTGATTCTTTGTATTGTTTTACCATTGTCTGTGTACATATATCAGAATACCTTTTCCATCCTTTAAGCCTAAGATGGTATATGTCCTTGCCACTGTGTGCATCTTGGAAGCAGTAGAAAAAAAGATTACTTTCTCATCCATAATGCTAGTTAGTCTGTGGGGTGTTTTTGTTGTCTGTTTTGTTGTTTTTTGTTTGTTTTTGAGAATTGATAGAATAATACTTACATTTATGTTTGATAAGTATTTATTATTTTCTGTTATTTTGATGTGTTAGTGTTGTTCTCTTAAACCTTTTTTGGCTGTTATGGGACTGCTTAATGTGCTTGTGGTTAATCTTCCCTTTATTCTAAAATATTCTTTTTAGAACCCCTATAGAGATGCCTTCATGGGCATAAATTCCAGGTTATTTTAATCATACAACATTTTTCTTTCTCTTTCAATTATGAGGGATAGTTTTGCATCTTCATAGGCTTATCTGTCTTTTGATTTACAAATTTTATTCTATGCTTATTGAAAATTCTGTGCCTTTGGCATAGGTTTCTTATTCTACACCTATTATCCATATGATAAAAAAATTGTTTTATGTTTGTTTTATTGTTGTTGTTGTTGTTGTTGTTGTTAAGTTTTTTGTGTTTTTTGTTTGCTTGGCTTGTTTGTTTTCATGTACTCAAATTTTATTACTATTTGTTCCTGGCCTTTTTTTTTTTTTTTTTTTTTTTTTTTTTTTTTTTTTTTGATTCTTTCAGACGTGTTTGGCTTCCAGTGGTTTCCATTTCAAGTTATATTTCAGTTTAGCTTTTCTTCAGAGATTCTATCTTTTTATTAAATTCTATTTTCTATTTTTTTCATTATTTCACTAAAAACTTGTGGTTTTCTAGTCTTAACTCGTGCATTTATTCATATCCTTTTGAGCTTCTTGAACACGTTTATAGTTGATGCTTGAAGTTCTTGTTTTATGCTTCAGCTAATCTGCTTTTGCCATAGTACTAGTTTCTGGAAGTATTGCAGTGGTGTGCTAGTTTAGGAAATACTGCAGTGGGTTTCTGGTGAAACATATTGTATTGGCTATTCATGCTGTGTGTATTTTTGTGATGAGACATGAGCATCTGAATTTAGGATGTTTATGGTGCTTCTTGGTATGAATATCTGGTCTCAACTTTGATAAGTGGCTGTTTGGATTTTAGACAGTTGTTTCCAAACTTGCCAGATTGTAGATAAGTTAAAGGATGATTGATTTTCTTCAGTAGTGGAGACACTCTATTCAAGTGCTCAACTTTCAGTTCTCTAACTAGAGTTATAGTTGTGGCTCCAGAGGGTACAAAAGCCCATTTCACATTTTATAAATTTTAAAATATAGCCCACCTTGTATGGCCTCAATTGGAAAAAATGTACCTATTCAGTGACTTGATGTTACAGAATGGGGTGTTATCAAGGGAGGCCCTCTCAATTCTTAGAGAAGTGGTGAGGAGCTGTAGTAGTAGGGACCAGAAGGAGAGTAAATAAATAAATAAATGGAAGAAAAGTTTCATATATAGAAATATGTATATATTTTTATAAACATGTAAATATACATAAGTAAATATAGATAGATACACAAATATTGTACGTGTGTGTGTGTGTTTGTGTGTTTGTGTGTGTGTGTATGTGTGTGTGGTCTCTGGTTAAGCAGCAAACAGAAGTGTGCAGAAACCTTTATGGCTACATATCTTATACATTTTAAATATAATGTTTTAATTTGCATAGATATATAACTGTATTATGTGGCTTATAGTTTTATTTATCATAAATGTATACACTTAATAATAAAGAGAACAAATCCTACCTACCTTCAGTTGTTAATATAATAATCCACAAAAATAGGTGAATTTTGGCCTGAAGTAATTTTTAGCAAATCCACATAATGTACTAAATCTATTTACATAGACACAAAGAATTGTTGATTAAAATACCTCTCATTTTCAATTACTGAAACTGATCTTCAAAACATACTTTCTTATTATTATTAGGGAAGTATATGCATAAATATGTATAAAGATGTGCAAATGTAAACCAGATATTATCTAATTTATTTTCAGTGTTCAATAAAACCATATTCTTACCTGTTTTGATAGTTAAAAGGAATATGCAACAGTTCAAAACACTGTTGCAATAATTATTAAATGTTGTTCTCAACCTAACCCATACTCTGAGCATTAGTACAGAATACTAAAGAACAATAATACCATGACTAGTGAATTCATTCATTTTAACATCGACTGATTGGAAAATATAAGTGCATAAACAAATACAGTAACTATAGCACTCTGGATGGAGAAATACATGTTGCAGTGTAAACATTATGAAAACAAGCAAAATCTTAGTTTTCAATGCTTTCCAGGTGATAAGTATATATAAAAGAATGAATAATATTTCCAATTAACTCTTCTTTTTTGTATGTGTGCATATATGTTATATATACACATGTGTGCAATTAAATATTTATTAGTTTATTTTTTTTTACTTACCTACACCCTACTCACTGTCCCCTCCTCGTCATCCCTCCCACAATCCTTACTCCATTCCCCTATGAGCAAGTTGCCCTCCCTGTGTATTCCCCCATCCTGGCACTTCAAGTCTCTGCTAGACTAAGTGCTTCCTCTCCCATTGAGGCCAGACAAGGCAGCCCAGCTAAAGAATATATCCCACATCCAGGCAACAGCTTTTGGGATAGACCCCATTCCAGTTGTTCAGAATCTACATAAAGACCAAGCTGGACATCGGACACATGTGTGCAGATTGGCCTAGTTTCAGCCTATGTATGTTCTTTGATTGGAGGGTCAGTCTCTGAGAGCCCCAAGAGTCAAGGTTAGTTGTTGGTCCTCCTGCGGAGTTCCTATCCTCTTCAGGGACTGGAATCCTTCCTATTATTCTTTCTTAAAAGTCCCCACTCCATCCACTATTTAGCTATGGGTGGCTATAAGATGGCCATTTTCACTATGTTAATCTTACCTATTCATGAGAATTGGAAATCTTTACATCTTCTGAGACCTTCTTTAATTTCTTTCTTCAGGAACTTGAGGCTCTCGTCATACAGATCTTTCACTGGCTTGGTTAGAGTCACACCAAGTATTTTATACTTTTGTGGCTACTTTAAAGGATATGTTTTCCCTGATTTCTTCCTTGGCCCATTTATCATTTGAATAGAGGGGGCTACTGATTTTTTGAGTTAATTTTGTACCCAGACACTCTGCAGAAGGTGTTTATCAGCTGTAGGAATTCTCTGGCAGAATTTTGGGGGTCACTTACATATACTATCATATCATCTATAAATAGTGATACTTTGATTTCTTCCTTTCCTACTTGTAACCACTTGAACAGTTTGTTGTATTATTGCTCTGGTTAGAACTTCAAGTACTACATTGAATAGGTAGGGATAAAGTGGGCATTTTTGTCTTATCCCTGATTTTAGTGCTAATGCTTTTTGTTTCTCTCCATTTAATTTGTTGTTGGCTGTCGGCTTGCTATGTATTGCATTGATAGTGCTTAGGCATGTACCCTGGATTTGTCTAATAACATGAGAGGTTGTTAGAATTTTTTAAATTTATTCATTAATCATTTTTTTTACAGTCCTGACATTATCCCCTCTGCGTCCACACTCCTACTGTTCCACATCCTACACCTCCTCCCCCTTCCAAGAGGATGTCCCCACCCCAGTCCTCACTCCACCAGACCTCCCCACTCCCTAGGGCTTCAAGGCTTTTGAGGGTTAGGTACATCTTCTCTGACTAAATCCAGACCCAACAGTCCTCTGCTGTATATGTGTTGGGGGCTTCATATCAGGTGATGTATGTGGCCTGGATGGTGGCTCAGTGTCTGAGAGGTCCAGGGGGTCCAGGTTATTTGAGATTGCTGGTCTTCTTCTAGGGTTGCCCTCCTCCTCAGCTTCTTCTAGCTTTTCCCTAATTCAACTGCAGAGGTAACCAGCTTCTGTCCATTGGTTGGGTATAAATATCTGCATCTCATTCTTTCAGCTGCGTGTTGGGCCTTTTGGAGGGCAGTCATAATAGGTCCCTGTTTGTAAGCACACCATAGCATCAGTAATAGTGTCAGGCCTTGGGTCCTCCCTGTGAGCTGGATCCCAATTTGGGCCTGTCACTGGACCTCCTTTTCCTCAGGCTATTCTCCTTTTTTGTTCCTGAAGTTCTTTCAGACAGGAACAATTCTGAGTCAGAGTTTTTGACTCTGCGATGGCAACCCCATCCCTCCACTTGATGTCCTGTCTTTCTGCTGGAAGTGGGCTCTACAAGTTCCCTCTGCCTACTCTAGGGCATTTCATCTTAGGTCCCTTCCTTTAAGACCTGAAAGTCTCTCACTTCTCAGGTCTCTGGTAAATTCTAGAGAGTCCCCCCACCATTTTCCTCCCAAGATTGCCTGTTTCCATTCTTTCTGCTGGCCCTCAGGGCTTCAGTCATATTCCCCTACCCAATACCTGATCATCTTCCCCTCTTTGCCTCCCTGCTGCCTTTCCCACCCAGGTCCGCCTCCCACCCCCATCCTGTGATTGTTTTTCTTCTTTCTCCCAAGTGGGATTGATGCATCCTCACTTGGGCCCTTCAGCTTGTTAGCCTTCTTGAGTTCTGTGGACTGTATCCTGGGTATTTGTACTTTTTTGTCTATATCCACTTATGAGTGAGTACATACCATGCATGTCCTTTTGGGTCTGAGGTACCTCACACAGGATGACATTTTCTAGTTCCAGCCTTATTTGTGATATCCAGAACCTGGAAACAACCCAGATGTCCCACAACAAAAGATTAGGTACAGAAAATGTATTTCATTTACACAACGGAATATTACTCAGTTATTAAGAATAAGGACATCATGAGTTTTGCAGGCATATGAGTTAGATTTTATCAAAGGTTTTTTGGAGTGTAATGAAATAGTCATTTTTTTTCTTTCAGTTTGTGTATATGGTGGATTATGTTGATGGATTTTCATGTATCAACCATTCATGCATGCCTCGAATGAAGCCTACTTGATCTTGATGGATGATGTTTTTAATGTGTTGTTGGTTTCAGTCTGCATGTAGTTTATAATGGATTTTTGCACCAATGTTTATAAGAGAAATTGGTCTGAAGTTCTCTTCCTTTGTTGGGTCTTTCTGTGGTTTAGGTATCAGAATGACTATAGTCTCATAGAATGAGTTTGGCAGTGTTCCTTCTGTTTCTATTTTGTGGAATAGTGTGAGGAATATTGATATTAGCTCTTCTTTGAATGTCTAGAAGACGTGAATACTCTTTCTCTGTCCTTTTGTCAGTTTGGCTAAAGGTCTGGTCTATCTTGTTGATTTTCTCACAGAACCAGCTCTTGATTTCCTTCATTCTTTTTTTATTATTTTCTTTGTTTCTAACTGATTGATTTAAGCCCAAATTTTGATTATTTCCTGCCTTCTACTCCTCTTTGTTATGCTTGATTTGATTTCTTCTTCTTCTTCTTCTTCTTCTTCTTCTTCTTCTTCTTCTTCTTCTTCTTCTTCTTCCTCCTCCTCCTCCTCCTCCTCCTCCTCCTCCTCCTCCTCCTCCTCTTCCTCCTCCTTTTCTTTTTTTCTTTTTCTAGAATGTTCAAGTGTACTTTTAAATGGTTGATATGAGAACTTTCTAATTTCTTTATGGAACTACTTAGTGCTATGAACTTTCCTCTTAGCACAGCTTTCATTGTTTCCTATAAATTTGGGTACGTTTCCCCTAATTTTCATTGAATTCTAGAAAGTCTTTAATTTCTCTCTTTATTTCTTCCCTGACCCAGAATTAATTGAGTAGAACCTTGACCAATTGCCATGAGTGTGTAGGCTTTCCAGTGTTTCTGTTGTTTTTTATGTCTAGTATTAATCCATGGTGATATGATATGATACAAGGTATAATTTCAATTTTCTTGCATCTGTTGAGGCTCGGTTTGTGACTAAATGTATGGTCAATTTTCGAGAGGGTCCACGAGGTACTTAGAAGAAGGTATATTTTGTGTTTGAGAGAAATATTCTATAGGTATCTATTGGGCCCATTTGATTTATAATGTCTGTTAATTTTGTTATTTCTCTGTTTAGTATTTTTTTCTGGATGTTCTGTCAATTGGTGAGAGTCTGGTATTGAAGTCCCCCACTCTAAATGTGTGTGGTCCAATATGTGTTATTTAAGCTTTAGTAATGTTTCTTTTAGAAATCTGGGTGCCCTTGTGTTTAGGGCATAGATGTTCAGAAGTGAGATATCATCTTGGTAGATTTTTTTTGATGAGTATGAAGTGTTCTTCCCTGTCTCTTTTCATTAATTTTGTTTGAAAGTCTATTTTATTAAATATTATAGTGGTTACTCCAGCTTGCTTGTTGGGTTCATTGGTCTGAAAACTATTTTCAGTCCTTTACTCTGAGGTAATATCTTTATTGTTGAGGTGTGTTTCTTATATGCAGCAGAATGATGGATCCTTTTCTGCATTCATTCTGATAGCCTATGTCTTTTTATTGGGGAATTGAGTCCATTGATATTGAGGAATATTAATGATGAGGATTGTTATTTCGTGTTATTTTGATGTTGATGCTCTGTGTGTGTGTGCGCGTGTGTGTGTGTGTGTGTGTGTGTGTGTGTGTGTGTGTGTGTGTGTTTCTTTTATTTGCTGGTAAGAAATTACTTATTCCCTGTGTTTTCTTGGATTTAGTTATCCAATTTGGATTGGAGTATTCCTTCTAATTTTCTGTAGAGCTGGATTTGTGAATAGATTTGAATTTGTATTTCTCTTGAAATATCTTGTTTTCTCTGGGGGTGTTATTCTGATAGGACTGCCTTTGTATATACCTGGCTTTTTTCTCTTGCCACTTTTAATATTCTTTCTTTGTTCTGTAGATTTTGTAATTTGCTTATTATGTACCAGGAAGATTTTCTTTTCTGGTTCAGGCTAATTGGTGTTCTATAAGCTTCATGTATGTTTACAAGCATCTCTTTGTTTAGATTTGGAAATTTTTCTTTATGATTTTGTTGAGAATATTTTCTGGGCCTTGGAGCTGGGACTCTTCACTTTCTATTCCTATTATTCTTTGATTGGGTCTTTTCATGAAATCCAAGGTTTCTTAGATGTTTTGTGTCAGGAATATTTTAGATTTAACATTTTCTTTGACTAATGTATCAATTTCTTCTATTGTATCTTCTATGCCTGAGATTCTTTCCTCTATCTCCTGTATTCTGTTGGTGATGCTTGCGTCTGTTGCTCATGTTCTCTTCCCTAGGTTTTTGATCACCCAGATTTCTTCAGTTTATGTTTTCTTTATTGCTTCTATTTCCACTTTCCGGTCTTGCACAGTTGTACTTATTTCATTCACCTTATTAATTGTATTTTCCTGTATATATTTAACAGATGTATTTGTTTCCTCTTTAAAGACCTCTGCCTGTTTGATTGTATTTTCATGTATTTCCCTAACGGACTTATTTGTTTTCTCTTTAAAGACCTCTATTATCTTTATAAGATTGGATCACGTCTTAGGTTTTTACTGTGTTAGGACATCCAGGACTTGCTGTAGTGGGATAGATGTGCTTTGGAGGTGTCATATTGCCATGGTTTTCACTATTTGAGTTCTTTTGAAGACCTTTAGTCACCTGGATGGTTTTGGTCTCTGGATGTTCTTGTTGTAGTAGGTATTAGGAGTGGGGTGAAACTTGATGGCCCTAGTATGGCAAGTCTCTGATGGGTATCTTTTGGCTATATGGTTCTGGATCTGCATTTCAGTATAGTTCAGAATCCCCAGGTCTGATGAAGGTGGACAAAGAGTTATCAGGAGAATTAAGGTCTCCCTGAGATAGCAGGCCATTCAGAGCAGCTTGGCTTGGCTCACTGGGCTCAGAGAGCAGGAAATATGGGAGGGGGAAGGACAACTTAGCACTGTGGTTCAGGAGTCTAATAAAGGTGAAGAGAGGTGGTTGGAGAATCTTTATTAGTAATTGTAAAGAAATTATGTATAAATAAAATTATAAGTCTTCCTAGTTGAATTTTATGTTCTATCAAGACACAAATTCTTACTTTACAAAGCAAATTTACCTTTAATTAAATTATTGATGTATTTTCCCTATATATAAGCTTTTTTAATCACTCACATCAAGCATGCTAATGTTTTTTTTGTTTTCTTCTAATATAATTTAATCTGAGATGTCTTCAATGTATCCCCTAGCAATTCTTTCCAGAAAATTAAAAATCAAATAAAAGATAAAGATCTGTCTTTACAGAACAATGTCTGAATTGCAGAAAAGGAAAGAGATTGGAAGGAAAGCAGAGAAAATAGAAAAAGAGAGTGTATGGGGTAGATAGATACAAAGAGTGAAGCAGGGCTACCATTTTAAGGAAAGTTGTAAAAGGAGTGCTGAATGAAAATAGAAGTAAGCTTGTATTTACAAATAGTATGACTTTGGTCAACAGTGTTCTTGGAGGATCACTCTCATCCTCATTTCCTTATGTATAAAAAGGATATTTTTTCTTTGGCTTTTGTTTTTTTCTTCATCCTAATTATAAAAATTAAGAGGAGTTTAACTGTTTTTTCTTTTGTGAAAAAATACTGTACTGAGCAACAAGTGAATCTGAAAATGTTCACAACATCAGTGACAGACTAAGACTTGTGTATCTGTCTGATATGTCCTTCTCTTTTTATAGCAATGCTGCGGTGATAATGTAGTCTCAACACACTAATTCAGTTTCGAAGGACTATTCCCCTTAATAGCAGTGCAAGTCTCACTGATGATTTTCCTTTTCACAATAATCAGCTATTTGCCTTAGCAATAATTCTGACAAATGTTAAACATAACTCAGTAGGATTTTTTCTTGTCCGTCAGTCTATTTAGCTACTTAACAAGGTATAAATTTTCTCCAAATATAGAGAAGAAAAATTCATATTTAAGATCCTTTGTAAAGAAGAGCATATTCTGTCTTTTATCACAACCAAAATAAAAAATTTCTAAATAAACTACCTTAAAATAAAGTAGAAAAAAGAATCACAGACTCCTTTAAAATTGTGTTTTAAATATGAGCGGCAATGAAAGGAGCTCCTTGATGGCTTTGGTGTGTATCCCAGAAGCAGCTCCTTAACAATATATCTTCAGAGTCAAACTACTGCCTTTAAGGAATTATTAATGTCTCCAATGGTGTAAGAAAAACACAGCCAATAAACTATGGTTATGTTCCAAAGTAAAACCTAAACCATTAAGTGTGCAATACATCTGGGGAAAATTAAAATAATTACTTTTAAAGTTAAAGGAATTACAAAAAATATCTTGGCTTTGTTTAAAACAAAGTAATATTTTCCATTTAAAAATTGCAAATTTAAAACAAATTAATAAAATACTAAGATCCTTCCTTTTTTAGACATTTTAGCATATATATTTTTTCACTGTTAATACATAGAAGATGGAATAAAAATGCTGAAGTCTCCACTGTCGGCTACTGGAGAGCCAAAGAGACCTTGTAAATTACTGTGAAGCCTCTTTATTGAGAGCCTCTGATACATCTCACACAGATGCACCCACCTAGGGTGGAAAGAGGAATGCTCCCAACAATCAACCCTGATGTTTTTTCTTGAAACTTCTATACAGTATCTGAATCTTGTTGGTAGTATGATTTCCCATCAGCCTTCACTTTACTATTGCTCCTTCTTTAGTCATTTTTAGATATTAGATACAGATCTCTGCCTCTTACATTGTGCTAAACAAGTGATTGTTTTCAAGATATATAGTTTTTGGGCTGGAGAGATGTCTCAGTGCTTAAGAGCTCTGGCTTCTCACCCCAATTCTCAGCAACGAAAATGGCAGTTCACAATCATCCATAACTACAATTCCAGGAGGAAAACATGTAAGAAGAGCAAATGGCTTTTATGAGAGCAGAAACATGCAAACATTAGCCAAGTGAAGTTTATCCTAAGGGATGTGGGAAGTGAGGAGGAGGTGAGAAGAGTTTAGTCCTTATGCATCTACAATCTCTGTGACTACAGAGCAGGAAGTAAGCAGGTCCAATGAGAAACAACAGAGGAGACACAGATGCATGTCAGCACATTCTTTTCGGCATGGGAAGCATTAAAGAACCATTTCTAATTAAATGCAATAAATTATCTCACTATGTCTGGGACTCAGTCACAAAAGAACAAACACGGTATATACTCACTGATAAGTGGATATTAGCCTAAAAGTTCAGAATACTCAAGTGTCAATTCATAGACCATATGAAGCCTAAGAAGAAGGAAAATCAAAATGTGGATGCTTCAGTGTTTTCAGAAGGGTGAACAATATAATCACAGGAGGAAATAAGGAGACAAAGTGGGTTGCAGAGACTGAAGGAAAGGCCATCCATAAACTGCCCCACCTGGGGATCCATCCCATATACAGCCACCAAACCTGGACACTATTGTGAATGCTGGGAAGTGCTTGTTGATGGAAGCCTGATATGACTGAGAAGCTCTGCCAGAGCTTGACAAATACAGAGGCAGATGCTCACAGCCAACCATTGGACTGAGCACAGGGGTCCCCGATGGAGAAGTTAGAGAAGGGACTGAAGGAGCTTAGGAGTTTGCAGCCCCATGAAGGGAGCAACAGTGTCAACTGGCCAAACTCCCCCCCCCCCGAGCTCCCCAGGACTGGATTACCAACCAAAGAATACACATGTAATGACCCATGGCCCTGGCCACATATGTAGTAGAGGATGGCCTTGTTGGACATCTGTAGGAGGAGAGGCCCTCGGAGTGATTAACTTCTACTGATCAGATTAAAACCCACAACTTGGAAAGGGGGAAACATTTGAAATGTAAATAAAGTATCAAAATTTTTAAATTTAAAAATAAATAAATAATAAAAAACCCACAACTTATTTTGCACCTCAAAATAATGCTTTCAATTAGTTATTAGTTGCTTAATCACTTGGAAAAACAATACATAAAACAGTCTCAAAGACCAGGATGTCTAAGTAAAGTTACATAGCTCTTAAGTGGCAGAACTGAGAAGCTAATTTTGCAGGAGTAGAACCTTTGAGTAAAGATGATTTTTTTAGTCCTGAGAATCAAACTCAGAGCCCAATGCATATTAAAATGAGTTTCCAGAGTCTATGGAGAGATAAATGTGAAATGCCCTTAAATAAATCTACTCTGGTGATAAAGATGAGTGATATACTGAATAATTGATAGCTTAATTGTGAAGTCTTATGATGATAAAATATTTTTAATTCATCTGATACATTGATCTGTTTATAAACTCACTGACAACACTTCAGGCTACTTTTATTTCACGAATGGTCCACATATCTGGGCCATTAACTAAAACACTTATATCTATGCCAAATTTCAAATTGATTTCCTCTGCCTATATCCATATCCTCTGTGGAGTCTTCAAAATAAAGAGAGAACACAATGGTAAGAAAGTACACTCAGGATGTAAGGAATTCTATTTTATCCTAGCTATGTATATAGAAGAATTAAATATTATATGGAATAATAACATTGGAATTCATAAAACCAGGGAAGTTAGTTAGCTTCCTGAGAAGCTGAATCTCCCTCCACACTGTCTGGAAGTCTTTGCACTGTGGATTTGCAATCAGAGATGTGACTTCTTAAAGGATATATTTGACAGAAATTTCAAGAGATGAGTTGAGTTTGCAGAACTTCATCAGTTATTTATTTTACATTTAGAAATCAACCTTCTGAGCAGACTAGCTTTTGAAAATATTTGTATCATAAATTATCTCAAGTGTCCTATAGCTCCTTCTGGAAGTGATGCTTTCCAAAGTCATCTGTTATTCAGAAATTTCGCTGGTGCACTCTATGAGCAATAATTTATGTTTGCCAATGAGACCTGAAGAAACAACTTGACACCTTGACATTTAATGCTGTGGTGAGGGGAAGTAAATTGGTGGTTTCATACTGTCTGCACACTAGAGTAATTTATGCTGCTCTTGCACATATTGAACAATAATACTTGAATCCATAAACAACTAACTGTAGTTTAAAGAAATTCACTTTATAACGTGCATCTTGCTCAGTTCCTACCTTACTACTTAAAATGTAGATTCCCAGGTCTATAGGCATACTTTACATAGTTACTTCCAATCAGCTAATTTGTCACCTCATGATAAAAACAAAAGATCTAGTTTAAACATTTTAATGAATATTTCATGTGAACTTAATTTTATAGACCTATTTTTAAAAGAAGTTTTTTTTTTTTTTTTTTTTTTTAATCTAAGTTGCATGTGGAGGTTAGCCTGACTTCTTAGTTATATCTTGATTCTATTTTCAAAATAATACATTAAGACTATATTTGCTTTCTGACAAAATGATGCCCACTGGTCCATCATATCCATGAGCCAGGAACAACTCCTCACATTGGTCAAGCTTACCAAGTGCTGGTTATGACTCGCTCACTGGGATAGCACAAACTGTTAGACAAAAAAAAGTTTATGAACTCCACTAGCCATTTCATCATCTGCAATGTGAAAGTCCCAGCATGCAAGAATCATGAGGGAGGGAGGGAGGGAGGGAGGGAGGGAGGGAGGGAGGGAGGGAGGGAGAGAGAGAGAGAGAGAGAGAGAGAGAGAGAAAGAGAGAGAGAGAGAGAGGCCAAACTAGAATTCTGAGTCTCAAATATCTACTATTTCCCTAATGGGATGAACTGAATCTATCAAATAAAACATTTGCATTGTAGGTTTATCCCCCAAGGTGGGAGAGGGTGAGTGTTTGTTGTATATGGATGACACACAAAATTTAAAAACGTATTACGACTACATGAATTATATATATATATATATATGTATATTGATAATGCATATATATATGAATATGATCTATGCTTATGTATATGTATAAATATTAGACTTCATTAAACACATAACCAGTATATATTACAATAAATTAATATTTTCATAGAACTATGTACCTAAGGTCTAGTATGTGGTTTATGATTGGATGCTCAACAACAAAAGTAGCAAAATGCTATGAAAAGAGAATTATGCACCTTCAACTAGCACTCATTTTTTAATTGAGGCTTGAAAGAAAGAAAATCACCCATGTTATTGCTATCTATACATTATAAATATGTCTTGTTTTGCTGTTCACTAGGAAAATTTGCTCTGTCTTAGAAATCAGGAACGAAAATTAGGTCCTGAAATACCCAACAAAGGGAAGAGACCTGTAGAGACACTGTCCAGAGGTCAGGCACAGCCCCTGGTTGAGGGACGGGACCACCCACCCTTCTCAAAATTTTAACACCGAATTGCTTCTGTCTAAAGAAAATTCGGGGAAAATAGTGAAGCAGAGTCTGAAGGAAAGGCCATTCAGAGACTGCCCCACCTGGGGATGCATTCCATATGCAGCCACCAAAGCCAGACACTACTGATGATGACAAGAAGTGCTTGCTGATAGGAGCCTGATATGGATGTCACCTGAGAGGCTTGGCCAGAGTCTTACTGATACAGATGTGGAGGAAACTTACAGCTGATCATCATACTGAGCAGTGGGACCCCAATGGAGGAGC
Source organism: Uromys caudimaculatus (assembly GCA_028551405.1). NCBI lineage: Eukaryota > Metazoa > Chordata > Mammalia > Rodentia > Muridae > Uromys > Uromys caudimaculatus. The sequence continues at coordinate 74,633,963 of CM052702.1, read as the reverse complement.
TAGGAGAAGGACTGAAGGGGTGAAGGTTTGCAACCCCACATGAAGAACAACAATATCGACCAACCAGATCCCCCCCCCCCCCAGAGCTCCCAGGGACTGAACCACCAACCAAAGAATACACATGGAGGAGCCCATGGCTCCAGCTGCATAAGTAGCAGAAGATGGCCTTGTCTGGCATCAATGGGAGGCGAAGCCCTTGATCCTGTGAAATACTGATGCCCCAGCATAGGGGAATGCTAGGGTGGTGGGGCAGGAGCGTGCATATGGGTGGGGGGGACCTTTGTGGAGGCAGGAAGAGGGGGCGGGATGGGGGTTTCTCAGAGAGGAAACTGGGAAGGGGGATAACATTTGAAATGTAAATAAACAAAATAAGCAATAAAAAACTAAAAAATAAAGTAGGTCCCCACCTTTTATTTGCTTTTCCTTGGTACATGCTCACTCTTGAGATGTGGCTCAATGCTTAGCGTGCTAGATGTGCAAAAGTGAGAAACTGAATTAGAATACTTAGAGCACATGCAAAGCCATGTATGGGAGCATGTGTCTATAAAATTTCAGTTTCTCTACCACACAGGAGGAATAGATGGAAAATCCTTGAAAGCTCACAGCCTTGCTAGCTTGGCGTAAACAGCATACAACCAACAACAAAGAGATCCAGTTTCAATAAAGGTAGTAGGTAACAACTGAGACATTGAAATGCATGCAAGCACATTCATGCACATGTATCATTCATATATACATGCAAACACAAAGGATGCATTATACATAGAAACAAAATAAAAGTATATTTATAGTGGTCAGCTTTATTTAAAAAAATCTCATTCAGTCACCTCATTTGAAAACTCTAATAATAATATGAAAATTTCCCTAAGTCAATTGCAATGTTTGAAATTGTTTCAGGCAGCAGTGGCACATGCCTTTAATAACAGCACTCGCGAGGCAGGTGCAAGTGGATCTTTGAGTTCAAGGCCACTCTGGTCCACAGAGCAATTTGCAGGAAGGCCAGGGCTAAAGAGTGAAACTCTCTCTCCAAAGACAAAACAAAACAAAACAAAACATCCATGTGCTTCTTTGTAACTCTCTACAAATATCAAATAATGACAAAATAATATACTTTCTTCATTGAAGGACATGGTACTATCAAAAATGCTGGTAATGCTTTAGAAGGCCAGTGCTGCCTCTTAGAAATTCTGCAAGCTGGAAATTTGAAGAGATGGGAACAGCAGCATTCTTCATTTTAAACTTGGCTCTGGTCACTGCCAGGGCTCTCATCGCAGCTCTATCTTTTTGCTCATGAGCCTCAAGGGCAGGCTGAGGTCAGTGACTATCATTTAGGATTTGGACAGGCTTGGATGCTGCAGGAGAGCTTGGGCTGGCTGCACATTCTTTCAGACCCTATTTTACAGTTCCTGATATAGCACCTTTGCAGAAAAATAAGATGGAAGATTTTATTCTCACATTTTCTTTCAGAGCATTGTTCATCTAAGTACCTAACACCCATGAGGGAGACATCTTGCAAATTCACAGGCTTCACAACAGATTTCAAAGCTCACACCACATAGAGTAGAAGGCAGGAAAGGGCTGACATTACTTAATCATCATAACTGATTATTTAATCATCACAGTTTCTAAAATTTAAGCAACAGATTTTTAACCTAACTATTTTGGGAGGTTTGTATCACTTGAGAAGGGAACAAGAGCAAAAGAAAAAAAAATCTCTGTTTCCTATAAATAGATTGACAAGTCTTCCTTAAGGCAAAAATAGGAGTATGAGTAGCTCAGAAAGAAATACCATATGTTGCTTAAGAGTGCACAGGAAGAGGAAAAAAGAGAAGGAGCAGAGAGAAAAGGGGCTTTCCTATGTGTAAGAAGACCTTTAGAATGTAGTTCATCAGACCCTAGGGATTAAAAAGTATGAGTCTTAATCTAAAGGTCTACCATAGTATTATAATAGCTTCGCTAAGTAATTCCCAAGGGGCAAATGAAATAACTAAATTTCAAAATTACCAGGAATTAACTAAAGGTTTTCTAAGGAATATCTAATATTACCAGCCAATATGATTATTTTCATATGTATGGAGGTATCCAGAGACACCAGGAGAGGGTATTACAGGTGTTTAAGAGCTGTGTGTCATGAGAGCAGAGGACTGAATTCCAGGCTTCTGGAAGATAAGCAAGTGATCTGAACCAGTGATCCAACACCCCAACAGCCACTTCCTCACAGGATTGTTTCTCTGAGGCTAATATGTAAGGTTTTATGTGTAATTTTTTAAGAAGCAAAAGTACTAATTTCCTAAAGAATAAAGATAGTCATAAATGACAATATTGATATTTAAGCATAAAAGTCTTTTTAAAATGTGTCACATTATTTGTGAATGTAAAGAGGAGAGAAAGGAAATAGCTTCAGAATGTAGGATGAAATGTCTATGAACAGTCACACACAGCCTTCATGCTGTGTGCGTGTAGATGCACAGTTGTGTGTTTGTGCACATTTAAAGAGGAAGTAAATAAAATTAAAGAAAAGAAACATATTGAGGAAAGGGAAAGGAAGAAAATATGAAAGAAAGTAATAGAAACGGGGTGAGAAAGAGACACAGGGAGTCAAGAAATTTCCTTTACGTTTTTTTTTTTTTTTGATACTTTATTTACATTTCCAATGTTTTCTCCTTTTTAGGTCTCCTTTTTGGAGACCACCTATCCCTTCCCCCTCTCCCATCTCTATGAGGGAATTCCACCTCCCACCCACCCGCCCGCCCACTCCCATATTCCCACCTTGACATTTCCCTTTACTGGGGCCTCTCCTCCCCCTGATGGCCAACAAGGCCCTCCTCTGCCACATATGTGGCCCGAACCATGGGTCCCTCCATGTGTATTCTTTGGTTGGTGGTCCAGCCTCCAGAAAGACCGGGGGGGTGTGTGTCAGGCCAGTTGACACTGTTGCTCCCTCCATAGGACTGCAGACTCCCTCAGCTCCTTCAGTCCCTTCTCCAACTCCTCCATCTGGGACCTCACTCTCAATCCAGCAGTTACTGTAAAGTGAAACTTGGGTATTCCAAATGTTTTGGCTAATATCCACTTATCAGTGAGTACATACCATGTTCGTTCTTTTGTGACTGAGTTACCTCGCTTAGGATGATATTTTCAAATTCCATCCATTTGCCTGCAAATTTCATTAAATCATTGTTTTTAATAGCTGAGTAGTACTCCATTGTGTAAATGTACCACATTTTCTGTATCCATTCCTCTGATGAGGGACATAATTAAGCAGATTTTTTTTTGATGTACCCAATTAGGACACAATATATTGGAAACATTTTATTCTCTTGATTTTTATAATACATTCAATAGTCTTCAACCTATATAGTAAGTTGATGTGACTTAAAATGGAGATGGAGTTGCTTGAGATACAGACAGGATGCCACTGTAAAACTCAAGCATATCTCCCAGAAAGTATGAATGGCCTGACTGGCAAAGAAAATACAGCTATTAGCCCTCAAGTATTATAGGAACTGAGGCCTGATCTAGAAAGTATATTAGGAAATAGAGTTTTTCCAAGATTTTTTCAAGAAAAGCATGGGTATTCTTATATTAGTAGTGAAATTGGGTCCAGAAAATTGGATCAGAAATTACATGCCCTTGACATGAGTTTGAGACTCAAAGACCACATGGTTGAAGCCAAGAACAGACTATTCTGCTGATATCTACACATGGATCATGCCATGGGTATACACGTATGTTCATACACATATACATAGAATTACAGATACACACACACACACACACACACACACACACACACACACACAATTTAGAAATTGAAACTGGTCCTCAAAAACAGTGGTTTACAATTAAATAAGAATTAAGCTTGCAGTAACACATGTGAGACTAATTTTGCTGCTTTAAGATCAATAGCTACTTTTAAGGAGTTGCTGGGGCTCCATTTCCTTTAAGTGCTTTGTGTTTGTAGCTTTCAACTGAAGATTATCTAACTAGGTTATGATAGAACCGTTGAGAAGCTTAAACAGAAATCACTTATGAAAATTCCCTTAAAACTGATGAATACATTCTGCTAGGACTCCTGTTACAAAAAGTCTGAGTGGGAACCTATTCTCTCCTTCTACTGCTTTCATTACTGAGACACAATTCCTTGCTATCTAACCTTTTGCCTCCAAAACTTAGATAAGTAAAACTCTTTAAAAAGAAATTTAGCTTGTTTCAGATATTTTGGGATACCATGACCAGACTTATAAAGACTTATACCTATGTATAATTAGATGTGCCCATGATCAAAATTAGGTGCATTACAGCCAAATGTGCATTGATCAAAGGCTTGCATCATCTAATCTTGTAAATCAAAATAGAGGTTCATCAAGACTATGTTTCCTAGCACCAAAAGTTCTTCTCCTGAATGCCCCAAGTTATACCCAAAGTCCTTGGGTACTCTTATTCACATGACCCTCTGTCAGTCTTGACAGTGATTTCATTCTGGTCTGTACTATCCCTTAGTTGTTTGTGACTTTGTTTGTTTGTTTTTAATAAAGTTGCTTTGCTACATTGTGTGTCTTTATTTCAATTGACTGAATGTGAGGCTGAGAATCTGGAAAGTATCAACTTTTATGAGCAGCAACATTACAACATGGTTGGTGATATTCAGGACTGCATATTGGCCCTGTAGTTTTGTGTGTGCCAGACCACTGCTCTAGAAATTGAGCTATAGAACCCAGCTCAAAAGGATATTTTAAATATGTTTTAGAGACTTTTAATTTTAAAGAGTAGAATATTTTTGTTAATATTAGTTATTGAAAGAAAACATGCTGGTACTATTATTTTCTGATTCTTCAAACAGCTAAATTAATGAGCTCTATATGAAAAAAATAGTATTCATTCAGAGCTGGCATATAGGTCTCTTCAAGTCAACAGGTAATGTTTAATTTTGCATAAGCCTGACAATAGTAATGCACTGTTCGTCTGCATTTTCTCATTGCAAAAGCAAGATTATATATAGCTATATTGATGAAAATGGGAAGAAAAAATTTGAGGGCAGTGGTTCATGGTCATAAAGGTTGGAGAATTAATAGCAATAGCTACAGCCAGAAACACATTAGCTTCCTTTACTATATCAGGAAAATAAAACAATGCCTTCTCCAGGCAAGTGTTTCTACTATGTGAAGATAAATGATTCCAGTATTCATCAGCATTTTCAAAGTTTACATAACATTGTTGAAACCATGGTTTTCCATAGTCTCAAAATGGAATGACAACATGGGGGTGTGGGGGAAATGTAAACAGAATATCCTGTTCTGTCTTATAAAATAAAATTATAACAGCTTTTAGAAGTTTCTGGATTCCAGTTTTTTTATAACGCTATTCACAGTTGCTCTTCTTGTCTGTCACCATATTGAACAGAAAAGGTATAGCATGTAGTATTTTGAAAGTTACAGAGGACATGAGAAAACAAGATGTATAACTGGAAAGAGACACAAAGGATATTCAAAGCATGATTGTACGATACTACTTATTAAAAGAAAACACTGAGGATATGTATACTCTTGCCTAAACAGTCCAGCTGGTTTCAGAATGTCTTCTTAATGTGGTAGCAGTGCTTTCCTCTGCAGTTAAACTAATACGTCATTCTTGAGTAAGTACCTATGATAATTAACATTTTCTGTGTTTTATGTTGCATACATAAAAGAAAACTTAAAAGGAGAGATTATTTATAACAGTGCTACATGCGATATAATTTTTTTTTAAATTTTTATTGGTTATTTTATTTATTGACATTTCAAATGTTATCCCCTTCCCTGTTTCCCCTCTGCAAACCCCCACCTCACCTCCCTACCCCTACTTCTATGAGGGTGCTCCCCCATCCACTCCTGCCTCATTCATGCACTGTAATTTTAAGGAGTTGTTTTACTTACTTGCTACAGTTAATATTTAGAAGTTCAGAAGCCTTTGATGACTGTGATGCCAATTATGATAATGAATTTTTAATCAACTATATTAGTTAATGATAGTTTTATGTTTGAATATGCTCCTGAATTTCATTATGTTCTTGGGCCGATGTGAAAGACGATCTTGTCAATCCTGATATAAATCACCAATGACAAACAAAAACAATTCCAACGAACTTTAGTAGAGTGGTCCAGTGAGTATAATGGGGTTACTGACAGGAGAATGGTACATTTAAGGCATCTATACCACCAAAAATCTCCACCTAGTGTGACTGAAGAACCAGTAAAGTAGCAATGCTAGAGCTCCTTGTAAAACTTGAAAAGGCTCCCCTCCACAGAAATTATTTATTGCTTTAAGACCTTGGAGAAAGATCATGTGAATCCTGTAACTTTCTGAGCTTCCTAAGTATTGTAAATTTTATCATCTTCCTGAATCATATGTACTGCCCTCTCTCCCTCTTCTCCTCATGTCCAGAAAGGTAAGCTTTTTAGTTAGAAATAACCACATACTATTTAATGCCCCTATACATGGCAGCTCCTTTTCCTGTTAAATAAATAACAAATTGTCCTGTGATCTTACAGTTCTCAGTTCATTTTCCTTCATTATATGCTCTCCTTATCTTGTAGATTTCCATAGTAAAAGTCATAAAAATGCACTCCTAGAGCTCCTTTTATTTGTCAAGCTCATATCTGGCACATTCCATGAACCATTACCTAGTTTTCATAAAAACTCTGAAATGGAGACATCACTGTTTTTATTATGAAGATGATGCTGATTCAGGATGGAAGAGGTTAAATTTCAGGGCAAAACACCCAGCAAATGTCAATGTATGAGTTTAAAATAAAAAATCCTGGTAAATCCAAAACTAACTTTCCCCTATAATATTATGAATAACATTAAGAAATTAGTCAAAAGGACAATCAATTCATATACACTTTAAAACATATTTAGAAACATTCATATATTAAAATATACCATGCTGTTAATTTCAAGTCTTCTGGGATTTCTAGTTGACTCCATAGAACTTGAATCTGTAACTACCCTGCTGGCCACATCATTAACAATGCAAATGTCTGGCAAAAGTCCCTGTCTATAAGTATCCCAGGCTAATGCTTTTTGAGATGGCATAGAAAATATAAACATGATGAAATTTAAACACAAAACAGAGTGTTTTGAGTACATATCTCTGAATATTTTCCATCTACTTTCCATCTACCCCCATATCCATCCTCCCTTAATACAGGAGTAATAGAGACGAATTTTACAATGATATTTTTCACAGAAATCTTGCCAACAAAGCCTGACAAAACCACTGTAAATGCTGAGCTGTTCAAGGCATTTATTCTCTAGATCCTATCCAAAAATTTTCACAGGGTTACAGCCATGGCTTTTAAATGTCTGCTTTTATCTCTTTTCAAATGATTGTGACTTAGCTCAAAAACTTGTTATTTTATTGGGAGGGCTGATTCAAACTTGTTTGTTTAACATATACCTCTCTTTCACCAAATGCCTTTGTTGTTATCCTATATTTTGAGGTACATCCAATCATCCTTAGCTGATATCCTATAAAAGTGAACTACTTTCCTAATGCCGTGACCCTTAAATATAGTTCTTCATGTTGTAGTGCCCCCAACCTTAAAATTATTTCATTGCTATTTCATAGCTCTAATTTAGGTACTGATATAATTTTTAATGTAAATATCTGATATGTCACTGCTGTTAAAGGGTCCTTGTAGCCTCAAAGGGGTCACAACCCACAGGCTGAGAACCACTGTCTTATATTGAGACAAACAGTGCATACCATTCTAGTACCTGCTTAAGTCATTGCCTGTACCACTTTATGTTGTGAATGCTATAATTCTTATATATGGGTTTGATCTTGAGAAGTTTAGGTTTTGAAAATGGCCTGAGAGACATATAATATAACTCTGGAGGGGGTTCTGGGAAAGTAGGTTCCACCTTAAGATAATTGAACTGTTTCAGTTAATCATTGTGACCAAACTAGTGCAGTTGGTTAGGACTAGACGTGTTCAGTAAGATTAATAAAGTCTATGTACTGGCTCTACTGAACATCAAACCAAGTACATTCCATACAGTACAATAGTGAGTTTTATATAAAGTTGTGAAATGCTTGGTGGTACAGCTTAAATCATACATTTATCCAGTCTCTTAGTGATGATTGCCTTCAATGTTTGTAAGATTAGGCGATTACACTGATATACTGATAAAAATTGCTATATACTGATAAAAATTGTCTACATTTTCCTACCTAACAGAACATTTTACAAATTGTTGAAAATTGATGAGTCACACTAAATTTAATTTTTAAAATATATTTTAATAAAAATATAATTATATAATTTTCCTCCTTTTACTCTCTCTTACACATTTCCTGTACCCTACTCATTCCCTCCCAAACTCATTGCATCTTTTTCTTGAATTGCTATTACTGCACATACACAGACACACATACACACACACACACACACACACACACACACACACACACACACATTTATGTAAATATAGTCTCTGAAACTGTTAAGTATTACTTACATTATTTGAGCAATAGCTACTTGGAATTAGATAACCAGTTAGGGAGCTTATCTTGTAAGATATTAATTCTCCTTTTCTCAAAGGTTTTTAGTTGTCTCTAATTCTTATTCTGGGTGGAATTGGAACCCCATTAAGTTTGCCCTGCCAAGGAACTATCTCTATTGGTGTTGCTGTGTTCAGATCTTCTTTAGGCAGCTCTATGGTAGTAGCATGTAGCTTCCCTGTGTTTTCTGAGACACAATTAACAAAGCAGTCTTTCTTACAGGCTCTTCTGCCACTTTTTCTGTGATGTACCATGAGCCTTGAATGTAGAAGCTATGTTGTTATATTCACTGGATCTGAGTATCCCAGGATCAGTTTTTCATTGTTTTGACCAGTTGTTCTGGTAAAAGATAGATGGAAAATACTGTTCTGTTTTGCAGGAGTCTCCATCTGCTCTGAGGAATGTTTCCTTGATGGGGGTAAGAGCTACACTTATACACGCTCACCTGTGTATATAAAGACAAGTATTTAGACTGCAGCTAGGGATTATGCAAGTTTAGTAAAGTGCCTGCAGATATTCTCCTAAAGAACCATAAACTCACTAGCCCAGAAAAGTCAGGGAGATTTCAATTCTCAGACATGATTTTTCTCCTGGTATGTGTGCCTTAAGTTCAATTATAATACTGTTGACTACTTTAGACTTAAGAGTGCTACTAGTGCTTTGTGGTTGTATGAATGAGAATGTCCCCCCTCCCCCCAGGATCATATATGTGTGGCCTTGTTGGAGAGAATGTCCATCACAGGCTTAGAGGGATAAGGTTTCCAAAGCCCACCCTAGGCTCAGACTCTCTCTCTCTTTTTCTCTACTTGCAGATCAGGATGAAGCTCCTCTTTTCTCTGGAATCACACCTACCTGCCACCATTCTCCTACCATGATATTACTGAACTAACCTTCTAAAACTGTAATAACAAATCAAAACAAAACCAAAAACAAAAAACAAAAAAAACCACACACACACACCTCCAATTAAATGCTTTCCTTTATAAGAGTTGCCTTGTGGCACAGGCTCCACAGCTGGTAGGACCATTGGTTGCTTGTTTAATATCTTCTAGGACGATAAAAGCTAGTCTACAGGGAAGAGGCTTCCAGATCATATCTAACACAGATGATGAAAGAGACTCATTTTTTTAAAAATGCTTTTAAGACCCTGAGTCCATATTGTAAATTTGCCTTCGTGAAATTTTTGCATGAATTCCCACTTGATTGACAAGCCCTTACCCACACTGGGTATTAGAAAATAAATTTCTAAGGATTAAAGATTAAATATAATGAAAATAACTGTAAGTCTTTAATCCATCAGGGATTTATTTTGGAATAAAACATGATGTAGGAATGCATTTTATCAGACTCTTATTGCACTGGCATTTATGGATTAATCCACTTGGTCATCCTGCTCATTTAAAATGCCAGTTTGAGTTTCATTAAATAAGTAATTAAGCTTTCACTGCTAAACTCTCATCACTCATGTGACTACCTATACTGATACAGTTTTTACTATATTCCCTTATTAATAGAGCTTATAAAATTTTAGTGGTTTAGAAGGAGAGCTCCCTCCATTATTTACTGTATGTTTGTAGGTGCGCACCAAAAAATATTTAGACTATATTTTCAAGTTTAATTTATAATCCAAAGTTAAAAATGGGGATTAGGATGATATTCTGTCTTTACAGTATTTGAAGAATGGCATGATGTTTCCATTCATTTAACATAAACTAACTATTGTCTTTACCTTCTAGAGACAGTGCAGAATTCATCACTAAAGAGCTAAAGTGTTTATCTTGATGATGTTTAGAATTTGCATTTTCATCCTACTGTAAATGACTTTTTGTAATTTTTGGCTTTTTTGCTGATATTGCATGATAGATGGCTCTCTATGTCATTATCAATTAGCCAGTGCTAATATACCGTTAAGAGCTAATAGGCTTTAGGTAGTTTTCTTTGATTTCCAGGTAAAGAAACATGTCTTTAGTAATTAATATTTGTATTTATCTTGAGGCTATAAATTTATTCATGTTGTTTTCCTGACTACTTTAGAAGTTTCAAAATAATGTTTTACAAAAATAATGGTCCCATTGGTGAATTTGTCTTGTTCCCATGTTAAATAGTAACATTCTTAATGCTGAATCATGTGATAAAAGGCTTAAAGCAGGCTTGAGGATATTTTCTAAGGATGTATTCATATCATTTTCCCATTAGTTTCCTATTCTTCTGTTATTCTTATAGTTTCCTATGTTTTTATATAGATTTTTCTTTTTTCTTTATTCCCTTTTTTCTTTTTATTAATCATTCCATTCGTTTACATCTCAAATGATATCCCACTTCCCAGTTACCACTCCACCAACCCCACATCCCACATCCCCCCTCCCCTTACCCTTTTGCCTGTATGAGAGTGCTCCCCCACCCATCCACACTCTCCCTCCCACCACTTCAGCATCCCCTTACTCTGGGGCATCAACCTCCCTGGAACCAAGAGCCTCCTTTCCCATTGCTGTCAGACAAGGCCATCCTCTGCTACATATGTATCTGAAGCCATGGATCCCTCCAGGTATACTCCTTAGTTTGTGCTCTAGATACTGAGAGAACTGGGTGATCATATTTTATATAGATTTTCATAGAATTTAATTTGCTTTGTTTATTTTTGTATTAAGTGTAATAACAATTTCTATTTTGTAATATGAACAGTCCTACCACTCCTGGGCATATCAGAAGATGCTCCAAGATGTAATAAAGACACATGCTTCACTATGTTCATAGCGGCTATATTTATAATAGCCAGAAGCTGGAAACAACCCAGATGTCCCTCATCAGAGGAATGGATACAGAAAATGTGGTACATTTACACAATGGAGTACTACTCAGCTATAAAAAACAATGATTTCATGAAATTTGCAGGCAAATGGATGGAACTTGAAAATATCATCCTGAGCGAGGTAACTCAGTCACAAAAGAACGAACATGATATGTACTCACTGATAAGTGGATATTAGCCGAAACGTTTGGAATACCCAAGTTTCACTTTACAGTAACCACTGGACTGAGAGTGAGGTCCCAGATAGAGGAGTTGGAGAAGGGACTGAAGGAGCTGAGGGAGTCTGCAGCCCTATGGAGGGAGCAACAGTGTCAACTGGACTGACCCTCCCCCCCAGTTCTTCCTGGAGGCTGGACCACCAACCAAAGAATACACATGGAGGGACCCATGGTTCGGACCACATATGTGGCAGAGGAGGGCCTTGTTGACCATCAGGGGGAGGAAAGGTCCCAGTAAAGGGGAATGTCAAGGTGAGAATATGTGAGTGGGTGGGCGGGTAGGTGGGAGGTGGAATTCCCTCATAGAGATGGGGGAGGGGGAAGGGATAGGTGGTCTCCAAAGAGGAGACCTAGAAAGGGGAAAACATTGGAAATGTAAATAAAGTATCAAAAAATAATTTAATAAAAAAAACAAACAAAAAAGAGTTTTCAATTTTAGAATTTTTGTCAAATATTAAATTTATCCAAACAACTATATAAACTTTCTCTTGTTGATCTAATAATATGATATACTAAACTAATAGATTATATAGAATTAAACACCCTTTTGAATTTTAATTTATTGATGGATTTATATGTTTACAGTTTTTAACATGTATTTATGTATGGTGTTGGTTTGCAATTTTCCTTTGTTGTAGTATACATTTAGTTCTAATACCAATTTCAAAAAATGATATCAGAGAAATGAAGCATAAAATAATAATTTATTAAATTGCTAATACATTATTTGAAATTTATCAGTAGAGAAGTATCCATTCCTTTAATGAGAAAAACCTTCATAATAAGGTGTTCATAAAACATTAACACTGAAGAATAAGGAAAAGGTCACTCATTTGAAATGTTTTCTGTCTTTGCTTCTATTATAAGAATTATTAATTAAAATTATTAGACAGCCAATAAAATATAAAAGGTCAAATGAAAGGAAAAACATGACTGAGTCTGTTTCATCCAGTGGTCACAGTTGTACACATACAATATGTATATAGTAATGAATAGAATCAGACGGCATTATGAGACCTACTGATGGTAAACATAAACCACCTGAACCCTACTTTCCTAACTTGTGTTGATAAGATATGTAAAACATTTCATTTAACTTTTCAGAGACATGTCTATAAGAATATATTTTTTTATATTTTATATTGGTTCCTAAAACACTTCTGAGGAACATTTGTATTCAACCATCAAATGAATATAGAAAGTTTGTGAATGTAGCTCAGTAGCACAGAGATGTATGAGAACACACAAAGCTAACAGTTTGAACTCAACAGCCCCTAAAAATGAACAGGAAGGATGTGAGAGAGAAAGAAGTGGAAAACAGAAACAGAGAAAGGCAGAGAAAGGGGAGAGAAAATATTAGAAAATAGAAAATGTATATAAAATTAAATTTGTTGTTTATTATTCATCTTTTACTTTATGAGGATCTGTGCTATATATAGTTCATAGAGTCTATAAAATATAGAAATTGAGTACACTGAAGAGAAAAATACAAAGCCTTCCAGCATGCTGGGCACAAACATTTACATTTATAATTCATGGAGATTCAGATTAAAACAACAACAATAACAAGGATTATACCAAGAAGACATCAGAAAAATTATGATGATATCAAAGTCAACACTAGACCGGAAAACCACAGAAAAAAGAAATAACTTAAAAATCATCATTAAAGTTATACATTTTAAAAAACAAAATAAGTAAACAAAAATAAGCTTACACATTTTGTTAAACTTTGTGTAATTTGTTTGTATTATAGTGAAGGGTTTTTTTCCAGCTTTCTATCAATTTATTAATATAACATGTGTTGGGGTTTCAGTTTATTTTATGTTTATTCTTCTGTACTCTGTGTCCTTTCTTTCTTTTTTTTTTTTTTTTTGATACTTTATTTACATTTCCAATGTTTCCCCTTTTCTGGGTCTCCTCTTTGGAAACCCCCTATCCCCTCCCCATCCCCACCTCTATGAGGGAATTCCACCTCCCACCCATCTGCCCACC
>CM052702.1:74557399-74619893 GCA_028551405.1 Uromys caudimaculatus | reverse complement strand
AACTTCAAATACAGTAATTTGAGAGCAGCTATAACAGCAGAGTTTCCTATACCATTTCAGAATGAGTGAAACCTGCAATTGTGACTTCCCAGTACAAATTCAATAGAAAAGAAGTTTTCTAAATGAGATATTGTACAAAGTGTAAGGTTCCCTTGATGCCTGACACTCATTTTCTCAACTGCAGTGAAATACTCATCTTATTTTTAAGGGATCTTTATTATAGGTATATGAAAAAAGAGATGAGAAACTAAGTCTTCCTCCCTACCTGCTGTATTTTCTACTAGAATATCTGATCTATAATGTTGCATATATTATCACTACTATTTTGTGTCTGATATGAATGGGGGGATAAATGAACAAACAGTAAAGATATGTTGAATCTCTGCTATATAAATTGTTAAATCTGACTTTGTTCAACATTTTTCTTTTATTACTTATTATTAAAATTGACAAATACATTTGAGGAGATACAATAGTTAAAAATAAAATTTTTATTTCAGATATTTCATATATATCCCATATTTCTATCAGCCACATCTTTCTCCTGTTCAATGCCTTTTCTCTATTATGCTCTATTAGTCAGTGCACACTGGTTATTAACATATGCAGCAATGAGCCTAGGATTAGTCACAGTATAGGGAATAATAATGCTTGACATAACAGAGAGTGTATGTGAAAATACAATCACCCTATTTTGTTTATTTGTTGTGTTTGAACTTAGTTGAGTAGTAAATTAATTCTTACTGTGAGAATTTAATCATTTTTTTTTCCAGGATGGAGAGGGGTAGCGGCCACTTCGGTGAAACAGTCTCAAATCTATTTCACAGAGAATGGGGACATGTGATTTTTATTCTAAAAGATTGACTATAAAATAATCAGAGAGGCACCTTTTAAAAAGAAGTGAGTTGGAAGAAAACACAACATTAATACTGTTATTAATGTAGTCAATAGAAAGGGGTGATTTAAAAAAACATATTTTCTTATTTCTAGTTAATGGTGAAAGTACTAAGAATAACTGGAAATAATTAGGGCACTCCTCAGCTTTGCCAGTGGACAGTTTATTATTAAATATATGATACAGACCTAAAACATAAAACAGATTACCATTTCTTCATGCTCCTCATTGAAAATGGAAAAGAAATGCAGAGTTATTATAGAGACTTCAGAGAATGTCATTTCCCAAGTGGCATAGATACAGGAACAAGATTCATTAAAGACCACATATTTCCACAAGGAGAAAAATGTATTCTCTAAAATGACCACTTTGCAATTTTTCAGTCATTTTCTTTTTCTGTCAGTGTTTGTAACTGTGGAGAATTGGTTCTGAATTACTTTTTTTTTTAAGTTAAAAATCCTTTTTGAAAATATATTTCACCAAGAAAAATAATTGTTAACAAAAATTAAATTGCCATAACAAACATAATAAATTGTAATTATGATCGATGCGAAACAGAAGGATGATCCTAAAAGAAAGCCTTCTGTGAAGCAGATGGAGTGCTGACTCTGAGGCCAGAGGGCTGAATTCCACTCTCAGCAACTCAGTGTACCATTTGTTTTGTTTCAGAGTAGTAGTGGTGAAATCCTTCTCTAAGGATAATCAATCAGGTCCCATTTGTCGATTCTTGATCTTAGAGCATAAGCCATTGATGTTCTGTTCAGGAACTTTTCCCCTGTACCCATGTGTTCGAGGCTTTCCCCCACTTTCTCTTCTATTAGATTCAGTGTATCTGGTTTTATGTGGAGGTCCTTGATCCACTTGGACTTGAGTTTTGTACAGGGAGATAGGAATGAATCAATTTGCATTCTTCTACATGTAGACCGCCAGTTGAATGAGCACCATTTGTTGAAAATGTTGTCTTTTTTCCACTGGATAGTTTCGGCTCCTTTGTCGAAAATCAAGTGACAGTATGTGTGTGGGTTCATTTCTGGGTCTTCAAGTCTATTCCATTGATCTACCTGCCTGTCGCTGTACCAATACCATGCAGTTTTTTTTATCACTACTGCTCTGTAGAACAGCTTGAGATCAGGAATGCTGATTTCCCCAGAAGTTCTTTTGTTGCTGAGAATAGCTTTTGCTATCCTGGGTCGAAATTGTAAAGCTTCTGGAAGGTAAAGGACACTGTCAATAGCACAAAACAGCAACCAACAAATTGGGAAAAGATCTTTACCAATCCTAAGTCCGATAGAGAGCTAATATCCAACATATACAAAGAACTCAAGAAGTTAGACTCCAGAAAACCAAATAACCCCATCAAAAAATGGGGAACAGAACTAAACAGAGAATTCTCAACTGAGGAAATTCACAGGGCTGAGAAGCACCTAAAGAAATGCTCAACATCCATAGTCATCATGGAAATGCAAATCAAAACAAGTCTGAGATTCCACCTCACACCAGTCAGAATGGCTAAGATCAAAAACTCAGGTGACAGCAGATGCTGGGGAGGATGTGGAGAGAGAGGAACTGGACATAATACTACCTGAGGACACAGCTATACCTCTCCTGGGCATATACCCAGAAGAAGCTCCAACATGTAATAAAGACACATGTTCCACTATGTTCATAGCAGCCATATTTATAATAGCCAGAAGCTGGAAAAAACCCAGAAGTCCCTCAGCAGAGGAATGGACACAGAAAATGTGGTACATTTACACAATGGAGTACTACTCAGCTATCAAAAACAATGACTTAATGACATTTGCAGGCAAATGGATGGAACTTGAAAATATCATCCTGAGCGAGGTAACTCAGTCACAAAAGAAAGAACATGGTATGTGCTCACTAATAAGTGCATATTAGAGGAAACGTTTGGGAAACCCAAGTTTCACTTTACAGTAACTGTTGGTCTGAGAGTGAGGTCCCAGATGGAGGAGTTGGAGAAGGGACTGAAGGAGCTGATAGAGTCTGCAGCCCCATTGAGGGAGCAACAGTGTCAACTGGCCTGACACCTCCGCCCCCCCCCCCAGTCCCCATAGTTCGGACCCCATATGTGGCAGAGGAGGGCCTCATTGGCCATCAGGGGGAGGAGAGGCCCCAGCAAAGGGGAATGTCAAGGTGGGAATATGGGAGTGGGTGGGCAGGTTGGTGGGAGGTGGAATTCCCTCATAGAGTGGGGAAAGGGGGAGTGGATAGGTGGTTTCCAAAGAGAGGATCTAGAAAGAGGGAAACATTGGAAATGTAAATAAAGTATCAAAAAATGAAAAATTAAAAAATTTTTTAAAGAGTAAAAAAAATAAAAAAATAGAAAAAGAATAATCCATCAGATCACAGTTTCAGGCTTCTCTGTTAGCATAATCTCAAGAGAATTGTGAGAGTTCCTCCACTGATAAACAGGCTACAAATGAGAAATAATCAACTTTATTACTAAAAAGTGCTTTTTCCTTTTAAAAATTTATTTATTTTATTGAAAATAGGTTCTTCTTTCATGAAATATGTCCTATTCACCATTCACTTCCCTCCACTCTTCCCAAACTCCACTCTCTCACAGATCACCTCCTCTTTAGTCTCCTCTTCAGAAAAGTTCAGGCCTTTAAAAGACTGCAGCCCAACAGGACAAAATATACTATAATACAATGCAAAAGACCTCATATTGAGGCTGGAAAGGGCAATGCAACAGGAAGAAAACAGTCCCAGGAGCAGGCAAAAGAGTCAGAGATACACCTGCTTACACTGTTACGACTCTCACAAAACCACTAAGCTAAAATACCCACAGGTAGACAATATGTGGAGAGTAAGTCTAAATTGGAGCTTTATCCCAAGTCTCTCTGCCTTAGAGAACTGAGAAACCTGAGAGAGAGAGAGAGAGAGAGAGAGAGAGAGAGAGAGAGAGAGAGAGAGAGAAAGAGAGAGAGAGAGAGAGAGAAGATTGTAGGAGTCAGAGATGATGCAGGACACAGGAGAACGTGGTCCACAGAATCAATTAAACAGGATACAGATGAGCTCATAGCTACTGAAGCAGCAAGCACAGGTCCAGTGTATGTATGTACCATGTCTTCTAAACATACAGTTACCAAATTTCAAAGCATAATTAAAAGCTAAGAGGTTGTTACAATCCTGGATGTATTTTATATTCCAATTATGGAACCTAGAATGCTGTAACATAATATGTGGCTCTCACTGGCTAAATTAGATTAAATGATCAGTTACTAAAGAGGGCAAATACTTCAACTTTAAGAAGCACTAAAACACAGAAGATCAAAGCTTGTCTCTGCTCCACAGGGAAATATTGGAAGCAATAATTGGATTGATTGCATATATGTGATGTTTCCTCCCCTATAAAATGTTACCTGCCTTATGTTTAAGAATCAATGGCCCATTATATAAACAAATACTCATTAGATACATGTTGCTCATTCTTACCAAATACTTAGTAAATCTATTAGCTTAGTTCAACATATTTTTTTAACTAGGAAACCTATGCTATGCATAGGTAATAAGGTCACACTCAAAGCTTAAAAAATTCACATAATAATTATTTTCTAAGACAAACAAAATATCTCTTTTACATTGGTCATATTTTTTTGGTTACTGTATCCAAAGAAATGATAGACTAAAGCAGTTCATTGCCATCTAATGCTACCCACTTTAGTGTATATTCTGGTTGTCAGAAAATTGAAAGAGTAGGGAATTGTGCAAGGAAGATCAGAACTCTATGATCATAGAAACGGTACCCATTGCTTGTTCACATTGAAAAGGTACTGGTCACCATTACAAAAAGAATGTTATCTAGTCTCATGTAACTGGATGATCCTAAACTACAACAGTTTGGAAAATATATACCAATGATACAATCCTCACTTTGTTTACTAAATATGTTTCCATTTTCTTCTGGTACTAAAAATTACATTTTCACTTATAAGGGCAAAACATAATCAGTAACATAGTAATCCTATACTGTTCACAAGCCATGACTTAACATGTGTAGATGGTGCCATGCACAAGATCTAAATCACTCCTGTGTTCTCCCTTCTAGTACTAAAAAATACATTTTCACTTATAAGTGCAAAACATAATTAATAACAAATAATCATCCTATACTCTTCACAATCCATTATTTATATGTGTACATGGTCCCATGCACAAGATCTAAATCATCCCTGTGTTCTCCCAGAAGTCTGAGCTGAGACCAGAAGCTAGATGACTGCACAGCTCCTCACACATGTTGTTCAGAGAACATAGATCTGAACTAAATGCTTCCATTTGGAAAGGAAAACGTGGGGTTATTTTAGTCACTGCTCACTGGTAACTCTGCAACATCTGTAAAGCAATACTGGCCACTTCTTATACTTGAGTATTAATGGGATTTCTTTAATTATTTGTACTCTTCTCTATGGAAGGAACTGTCATTTCTAGAATGGTCTTCCTAACAGATTATTCAGTTTTACTATATATAAAGAAGTTTGGGGAAACATTTACCTCAGAGAGTGGAAATCTCTGGAAATATGCCTGTCCCTCAAAAAATGAGGTTATTGTACGTCCTAAAATGTCTTACCAGTTTCTTAAGCAAGCCTACTAGCCTCACAATTGCCCAATATCCTTAGTAGATGCAATGATCGGATCCTGCTCTAGTAGAAAATATGATTATATTTCCACTCACTTTCATATTCAATGTCATAGTGGCTGTCTTGGATTCATTAGACGGCTTTTCTAGTTCTGGAATTTTTTTGGACCATGCACCTGAAAACCTTGTAAATACCTTTGCCAAAAAAACCAAAACAAAAAACAAACAAACAAACAAAAATACTTGTTTAATTTTGAAGCTTTGCTGAAGGTTTTCCAACATTGCAATATTCCCAATTGCCTGTGTTTCTTTACTCAGTTTAGACTGTAGTGTTTTCAGTTCTTAATATCATTTTTCTTGTGATTACATAGAGTTTAAAGCATTAAAAAAACCTATAAACTGTGAAAAAATAACTTGTTTTGAGCATTTCCTGTAGGCCACTAACCTGTTTTTAGTAGTAGCTCAGTAATCAACCATTTACCACTGACTGGCAAAATCCACTTTCTAGTTCCAATTTCCATTTCCATTTTGTCTACTTTCTGATTGAATATTGATACATTTTCTGCCTTTGTAAAGTAGTAATTAGAATGCCCACATTATCTGAGAGACAACAAAATGAATGACGTAAGGAGAAAATGAAGTCCAAGGAGAAGCAAGAACAAACAGACCCCAAAGAGAAGATAGGATGTGAAAATCAACATCAGCTCTGAAATAGGCAAAAAGAGCTGCCCTGGTGGCAAGGGTGCAGGAGAGCTGGACAGCTGACAGATGCTTCTACAACCCGGGTTTAGATTCAGGTCTGTGAGTCAGTCCATATCAACATCTACTCCATTTATGAACTGCTAGGGCACATAAAGTAGTCTGTTCCATAGAAACAAAGCTACAGGATCTCTCTGATACAAGGTATCAACAGAATATCAGAGAGGAGACCATGTGAGCAGCCTGTACTGGTAGTGTAGCAGAAGCCAGAGACCACAAATCAGACCAATGGTTCACAGCAATGAAGATTTTCAAATAAAGACATTTGGTCAAAATGGTGTACTGTTTGGCACAGTGACACAACAGCTTCCCCAGCAAAATGGTTTTTTTGTTTGTTTCTTTGTTTGTTTTCCTTTTTTTAGTTTCTTTGGGTTTTTTGGGGGTGGGTAGGACCAGAGGGAGGTTATTTAGGGGGAGATGAATGGGACTTAGGTACATGATATGAAATTTACAAAAAAAAAAGCAATAAAAACTTTTTGAACACATAATAAAAGTACATATTAGCTGACTCAAAAGAAATAAAGGAGAAACAAAGGATTTCTTCTTTGAAAACACCAAACTTGACAAAACTTTAGTCAACTTAATGAGATGGACAAATTAATAAAAATATAATAAAAAGGAATACATTACAACAGACATAGAAAAAACTGGAGAATCAAAAGTACATGACTTACAAGTTTGAATCAGGAGAGATGGCTCAGTAGCTAAGAGCTCTTGCTGCTCTTGTAGAAGACCCAGGTTTGATTTATGGCGAATATGCGCACGCGTACACACACACAAACACGCGCGCGCGCGCGCGCGCGCGCGCGCGTGCACACACACACACACACACACACACACAGAGTGACTCACAACTATTTATAACTCCAGTTCCAAAAGTTCTGATACCCTCTTCTGACTTCTATTAGCACAAGGCACAGAAATTGGATACAAATACACATTGCTGGTAAAACACCCATACACAGAAGAGAAAGTAATTCTTATGTTCCAGTTTCACAGTACCATTTGTTGAAAATGCCGTGTATTCTCCAGTGCATAATTTTGGCATCACATGGCTGAAGTTGCATTTGGTCATGTTGGGGTCTTCTATTTTATTCCATTGCTCTTCATGCCATTTGTTCACCAGAACCATTTTCTTGTTGACTATGCTTCTGTAATGTGGCTTGCAATCTGGAATGGTAATCCCTTCAGCATAGTTCATTTTATTAGGGATTTCTTTAGCTGTCTGTGGCCTTTTCAAGATCCATATGCATTTTAGGATTTTTTTTCCTTTGCTGGGACAACTGGGTGTCAATATTTAGAAGAAAAAAATTAGACCTGAGTTAATCACCCTGAAAGGAATTAACACCGAATGGATAGAAGACCCTAATGTGGAACCTGAGAGGATGAAAATGTTAGAAGAAAACATAAGCAGTACCCAACAAGATGCAGGTGTAGGAAAAGATTTTCTGAGTAGGATCCCTTTGCGGAGAAATTAAGGGCACAATTTTTACATGGGACCCCAGAAAACAAAAATCTTCTGAAGTGGAAAGTTCTAGTTTCTTTGGAAAGTGAGTTATATCAAATGATGGTTTGCTGAGGCACACAGGTGAAAGGATGTCTTGCTAAAGCAGACAGAGGAAGGAATGTTTTCCTGAAGCAAACGCAGGTGAAAGGATGTTTTGCTATAGCAGACACATGAAAGGATGGGTGAGGAAGGAGGATAAATACAATGCCACAGACAGTGGAAGAGGGAGCATGTATTTGCCTTACTCTGCCTTGATTATATATATAATTTATTTATTTGCATTTCAAATATTATTCCCTTTCCCAGTTTCCTCTCCGGAAATCCTCTATCTCATCCTCCCTCTACCTGCTTCTATTAGGGTGCTCCCACACACACCCACCCACTCCCACCTCCCTGCCCTGGGATTCCCCTACACTGGGGCGTTGAGCCTTCCCAGAACCAAGGGCCTCTCCTCCCATTGACGACAGACAAGGCCATCCTCTGCTACATATGCGGCTGGAGCCATGGGTCCCTCCATGTGTACTCTTTGGTTGATGGTTTAGTCCCTGGGAGATCTGGGGTTGTCTGGTTGGTTGATATTGTTGTTCTTCCTATAGGGTTGCAAACCACTTCAGCTCCTTCATTCCTTTTTCTAACTCCTCCATTAGAGACTCCATGCTCAGTCCAATGGTGGCTGCCACATCACTATTCTTAACTAATGACATGCATGTATTGGTTTCCCTTACATAGCATTGCTGAGATCCACTTACGGTAATGCTGCCATTGAGAGAAACTCACTCACTGCTCATGAGGTTCATGGGACAGCCTGTGGCTTATGTGGACTTGTCTCAGGACCTTTGGTGAGCCTGTTGGCTTCTTCAGGATTGACCTATGGTTGCTGGTTCATACCTGGTGCTTGCCTGCCGAGAGGACTGGTATAAAGCTGCTGAGTTGTATTTGATCTTTGCTATGGGACTGAACTGCTGTCAAAGATCAAGCTTTTCTCCAAAGAACTATTACTAAACAGGTCACCTTCCCCCAAGTTCTAATACCTTTTTCACAACCTCTCCTCAGTGGTAGCCAAGAGGAGAGATTGAATGCTTATTTTTTTAAAAAGGTTGCAAAAATTATGCATATAATCTGTACAACTAAGAAAGCAATTGATTAAGTGAAGACAAAACCCACAGAATTGGAGAGAATCTTTGCCACCTATGGTGTTGATAAAACTGATAATATCCAGAATACATAAAAACTAAAACAAAACCCAAAGAAACAAATAACACAATTAAAAATAGGCTAGAAATTTCTTCTCAATAGAAGAAATGAAAATGGCTAATAAACATTTCAAGAAGTGTTAATCACCTGTATCAAATTAGGGAAATATAAATTAAAACAGCTATGAGATTTGATCAAACACAATTCAGAATTGCTACGACTAACAAAACAGTTCACAAATACTGGTGAGACCATGGAGAAAGGATAACACTTGTTTACTGTTGGTGGGAATGCAAACTAGTACAGCCACTTAGTAAATTCATACAAAGAATTCTCAGAAAACAATTCCATATAATATGACCCAGATATATCACTTCTCAGTGTATACTCAAAGGACTTGACATCTTACATCATAGAAACTTCATGAGTGATTAGTATAGTTGCTACCATCACAATACCTAAGAAATGCAAACAACCTAAATATTCTTCAATTAATGAATGGATAATGAAAATGTAACACACACACACACACACACACACACACACACACACACACACACACACTGGAATATTATTTTACTGCAAAGAAAAAGCAATCTATGAAAATTTCAGGGAAATAGTAGACTTAAAAATGATTGTATTTAATGAGGTAACCCAACCTGATAATACATACTATTTTCAAGCCAATATATTGCTCCCAGAAATTGATAGCAGTATCTGAGTGCTGGAGACAACACATATACAACTCATTGACATATGGAAGTTGAGCTGGCACCTACATAAGGCTTTTACCCTTTCTTTCATTTTTGATATAGTAACATACTTGGCATATTGCCAGTAGAAAAATGTAACACCGAGCCATCCACAAACCCTTTGGTTTACAATGGTGTCCTACCTGCATTTATGCTATGGCATTTTGTTTCATCTCCCCTCCCTTGAAATGTCTTCTCCATTCACCTTTTGTAATTTCCTAATCTATAAGCTTATTCCAAATGACACACACACACACACACACACACACACACACACACACACACACAACACACGCGCACACGCGCACACACTCGTATATACAAATATATTAAAATCTAGTATCCACAAGTGTGAAAACATTGTGTAATAATGGTTTTTCTGTGCCATCACACTCTGAATGATTGGAAATATAATAAACTTAGAATTTAATTCATGTTATATTACAGAGCAATAGTGATTAAAACTAGCATGGTACCTGCAAAAAATCAGATATATTGATCAATAGAATAGAATTAGTAGCCCTATGTCAACTCATAACAACCCTATTTGTGACAATGAGGCAAAAATACATATTAGACAAAAGATAGCATCTTCAATAAATAGTGCTGGACAAATAGTATAGCTATTCATAGAAAAATTAAAAGATGGAAGTATATTTTACATCTCATTTTTTACAAAATTCAACGGGGGCAAGGATCTGTCCCCTGTAGATGATCTTCTTTGTTTGTTTGTTTGTTTTTTTCGAGACAGGGTTTCTCTGTGTAGCCCTGGCTGTCCTGGAACTCATTCTGTAGACCAGGCTGGCCTCGAACTCAGAAATCCACCTGCCTCTGCCTCCCAAGTGCTGGGATTAAAGGTGTGTGCCACCACTGCCCGGCCCCGTAGATGATCTTATATTCTGAATCTGAAAGACAAGAAAAATCCCAGGAAAGGGATTTTGTAACAGGATTCTGATTACGAAGGAATTAATTTTAACAATTAATAAATGGGACTTCCTCAAACTAAAATAGTTCCATAAAATGACAAAGAAATATTTTTAAATTGTTTAATATTCTTCCCCACAACATATTACTTTTATTAATCATTTGGGAATTTGATAGAATTTGCCCCCATAATGTTCACAGTCTTTCTTCGAAGGTCCACCTTCCTATTCTTGCCCTACCACCCCCCCAAAAACACACACAGACACACACAAAAAAGGAAAAATATTAAGTCCAGTGAGTGTTGCCCGTAGAGTCAATGGAAGGAGGTCAAACTCCAAGTGATCAGCACTTGAAGAAAACTGAGTTTTCCCCAAACACACCACCAAAGACATTAACACTGAAGAGCTACACTTCAACATCTTTATACTTTTAAAAGGTTCCCCTCAATAGCTTCCTGTCTAGACAAATATTTTTGTGGTGGGAGATTTGTCACAGATGTATTCAACGTCTCTCCATCTCAGTTATAAGTATGCCGTCATTGATAACTACTGCAAAACAAACTTTCTTACCCTAGGCAGCCACTGGCAGCATGCGGCACTACCATATTCACTGGAAACAGCAAAAGTCATGAAGCTCGTTGACCCTGTTGCAGCATAGCTGAGCTGAATGTTGCAGTCACTGTTATTCTGTCTCTCACTTTTACATTTCAGTCTCTGTGTGTTGCATTCTTGGGGACTTTCTGCATTATAATTCATTTTATGTCTTTTCCTGAGAAAATTATGTCTGATTCTTTTTTAGGAAAGTCTTAAACTTACTATCCCTTCTGCTTTTAAGGAAATACTTTATCTGGTCCTATTTAGAAGCCTTCCTTATGCCATGGAGATTGTGATAAATAGCACGAAGCTAGGAATATCTAAATGAGGCCATGACACAGGGAATATTCTTGGGACATCCACCCCTAAGCAAACTCAAACAATATAATTGTTGCAGAGATAAACGACTAACTCTGGCTGGTCAGGAGAATTAGTAACAAAATAAGAGCTCTTGTTACAACTTGCTAAAAGGTCTCCGAAAATGTAGTTTAAAGATAGGAGATCATACAAGTATATCTCTGGAGGAATAGAATCTAGTAAATAAGATAGATTGACTAAAATAACCTTTTCCTACTAAATAGCATAGATGGTGAACTGATACAGTAATGGGAATTAGTTATTAGTATTTGCTATTCATAAAAAGACTATTTCAGATATTTTATTCCTCTGGAGTGCTTTAAAAATGTAAATACTGCCAGCCTAAAAACAGGCTGTCATGTAATAAATGCGTTTGCTTTAGCAGAGACTTCTTTGCAATCTTTGAATTAGTGTTATAGGGCTAATAATAAAAATAAATTCTGTTCTATTTGTACTTTCTAATTGTGACTGAACTTGTAATTCTGTAAATGTAATGAAAAATCAAACACATGTCCAGAGACAAAATGATATAATCTGTACTTCTTGGATAATCACTAGTCTTTCTTTTTTCAGTGAAACTTGTATAAATTAAGAAGCAATTTTATTTCGAGTCAGTTAGAGCTACAAGATTCCCCTGACCACCATTTCTGATTCATTCATCCCTCCCAGAGTCCTTACCTCTTTCCTGGACCAACCTATCATGTGACCAACCAAGGGCCCTGGCAAGCTTGGATCTTGGACTTCTAATACGGTTTCCTGTGGCAGCATGGATCATGGACATCAACCTGGTTCCAGATGAGCTGTTAAAGGCTGGGCTCGGGCTACAAGTGCTTAACATTCTTAGCTATCAGAGAAATGCAAATTGAAACCACTTTGAAGTTTTATTTTACATCAGTTAGAAACTCTAAGATTCACAAACAAAAAAATCTAATGATAACAAATGTTGATTTGGATGTGGGGAGAGGAGAACCCTAATTCACTGCTAATGAGAGTGTAAACTGTATCTGCTATTATCATTTAGTATGGAGGCTATTCAAAAGCTAAAAATAGGTTTACCATATGATTCAAATATTGCCACTTTTGGGAACTTTGTCCTGCTATAGAGATTTTTGTTCAATTCAGGTACGTTTCTGCTATATTCATAATCCCAAGGAATGTAAACATCCTAGATATCCAACAAGTAATGACTGTGTAGTAAAAATTATACACACACACACACACACACACACACACACACACACACACACAAAGGAAATATTATTCAGCCATAAGGAAAACTGAATTTAGCAGGTTAGTGTTCCTGGTTAAGCTGAAATTAAATATTCTGACAGAGATAATCAAGAAACATAAAGTCTGCATATTTCTTCTTATATACAGATGCAACTTTTGAGTCTTCAGATAGCTGTGTTAAAATCTGTACTGCTCACAAAGTGTATAAAAGAAGTTACATGGTAGTTGGGAGCTTTCAAGATGAGGGGGAAATAGAATGCGGAGGGGATAGAAGGGAAAGTAAGAATAAATAAAACACAAGGGATTAAATGACACAGGAATTTGGAAGGCATCATAGAACATGGGGAGTATGGTTAGAAATAACTAACATTAATGTCTTTGAAAATAATAAACAGCAACCAACTATTCTTGCAGTTTCATATATATATATATGTGTGTGTGTGTGTGTAAATATATATATATATTTACATATATATATATATATATATATATATATATATATATATATATATATATATATATATATGTAAAAGAAATATGAGTGAAGTTGCTCTTAACACCAGTATACTTCCTCCCCAGACAACAAAGGCTATCAAGCCCAGAGCCAGGAATGGAGTAGTACTTTTTAGTTGATGTTCAATAGATTCCCACAGACCATCTACCCAAATATTAGTGGATATTGCTATGGGTCTTGTTTATACTCCAAAATTTGCTGTCAAGACCCTGTTTGTGAAGAAACCACATATTTGAGCCATATCACATGGAGAAATAATGCTGGTACTCACATGAAATCTTTATCACTACAGGTTAGTTGACAGTGGTGGAAGATTCTATTTATATAACATGGGAGAACAATAATCAACCATCATTCATAACAAGCTAGAAAAACTATGAAACCTGTGAGCTATTATAAAAAGTGTTCCTGGCATATACATCCACTGATGTAATGATAGTATGACTGTTATGAGGGTAACCAACTACATTCTTATTGGATTTAAAGCCTTCTCCACCAGAAGAAACTCATGCCTGATATGTTTAAGTAGGCAAAAGAAACAAAACAAAACAAAACAAAAAAACAACCTGTATGGCCAGATAAATCACAGGTCCTAGAAGAGACCCTAAAAGTTGTATTCTGTTAAATGACATTAAACTATTTCCTGAAATCTTATTTTGTTCCTATAGATTAGTGCATATCTCAACCCTCATCCATGATATCATATAACCAGTTTATTTCCACATAGTATTCATTAGTAGACTGCTTAAAATAAACAGAAATATGCATGCCCAAATGATCATTTACCAGTCATGATACTACTTTAAATTAGGTAAAGCACTGTAATTACAGTGGTAGGACAAATGGGAATTGAAGCATTTCAAAACGCAGATAGATTGACACAAGTCAGAAATGATTTAGTGAAGAGAGTGATTCGCTTACTTACTCATCTTATTAGGCATTCAAAATCACATAATTCCACGGATAAATTGTGTTAATGTAGTTCTTTACTAAATTCCATGGGTGGGGCAGTGAGCAAAGGTTCAAATTCTTTAGTACATGTGTTTTGCTTTATATTTGTATTAACTGAGAACAGATCTTTAGTGCAGTTTCAAACTAAAACAAAAAACCCCGAAATCTGAGCACTCCTCAACATCTTCACATTACTCCCCAACTTTACAACTTTAAAAAAGCTACTTGTTTCAAAAATATTAATCAGTAAAGAGTTTGGAGCAACAAAGGAACCAATAGCTTCTGTTCCATATCACAGAGTGGTTCTGAGAATGTCCAAGACAGTGAAAGCAGTTCTAAGCTTTATAGCAATATAAATTTACTGTGATTTGAATGAGCATGGCTGTCACAGACTCATAGGTTTGAATACTTGGTCAAGAAAGAATGCCATTATTTGAAAGGACTAGGAGGTGTGGTCTGTTGAAGAAAGTATGTCACTTGGAATAGTCTTTGAGGTTTCAGACACCCAAACCAGGCTTAGCTCTTTCTTCTTGCTGCCTGTGGATCTGGATACAGAACTCTCAGCCATCTCTCCAATATCATGCCTGCCGGCCTGCTGCCATGCTACACACCATGATGATAATGCACTAAATCTTTGAAACTCTAAGCAAGCAAAAATTAAATGCTTTCTTTTATAAGAGTTGTTGTGGTCCAGCTGACTCAGACAGACACAGACACCCACAGTCAAACAATAGATATAGCTTAGGGATTCTTACAGAAGAATAGAGGGAAAGATTGCTGGTCTCAAAGGTGATAATAACTCCACAGGAAGACCAACAAAGTCAACTAACCTGGACGTTCAGGGATCTGAACCTCCAACCAAATAACATATAGGCTATACTTAGTCTCACCGAGCATTTGTAGCGAATAGACAGTTTGACCTTCACGTAGGTCCTGAACAACTGGAGTGGGGTTATCCCAAAGCTGTTGCCTGTACCTGGAATATATTCTACTAGCTAGGCTTCATTATCTGGCTTCAGTGGGAGAGGAAGTACCTAGCATTGCAGAGATTTGAAGTGCCATGGTGGGGGTGATACCTAAGGGTTCCCCACCTGTCCAGAAGAGAAGGGGAGGAGAATGGAAAAGGATTTTGGAAGTCAATGAATGGGCTATAAAGTGAATACATAAAAATAAAACTAAATTAAATTTAAAAAAATAAAAGAGTTGCTGTGGTCATGGTATCTCTTCACAGCAATAGAACACTGACTAAGACAAACTATAAGTTACCACCATTCTAAAATCTCCTTACTGAATCATATTTAAAGTTTTCGCCTTTTAATTATTATTTATATTTTCCTTGAATATATTGCCTTAAGTTGGGCATTTGCAACATTTTCTTTTTTTCATACTTTGTTTCTCCTGGTATATTACTTCTATAAATTTTTCTCTAACATATAAAGTATGTTTACAATCCTGCCATAGAAAGACAGGCAATGCAATAAAATATATTAAAATGTATATCAAAAAATCAAGATGAAAGATATAAGTGATTTGTAGTACAACCTGTCATGGAATCACTGAACATTCAGAAATACACAAGATATGTGCAAGAATCGATATTAAAATTATGCTTAGTGCAGTTTTAGAAGATAATAGTGACATTCAGCTCTAAATTTTATATTTTGAAAATGGATCAGAGAGGCAACTATCATTTTGATATCTTTAGCAGCAACATTTATTTTATTCTGTGAAATGTTAAAAAGTATTACTGCATTAGCTCCTTTCTAAAGTTAGATCGGATGCACAGAATATAATTGACATGTTTTCTTTTATTTATGTGCATTTGTTTCAGTCAAAGAATTCCAAGTTTAACTCAAGCCCATATTGGACTATCAGTATTAACGGATATCATGTGCTCTCTGAGTTCAGTCAAAGTTCATCAGAAGTTATTTAATATTAGCTTAATCCACATAAGATATAACTAATTACAATATGATTAGTTTCAGAACACTGCAGAAGTGTATCCTCATGATGTGGACATGAACATAACAGTGTATGTGAAAAATGACAAAAGTACTGTGAGCATCTCACATAAATGACTGTGGCCTTCTGGACTCCCATGTGAAGTTTCTTCAATGATTTTTAAAAAATCTTTTAATATGTACAGATTAGGTGTAATAACAATAAATCTCACTGAATACACCTGCTAGTGGCTCACATTCTAACACTGTGGTCTAAAGACAGGCTAAAATATAAACTTAAAAAACCACATACATTTTCCATATTTGCTAATAATTTTGTGACTAACAAAGTAGGTCAATTCCCAATATTATATTGATAAATGTTAATGTTAGGCAAATATTTTTAAATTCCTACTATATATTTTAAACCATAATAATTTTTTCTCATAAACTTTAATGGCCACTGATCTTTCACTTGCATGTTAAAAAAGGCACATCATAGCTATGAACCTTTGTTTGACTTAACAAACCAAAGGACAAGGAAGCTGACAATCAGGGTTCATTCTCTGCTCATACTGTTTGCTAAATGCTTATTTGACACAGAATTTCAGTGTGAGGAGAGGATCTGGCCCTAGAAGAAATGTTGTATACTACTGTTTTGAGTAACTACGTATCAGGCACAGTCTTATCATCTTCTACCAGAGAGAGAGAGAGAGAGAGACAGACACAGAGAGAGAGACAGAGAGACAGAGAGATAGAGAGAGAGACAGAGAGAGACAGAGAGAGACAGAGAGATAGAGAGAGAGACAGAGAGAGAGACAGAGACAGAGAGAGAGAGGGAGAGAGGAGAGAGAGAGAGGGAGGGAGAGGGAGGAAAGACACACTGAAAGTCTGAGATAGAATGGAACAAAAGTATCCCATTCTTTTTTAAAAAAATGCAAAAAGCCAAGACAAACCTATAATGATACATTAGGAATCATCTGTATATTAGTGATTGATACTTTGTCCTATTTAGTCTTCTTCTGTTTAATTTTCTTCAAAAGCAAAATTGGTTATTATCTTGCCTTTGTTTTAGTCTTTACAGAGAAATATAGATATCTACCGTACTATGCATGGTCAGCATCCTTCAGCATGCAGTATCAATTATGAGAACTAAATAATTGCCATGTTTACCTCACCAACTTTTTCTTTCTGGTGTGTTTATGAATCATAAATGCAACTCAGTGAATCATTAAGCAAAATGCACACATATATTTATCATTCATTACGCATCTTGGACTGGCAGAGTGATTTTTCAAGAAATTCTTTAGTCAAGTTTAGGTTCTAGAACTCCTAATAATGTTCTTTCTATTCTGTAACATTTCATATGTATAATCTGAAGCCAACGCTTGGACAAGATACTCAATTTCCTAAGCTTGGATGAGAAACTAACCTTGCAAAGCTAGGGTGCTATGCTAAAGGCAAAAGTAAGAATCTTGTAGGGGTACTAATGGGGTCAGAGACATGTTCATCAAGCGTCTTGTTTGGTCACTGATACACAAATATTCGGTGAAAACTGGCTGTTATCGTTCAAAGGCAACATCAAATATTGACAACCCAAGTTTGATAATAACACTTTAAATCTTCAAATATTTTTAGCTTAGGAAAAATGAAGGCTTCATTTTATGTTAGAGTGTATCTAGAGCGCCACACACTCTTTAGAGCAGAATTAGAGGCTGTCCTTGACTTATTGCCTGCTAAATTACTTGCTTCATGCTATTGATTTTCCATGCGTGGTACATGACCCTGGAAAAGAGTATAAGTAACAAAGGTTTAAAAATAAAGTACAAGATTGCTTTTAAGATTTTTGCTTGGACTTTAATTTTAAAATTGCGTAGATCATCTGGAAATGTATTACATATTTTCACATTGTTCGAAGATACGAGAGATTATTAGCAGCTCATGGCCTGTCCATTTCTAAATCAATGTTAACAAAGCTCTGTTTAGTTCTCAAGCAAATGAGTGGACTGTTTACTATACACCAAGCACTGTCCTAAGGGTTTTGCACAAATTATCTTATTTCATTTTCACAATTTCCTGAATTTTGCTGTTCTCACATTGTTAGCCTTGGGTTGTATTATAGAATGCGATTATGTAAGAGTATAGTCAAAATCATTTTACTTGATCCTGCATGGATTGTCATTGACAATAAAGTCTCTAATGGTATGACTGAGATTTTGGTTACTTTGGAAACCCTCTCTTGCCTCCTTTAGTAGATAATTGATGAATTAGTATTCATCAAATCCTGCAGCTATCTTAACATAAGTACCTTTCTTTTATTTTGGCTTTCTCCACTGTAGTCTGACAGTAAAGCTTTCTAACTGGCATCTCATCATAAATCTCTCTGCCTTTAGTCTTCTCTCAACATGATTGCAAAAATTATCTCCCTAAAGAAATGCATCCATTGTATAAGGCCTCTAGAAAAACCCCAGTGAGAATTCTTTGTCTTCAACACAGGCATCATCTTTCATTTGGACACTCAGCCTGTCTCCTTACTATGGAACTACCTACCTCCAAGCTTTGCTACACATCATATGCAAGCATCCTCTGGTCTTGAAAACTGAATCTTAAATTCCTTCTCAAACCCAATACCTCAAAAAATACAGTAGTCCCTTCTCTTTGCTGGAATCACCCTTAAGTGACATGTGACCTTTTCCTACTTTAAGCCTGGTGGAGCATGTACTTCGTCATAATTAGATTCATTCTAAGTGTGGATAGTGTGTATGGAATTTAGACATGATGCATGTGAAAGAGGAGAAATGAATCTATAATATAA
The DNA here is from genome assembly GCA_028551405.1 of Uromys caudimaculatus. Taxonomy (NCBI): domain Eukaryota; kingdom Metazoa; phylum Chordata; class Mammalia; order Rodentia; family Muridae; genus Uromys; species Uromys caudimaculatus. The sequence continues at coordinate 74,600,859 of CM052702.1, read as the reverse complement.
CTAAAACAGCCCCCAGAAAAGTGGTTTTGGCATTCTGAAACTAGGATGAGATTCACAGATGTCCTCCTTGAAGAAGGGAATTAGGTCATAGAAGACCTCTGAACAGCTACCTTCCTTAGGGAGTAGGCTGACTGAGCAAGAGGATGTGGATTCCTGAAGAGAGCTAAAGCCCAGCAGGAGGAAGAATGAGGGCCTTATGCCTAAGTGAAATTCTAGGAAGCTTACAGAATCTCCTTTATCCAACAGTGGAGTTAGCCATCCTTCCTACATCCCAGAGTGTTTTGTGGGGCATCTCTCCTGCGTGTGCCTGTCTGTAGCCGTCACACATCTGTTCCTTAACATGCTGGGAACTCTCTTGTGTCTGACTTTACAGGATGGCCTGGAACCCCCCTGGCCACAGCACAGTACGGGAACCTGATGGCTCTTAAAAGAACAACTGAATGGATAAAAAAGAATAAAATAACTTGTGTCTGAAATGATAGCAGATGTAACTCTGTGCTATCTTGGTAAGCAGGTACTACCATTGTTCTAAGGAAGAGTAGCATTTCATGAGCACTGATGCTGACTGCATTGGCTTCCTGTGTAGAAACCAGATCAGGCTGAGAAATTTGCAATTTTACAATGCAAAGTCTGCCTGTGAATTGGGAAAAGCTTATCCAGGACACAATGAATTACCAAACTTTATTAGAATTCAGAAAGACGATTCTTTCCAACCCACAGTCTTGGGGATAGGGTGATAGGGCATAAGGGGCTGAGTATGAACTGTCAGAAAGCACTTTGAATTGATGGGACTGGTGTTTACAAACCAAACACGGTTAGAAGGGAAGAAGAGAGAATCTCAAGAAGCCACACTTCATCAAAACAGGCCAAACGTTTGTTGGGGTAGATGACTCCCAGAGAAAACATGTAAAGTGACATACCCTTCACAGTTGCTGAAGAATTGAGGACTTAGTCAGAATAATGCCCCTCCACCAATGGCTCTTTCCATTAACGTAAATGTTTAAATCCACTTTTTGCTTAAAGTACACACACACACACACACACACACACACACACACACACACACACTGCTTACCAAGATTGGTGAATCTCCCCTGGGGCAAATGTTTCAGTTTGGAGTGAAACATAGGTAGGTACATACATACATACATACATACATACATACATACATACATACATACATGTAATAATGGTATATAGAGAGTACTTTTCCAAAATTTTGAATGTCAAATTAGTTTAATGACTCCTGCAAGTAAGCCTATGCTGCCAGTTCTTTGTGTTTTGAGGCACAGCCTTTTCCCAGAGAAATCTAACACACACAGTTCTATTCACCCCAGGAAAGAAATCTACCGAAGACTAAAGAAGCAGTTGTACCAATGTTCAACTTGTTGAGCCAATGAGTGTTTTGGGTGATAGGTTACTAACAGGAGGTTTGGTAAGTGGCTATTTACAAGGAACAGGGATAATTCAAGGCAGTTGTTTCACCAGAAAGTCTGCCCTAACAAGGGGCATGACTGTCGAAAGCCTTCAACCCTGGATTTGTTTATACAGCTTGCAGAAAGGTCCACTGTTAAAAGTCTGTTTTTCTTAGTGCTTTGACCGCTCAGCATCAGTTTCCTTCCTTTTTGTACCACTGGTGGTACCCTCAAGAATCTTCCAAGCTTCTATTTTTTTCCAAATATCTGACATTTTCTTTATATGCTGCTTGCTATTTGAGGCTGGTGAGCTTTGCCCGCATTTCTAGGGCAAATATTTTAATTGGGAGGGAATGTTGCAAGTTGAGGAAGAAGCCATAACACACTCCACTCCCAGCTCTGGCTTTTATACTCTTTCCTCCTGACCACTGCTCCAACAAAGTTTCCTGAGTATGGGGTAAATACAAATGTCCACTTCTGGCTAAGGATTAAGCAACTGTGTTACAGTCATATTCAGATGCTCTAAAAAGTTTCATCAGTTGTTCTGAGGTGACACTGGTAGCAGTAATTTCTATGTACAAAAAATTTAGAAATGCAAATAGGTAGGCATATCATATCCAAAAATAGTAAGTAAATAGTGTTGGTTTCCCTAGTGGACCCTATTACCTCTCCAGCCACAGATATTTGTCTAAATTCCTAACAGGAGGGTTAAACTCTACCCTGGAGTAGCCTTTATGTTGAATCAGAGAGTCGTCCATCCAAACCACTTCTGCCAACATCTTACATGGTACTTCCATTAAGAAGCAGGCATGATCCACAGCTGAGTTGGACTGTTGGACTTAATTCTCTCCAGCATGCTCAGTAACAACATCTTCCACTCTAGGAGCAAGTTCCCATATAAGACCCTTCACATCAAGGCTTGGCCTTATTTCTCTAAGACCTGCAACCAACCTGTAAATCATCTTCAGCAGTAGGATCATACTCTTCAGTCCTGTGATGAGACCAACTACAGTAGCAAGAGCCCTAGACTTTGGCAGTCCCCTGGGGCCTCTTTGATGAAAAATCTACAGAGAAGTAACTGACTCCTTGTTTGAGAAGCTTCAATCAGTAACCTTATGACCTTGGGGGAATGTTGGATTAACTGGCAGTGTGGAGTGAAGTCCCACGTCCACCCCAGGCTCTCCAGCCTCTTGAAGAGGCGGGTTGTGGGCAGTTTGACCATGCTCACCCCATGGCATCTCAGGGTGGGTGTCGGGCTATGAGAAGCTGCTGTGGAACAGAGGGGAAGAGGAGCACAGCAGGAGCCCAAGGATCATAGGGAACTGGCTCCATCAGTTCCCTTACTCTTGGGCATCCCAGGCACCACTGGATGCTGCAGAAGAGCTGAGAAGGAAGTAGGGGCCACAGGCTGGAGCTGGCCCAGGCTGAAGGGGGAAAAGCAGGGAGGAGCGCAGCTGGATCCTGTAGTTCACTTGATTTGTTTGGGAGTATTGGGAGGCCTTCTGCTGGAGACTAGATGCTGCTGTTTAGATGAAGGCCTGTTCCATTGTTCCCCACGGTGGATCTTGATGAAAAGAGACAGTCCATGGTTTCAGGGTGTTTATTGTCATGGCGAGAGTGGCATGAGTGAATCTACACACCTGAGACCTCAGGGAGGGCCAAGGTTGAAATAGTGGCTGGGAAGGGGAGTGGCTGGGAAGGGGAGTGGCTGGGAAGGGGAGTGGCTAAGCCTCTAGGTGCCTCATTAACCTGGGGATGTCTTGAGGATACCTGACCATGCCTCTACTTGTAGAGGGGTTTGAGGCTACATGACCAGTAGTCACAGACCTATGGAGAGCTGTGGCCTCGTGTCAGGAGCCTGTTTCCTAGGAGCATGGTAAAACACCTTCTGTCCCTTGTAGGGTTATTTACCCCCTACTGGGTTTGCCAGGGGTGGGGGGCTGTTAAACCTTAGCTGAACCAGAAACCAGGCTGCCTTTCATAGTCCCACAGGGGGACATCTATTTCTACCTCAGTTTACTCTTCATGACCAGATTCTTTTCATGATTATTCCTTCGGGCACATTTATATGTCTCTCCAGTGGCATTCTAACTCTCTAAACATACAACACTATGTTTCATGGTAATTAACCTGTTGCTCCATCATTTGAATGCATCTCCCACCTCTGCCATTTTGAATGAAGAAGTTATTTCGGGAAGTTTGTATATACACAAGATTTGGAGGCACCAGTTACACAATGAGCAAAAGTTGGCTTAATAATGTAACACAACTTAGAATTATGATAAGCATGGCAGAAAATATCAGAGACTCAATCAAGGTGGCAAGAATGCTTTTGAAGTAGACTGAAAAGCATATTTTATATATCAGATTGAATTCAGTCATAACAGAGCCAGTCTGACAGAGGAAGATTGAAGGCAGGATCAAGACAGTGACTACCCAAGGATACTGCAGACCTATGGAACAAACAACAGAAAAAAGGTGAATGTTTACTACGGAATATGGACCATCATTTAAACACTAGATCCATAATTTGATGAGGAAACATTACTAAAGATTAGGAAACGTTAGCAGATATAAAAGCAACACAGTCTTAAATTGTGAAGTCAAAATTATCTTTCAAGGTTGCAAAAATATTTTAAAGGTGGCACCTTTTATTCTGAATAGTAAAGGAAACATAGATGCCCTCTATAGCTGCTCTACTTTTCCTTCTCCTCAATGATGAGGTTCTAGGAAAAGAATATATAGGATACTCTTTACCGTGATAATCTCAGTATAATTCAGCTACTTTTTAAATTAATTTTTTAAACTTTGGTAAATGTTTCTCCTTGAATTGTTTGCATGTATCAATCAATACATTAACCTCTTCCCATTCTTTATTTTGAGTATTCCTTCATAGAGTAACAGGTTAGAACATGGTCTTCTGACCTTAGAGGAAAAACCTGTTCAAGTATTTCACAATATATCCTGGCATATATGGTGCACTGTGTTTTACTCTTTTTTTTTTTTTTTTTTTTTTTTTTTTGCTTAGTTCTGTTGCTTTCTGTGGCAATGTGATTTTTATTTTTCTTTGATTATGAAAGTTCTTTTCACAAGCCTAATCATTGAGTGATTTTTTTTTTTAATACCTGCTGCTTCTACCTGTAGCACAAGCATATAAAAGATTACCCTGGTCTTCATCAATGAAGCCCATTCTGATCTGATCCCACATTGTGATGAGGGCAAGCAGGACAAAGAGGCCTTTGAAACCACAAAACAGGCTTTGCTCCTCGAATTTTCAATCATGTCCAAAGTTCTAGTATCATCGCAGGAGAATTGGGCAGAAGTTCTGGTCTGCATTCCCAAGGGTTGGCTAAGAAAACTTACACAATCATTTGACCTCAATTCAAGCAGAGCTGTATTTGTCTAGAAACTGAAATATTTGACTTCTAGGGCTGTGAAGTCTGAGCCAATAGGTTCCCTACCCTAGACATTTTAAACATTCTGTCTCTTTCCTGTTTGATTTTAAATGAATATAGAATATAGAATCAGCACTGAGGGCATATTCATTCATTTCTCCTACTCATACTACTGGGATTTTTAGTACCTCAAGTCAATAATATAATTTTTAGACCCTGATAATGACATCTAAAAATAATTTAGAGAACAGTTTTAAGCAAGGCCTGTTTCTTAAGGTTGTGTAGTTTCCAAAATTTTATTGAGAATATGACTTAACATTCCTAACTCTTTCTTTATATTGAATGAAATGCCTGGGGTGTGAACGAAGACTTCTTGAAATTTTGGTAAATCCTTCCTACTGTTATATAAAATCAATCAGACCACCATTGTCTTTTAAAGGTGCTGAGAAAAAAGATGAAAATTACTTGAGTGAGATTTACATTATACAAGGTGCATGACTAGAGGTCAGATGTTCAAGTATTTCTGTTTGTTACATACCTTTGTCTTTCTTTTGGGATTGAAGTTTTTGAGAACCTTCAGGTTATGCACTAACGGATGATTTATCCAGAACAAGAACTGGAAAGTGAGTCTCTGAATTGATAAAGATCACAGAATCAAAAGTTGATGCTTAGAGGTCTTTATGCCTTAAATGGATAAGATACTCTGAAAATTACTTAAGGAAAATTGTATAATACTAATTGTAGAAATCTTAATAATCCATCTTGTAATTATAGTATTTCCACTGTATAAACATAATTATAACAATGATTAGAAAACCAAGTATAGAATGTGTTGTTTCCCTGACTCTTTGACCTGTTACCTTTTAATCCTTTTCATGATCCCTGTTAAAATTCTCATGGTCAATGCTGACTGTGTACGGCTATATTCTAATTTCCTGTAATTCTTTTATGATTGGGTAAAACATTTACCAAAAATGAGCCTGTATATCTTTCACCTTCTTGGCTTAAGCATCGTATTTGTTAGAAAGAGTACATTTACCCTTGAGGAACGTGCTATGGCTTGGCAGACTCATGTTGTATGGGATACTGAACAAAGATTTTATATATATTTTATTCCCCCTTTTCAAATTCAATAATATAATAATAATACAAACTATATAGGAAGTGAAACAATGAACAATTCATTTCAAGTCTCAGAACTACATGCTGATTCAAAGATATAAAGCATCACACAACACTGAATATGTATCAAAACATCTAAGAAGATAGCTAGAACTCCAGTCTGAAGGTGAATCTTCAACCTGTAGGAAAACCTGGGCACTCACAACTCTTTACAGGCTCTGTGCATCCAGAAAAACAGTTAAAAAGTAAGTACCGAGAGATACCCCTTCAAATCCATGAAGTAGTCACCTTGGAAGTACATAACTGAGTACTTTACCTTTCTTTAGGATCTAGTTTCCTCTCCCATCTTTTCTGCCCCTGCCAGTCTGTGAACCCGACACTATACGTGGGGGTCTGTGGGGTACTGGCCTGGCCAGAGCAGCCAAAGTCCTATGGCTCCTCAAGGGTCAGGGATAATATTCGAACCTATGTAACTGACTAGTCTCACAAAACTAAGCATTTATTTCTTGATCTTGAATAGAATTGGAACCAAACTCTGGCATCCCATGTCAAGGAGGTTAATAAGGCTTTCCTCTGATCCCTGCATCTACTTCAATTAGATGTGTTGCAGGTAGAAGAGAAAATTTGGGGGTCTGTTGTGATTATATATTTACAAACATGGGGACAATGACTATATAAACTCGGCATGGCATTTGTTCTTGTTAGTGATGTTAGAAAGGTTCAAACTGAAAATCACAAGTGTAGGGCCAGTGAGATGGCTCAGTGGTTAAGAAAACTGGCTGGTCTTTCAGGGATCTGGCTTCAATACCTGACAACTGTGTGGCATCTCATCTGTTTGTAACTCAAATTATAGGGGATCTGATGAACTATTCTGGCTTCCACAGGCACCAGGTTTGCATGATGTATGTAGACATTCATACTAGCAAAACACCTGTACCTATAAAATATTTTAGAAGTATTTTTTAAAAACTGAAAAATAAAGAAAATTGCAAGCTTAGATAAGTCAATTGTCAATTTGAAACACTCCTTGTATGCCACAGTGTCACTATATAAACTCAATTTTGGTTAGAAAAGACTAAAATTTTATAATTATTATAGGAACATTGTGCATACAGAGTTTAGAATCTTGAACCATATATGCCATGAAGAAAAGTAATAACCATGCTTCTTTGCCAGAGAGGAGTAATTTTATCCATACAAAGGTCAAACAAAGTCTATAAGGGGAAAGACACTGTCCCTAAAATAGCTTGTATTCTGTTCCAGGAGCTGCCAAAACAACCTTTTATGTATCCAGACTGATTCCAAAGGAAGAACATTCTGTGTTTTATTAGGAGAGATTACTCTAATCATCTGTTGGAAAGGGAAAAATGATTACTATGTATATAGTAGGAGATATGAAACAATTATGTCACTAGATCTGGAAGGTCTTAAGCAAGAAAGTAAACTACAAGGCTTGATAATTTAGAATTTAGGTTTTGTTTTGTTTTTGTTTGTTTGTTTTTGTTTTTGTTTTTGTTATTTTTTTGCCTGGGAAACAACTCTGAGATGGACATCGATGGCTAGATTCTTTTGAAAGGGAAGGTTCTTGGAAATAAACTTGTTGGAGGAGGAGAGGAATGGAAAAATGAAGGCTCTGAAAAGAGGAGGCACAACTTCAATCCCAAAATTTAGAGAGTTGAATGACTTCAAAATAGACAGCGGTTGAAGTAATCCAAAATGCTTGTGACCCATTTTTTAAAAATATTTTATGTGTATGGGTGTTTTTCTGGTATGAATGTTTACATGCATCATGCATGCCTAGTGCCTATAACCAACCTTTCAATATGAACTAACCTCTGGAGGAGGAGAACTCATTTGAAGTAATACTTTATGGCCAAAAGAAGCTATCAGAAACACACTTTAAGGTAAGTAACAAGCCCAGCTCTCAACATGAGGACAAGCATACATCAGCCTTGAGTACTGATCTAAACAGCACATTTCAGTTGACACTAAAATATTGAACTTGAGACACCCACTCCTATCCTTAAACACTCAATATTCTTTCTACAACTACAGTCAGTCTTCATAATCAGTGAGAGAAATTCATCGCAGCTAGAACAAGCTGCCTACAGAAAACAAATTGGGCATCTTAGTCCTACCTTGCCAAACAGAAAAGGAAAAAAAAAATCTTCTAAGAATTTGTAGTGTTATAACAGATTTTGACTTGAAGTTTAAGAATGTTTTGTTAAAGTATTCTACCAAGGTATTCTTTCCAGATCATTCCTTATCCTAAGGCACCATGGAAAATATTGGGAAAAGATAGTGGTAAATAACCAGCATTTAGAGGAAGGGTAATATCTAGTGTCTTTACTTCAGGACAGTTGGCAGCAGAAAACACTGCCCAGACTTCATACTATATAGGATAAAAAACAGTAGTGGAGTTATGAAATGAAGAGGGGTAGGTCAAAATATAGAGGAATTCAAAATTAAATATTCTTCTGGGTAACATAGCAGGTTTGTGAACTGGTATGATTTTCACAGGAAGCTGACATGATTAAAAGTAGAAATGATTCTAATTTCCTAGAAAATAGACTGAAAAGTGTATAGCCTAACCATTATGACAAGATCTTAGCAAATAAAATAAGAGTTTGCTGACTGATTAACTGACAACATTATTGGTCTATATGCAACTTTGCCATTGTTTAAATAAGAATCCAGGGCCCCATGAGAATGATTTCTGTAAAAATAAGTATAAGTGAATAAGGTACATATTTCAATTTTTATTTCCAAAGTGAATTTTGGTCACTACCAAGATAACCCTATATTAGGAATAATGAATAACAGATATTTCAAGGAATGTTGCATTAAGGCTTTGAGAGAATAGCCTTCATGTGTACTCAGTGAGGACAATCCTTGCTTGGAGTTTGGACGAATGTTTCCCAATGCCTTTTAACCCATGTTTCTAAACAAAGTTTCTACAGTTGTTCCCAGTTCCCAGTAGATTTCTCATGATTGGAAGAATTCCTTCATTGATTTATGGTTCCTCTATCAATGCATATAGTATTAGGAAGCAACAAACAGAAGTAATGTTCTCTTCTGAAGAATATATAGAGGTCGCACTATGTCTTAAGAGCAATTACAAAGGTAAGTGTCATTATTAAGTATTCAAGAGATACTGAGGTAAAGGCTCTATGACATCCCATGCAGCTCCTGGGTGCTGAGAAGACTTAAGTTTTTAAATACTATTTTCTATAAAATTTTTGACTGGCTAACATTGCGGATTGCACTTTGTTTGATATGGTTTATTTATTGGCTCAGTTCACCACTGTCTCTGGTATTTGTCTCACTGGATTGAGCTTTGTTTTGCTAACTGATGAGAGCAGATGGATCCATGGTGTGTGGTAATCACATTATAGGGTAGAGTAGAGTGTTCAGAATTTGCTTCTGATTTTATTCCAACCTACCACCTCAGATTCATGATGAATGAATGCTGCTTGTTTCATCGATCCTCTGATCTTCTGACGAACATCATGATACTTTAATAATATATCATAATTAGTTTCAACAATGAAGAGCTAATAACACTCTATATGCCTGGAAAAATCACTTTAATGTCACAGAGTAAAGGAAAAAGCATGTTGAATATTTACACAGGTATAACTGTCAATTTGATACAGTCTATAGTCACATGGAAATGGATTCTCAAAAGAAAAATTGTCCAGATCATATTGGCTGTAGGCTAATCTATGGGAGGTCATCTTGAGAGTTAATGAGGGGTGCCTTCATTAGAACCATTATTAGACAGGTTGTTTTGAACTATAAGAAAGCTATCTGACCATAAGCTGGCCAGAGGTCCAGTAAACATTTGCTCCATGGTTCCTGTTGTTATTCTTGAATGTGAAATGAGTTCCTTGGTTGGAAGAATTGGTCTGTATAATATAGGAAGCTAGCCTGTTTGGGTTCTTGTTTTGACTTTGTGTGGTTATAACCTGGAAATGTAAGCGAAATTAATTTCTCGATCCCTTAAAAAAAAATTTGTCATGGTGTTTGTCACAGCAAACAAAGGAAACTAGACTATACATGAAGAATCCTAGTATATTAGTAAATATTATGGGCAGTTAAATTGACTGGGATATTGTTTTCCTTAAAAACAAATTTTAATGTACTTCATATTACCTGATAACCATATTTAGTAAGTATCTCTTTTGTTTTGTTGTTGTTGTTGTTGTTAATATTTAATTATCTGTTTTGTGTGTTTTGATCACATATGAAAGAGAGAGAAAATAATAAAAGTATGAAAGAGAGTCAAATAAAACTTTAAGAACTCAACTCTCTTCTTCCAAACTATGGGTTCTGGGGGTGAAACACCAATAATCAGATTGAGCCATATCATTGGCTCTGTGAAGTTTTTAGATAGCTTATATCATTTCTCAGATGACTTTTATGATACACATACTCTGTGATCCAAAATAGGCCATAATTCAGTGCACTAGAAGAAAAATGCACCCTGCATCAGATCATGGTACAGATGCATGCTTTTATTTTATTCAAAGTGTGCAATATCGATCTAATAATGCTACATGGATGTGGGAACTTAGGAGACTGAATTGAACTTCTGAAAAGTTCTAGTTTTGGCAAAAATCATGTAGAGTTCTATGCTATGAATTGAGGTCAAGCTTGCTAACTTTAAATCTGTTTCTAGCTCCTGTAGGATACATGGATTCTGATCTTCATAATGACAGAAAAGTCACATTTTTTGTATGACTAAGAACAACATTAAGAGAATTTATAAATCATAAATTTTCAAATAAGAAAGCATAATCCATTGTCCAAGAGAAAAGAGATATGCAACCTAGAGAGAATAGATGATACAAGCATAAGAAAACATCATGAACTTGTGTCCCAGACTTCGATATGACTTTCCCCTCATTCATTGACATCTATTTCTCCCTTGAGCCCAGACACTGTGTTGAAGTAAGTTATGCAAAGATGGACAGGAACAACTGAAGAGTGCCTCACCTAATATATTCCCTAAACACCATATGGGTCTACCCATCCTGTAAAGTATGACATCTTCTGAACTGTTCAAAAGCTGCATCTCAGGAATACAAATTTGATCAAAATGCAAAGCTGAACTTTGATGAGTGAAAGATAAAATCCAAAGCATTAATTTTTTCTTCTCCCCCAAAATAAGAGCATAATTATGCTTTTGCTACTGTAATCTTTCTGTATAAATCATCTCACAAGTCTGAAATACATTTTGTATTAATTGATGACCAGTATAATGCAATTCTTTAATCATTTCCTCTTCCTTGGTCATTTCCCCTTTTCCTTAACCCAGTATATTTTTTAGAAAGTAATATGATCTGAGTTCTGTTTTCTAGGCAACCCAAACAGTCTATAATAAAAATCTAGGATTTGATATAGGGGAGTAACTTAGCCTCTCTTCTGATCATAAACACCATCATCTGTGACTATTTCAAGTATCAATATCTCCTCTTCATTTGCAATTTGCATCCCATTGTATTCTTCCTGTTTTTATACTTTTCAAAAATCATTGTCTTTGAGATATTACATATTATAATTGTTAAAATCAGCATATCATCTGCTAATTATATGCTGCTCATGAAATTTTTGTGATAATTTTATAATATACAATGTAGTAAGAATTAAGCTAAAATCATATGTATATTCTATTAAAGATTAATTGCAGCCAAGTCATCAAAAACTTACAAACTCCCAGGGTTTTCAAATGGTCTTACAAGTCGGGCAGTGGTGGCACATGCCTTTAATCCAAGCACTCAGGAGGCAGAGGCAGGCGGATTTCTGAGTTTGAGGCCAGCCTGGTCTACAGAGTGAGTTCCAGGGCAGCCAAGGCTCTACAGAGAAACCCTGTCTTGAAAAACCAAAAAAACAAAACAAAACAAACAAACAAAAAAAAACCAAATGGTACAAATATCTGAGAAAAAATATTGTACCATCACTAAAATTACTTTGCAATTAATATAATTTTTGTTTTATCAATATAAAAATTGAAACATGGTAAATAAAATTTAAAATATGTGCATTAGAATAAAAATACCCATATACCTATTATTCTAGTTAGGGTTTCCACTGCTCTGAAGAGACACCATGACTAAGGCAACTCTTACAAAGGATAATATTTAATTGGGGTCGCTTACAGGTTCTGAAATTCAATCCATTATCAACATGGTGTGAAGCATGGTAAAATCCGGGCAGGCATGGAGTTGAAGGAACTGAGAGTTTTACATATTGATTGGAAGGCAGTCAAGAAAAGACTGGCTCCCATGTGGCTAGGAGGAGGGTGTCAAAGCCCCCCTCCCCTCCCCCCAGTGAGACACTTCCTTCCACAAAGCCATACCTACTCCAACAGGAACACATCTAACAGCTGGGTATTTTACATCATTTCTTAAAAACAATGATATAAATAATGCTACAAAATGTTTCTTTTGAGGTCCTTAATTTTAAGCCCAAAAGTTAATTAGAAGACTTAATAGCTGAAGTTTTTTTATTCTCATATGTTTTTATATTAAATCTTATCATCTGTCTCATGACACCGGAAATGATTCCATCTTTCTATTGAGCTGTGTTCATCAATGACTATCTGTTCAGTTGGCATTTAGCATCAGCACCCAAAATTACCTGGGGTGAACAGACTGTGCTGGCTTGAAAATAATTCACAAAAACACTTTCAATTGCAAAATTTTTCTGTTAGGATTAAATTAAAATATCCTTGAAAATTTAATGAAAAGTACTGAAAAGGGAGATAAACATTATCTATTAATATGATATGAATGCTCATATCAGTTTAATTAGAAGACAATGTAAAATGGGAAGAATCCCTCATATTACAACAGTAACTTCCCCACCACGGTTCTTGAACTCTGTATAGCTCAGTTTAGTGGCTTTCACCAAAGGTGTGGCAGCAGCACGAATCTCACATTCTTTACTTGGAAATTCAAATCATAATCCTAGTGTGACTTTTCAATGAGGACAAGTATACGCTGATGGATTCTCCTGAGCTCATAGCTATGTCCAGGTGATTGCGTTAAACTGGCCAACACTGAAACATACATCCTTTTTACTTTTATTTAACTTTTGTGACTTTCATATCTCATTGAGGACTTTGATATTGACTTGCAGTGTTTTGAGTAAATAATAATTATCCACATATATTAGATATGCCATCTCTGGCTATGAAGTATGAACGCTGAACTCCAGAATGCTCAAAGCTTACAAAACTAAGATGCATTATTTTACATTAAATAAACTGCTAGATGGCCAAGAGCCCTGTTCTCATATTATTATTCAAAATATTAACACAACACTCCACAACACAGAACAGCTGCAAGGTTTACATGGTCCCTTCTCAAAAGAGATCTGCGATGCCTAGACCAATGGGAATGGAGCTGCTGTGACATGATGGACCATGTTATACCCATAGAAACTTTTATCCACATAAATTTGTGGAGACTAAGTGATATATACTGGAGTAATCCTTCCTAACATTTAAAGGTGGCAATCTGTAAGAATTTGGTGATAAATACTTAGGATAACAACAATTACAGCAGTCTTAGCTACAGTATAAGACTTCTATTCATTAACTTATTTGACTCAAATTTTCTTAATAAAATAACCACTGATGAGAGAGAGTTGTAGTTATTTCTAGCAGGTCTGGAGAAATTAAGGCAAATATCAAGGTCTGTGTCCTTATATGCTTCCCTAAATGAGGTGATCAACTTCCCTTTGCTTTCTTTCATAAGAGATTTACTCCCATTACTATGGGAAGAGACTTCATGAAAAAATTCAACCTCTCCCAGGTTTCAATGTTTAATACCATCATGATGTATGTTTCAATATAAGAATTTTATGGAGACCCAAATATTCAAAACATAACAAGCGTGCAGGTACATTTCTTTTAAAACCTAATCACCAATAGTTGTGAATTATGCATATTTCCATTCAACACCAATCTAAATCTAAAGAAAACACAACCCAGTACTTGAAGGGCCCACCCTGCAGCAAGTATGTGGATGGGTTATTACCCTATTTTCACTTTCTTTTTTTTTTTTTCCCTCCTTTTTTATTTTTGATACTTTATATACATTTCCTCTTTGTATTTTCACTTTCTTAAGAATTCACTCAACACAATTTTTATTCCTGGAGCTGTACTCACAGTTTCGTGGACAAGCCAATACTGACTTTCATCTGCCCTATAGCTGCTTCTGTTCTCCTTTTCTGTACTGTCCGCTTTACAGTCCCACCTAAGGCACTCACTGATGACCGATTCCTGCTTTGTTTGGCTTCTCATTTTTCCCCTTCTACCTAAGCTGTTTATCTGCACATGCCCAACCTCCTGTATGATCAGCACAGCCATTCCCTCAGGTGCGAGGCTCTGCACCTCAGATAACTCATTGTGCTATTTGCATGTCACCAATATGCCTACTCTGTAACTTTGGCTATATTTCTTCTCAACACCTCTTTTTTGATACCCTTAACTCAATCTCATGCTTCCTTTATATCTATTATTTTTAGAATTTTATTAAAATTCTCTTGGTTCCAAAATATTTTAGTGAAAATGCTCTTTCATATTCAGTATAAAACCAGTCTCATCTATCAGTTCATTCCAGCTTGAAGATCAAAAGGCACTTCTGTAGAAAAATCAGAGTGATTCAACAACCATAGCCTCCTTCAAATATATGCTGACATACAAATCTGATTAGAATCCAGTGAACATGTCTACTTTACAATATCTTCAAAAGAGAGTTTGTGCCCTGATATGAAGTTATATTTATTTCATGTTCTTGGTTATTATGTCTCTTCTTTCTTTTCTTGATATTATTTTATAAATCATTTATTATAAATCTCTACATTTAATTTTCTTTATATAAAGGTGATTTCTGTCTGTCCTTGCCAATCAGTTACTTTACTTTCATCTTTAAATTCATACATACATACAGTCACAGAATTTAAAATTTTAAATATATCTTGAATACTATATTTGAAATCTGGTTCAAATTTGCATTTTGCATGTATCTATCAATATAATTTCTCCTAACTTTTCATGAAAGTCTCAGAAGGGAATGGAAATTCGTATCATCAATGAGAACCATGTCTGGCATATAATCCAGTGCCAAATAAGAGACCCAGATGGACCCATATCATCAACAAGCACCATGTCTGGCATATAATCATATGCCAAACTGGAGACCCAGATGGACAGGAAAGAGAGTATGTTTTGGCAATAACGTGAAATGTATCCATCTCCAAATTAAAAGAAAATCTCACATACACTTCAATTTCACTTGAATTCTAGCCTCAACTTATTCAAAGGAAAATATGTGAAAGAAGTTGCCTTTCAACAGTGGTCCTAATTTACAGCTATTTGACATCATAGGCCTACCAGAGCTTTTGTACTTGTTACTGATTGTAGGTATTAAATGGATAAAAATGAAAACTTTTGTCTCCTGGTAGGTATGCATTATTTATTAATACCTGGAAATATAAAACCAATATACAAAATTTTAATCATATTTTGTGATAAATATAAAGGTACATCTGTACAAGTACTCATTTGTGTCAGCCATAGACCTGAAAATTGAATAAATTTAACTTCCCTCTTCCAAGGCACACATTAATGAATATATACATTCTTGATGCAAATATAGCATTTTTGGAAATTCTGTTTTTCATATTAATAACATTTTTCCTGTATCCTAAAAGCAAATTCTCTCTCTTGTAAGAATACAAGGAAGTTATTTCAAGAGAAATGTATTTTCAGGGGATAGAGCTTTGTCCCACAGTGAATATTTTCTCATTCCTTTTTCAAATATTATATTTGTTTTGCCTTTTCTTCCTGATATATCACAAAAAAATAAGCCAATCTTTTCTGGGGAAAAAGTTTTCTGTTATATAATAATCCTTCAATAACTATGAAAAAAATGGGACCCAGAGCACCGCTTATGGGAGAGCTGTAAGAAGTTGGTGAACAGAAAATACTCAAAGTTTGTTTACACCATAGATCTTTAAGTCCTCAGAGCTTAATGGAGATGATAAAACATCTTCTTCTTTCTTGTCCATGACAGTTCTATGTCTTCCAACATACAGACAGCAAGCCAGTGTGACATATTTTCATCTTCAAGTCACAAAACCAGAAACAAGAAACAAGCCCCTCAAATGACATTTAACTTAAGTCACCAGTGTGTCCAATTATCAAAGATTACTTCACAAAAGATCTCCAGACATCGCCAACTCAGCCTAGGTATAATTCCTCTTGACTAAATGCAAACAGCTAAAGCAGTACAGCAATCAGACAAAGGCATATTACGCAAAATCATAGCCAGAGGCACCATTGTACACGTGTCTGTGAGGATCAGGGCCCACGCTGTACTAATAATGATAAATCTAGAGCTTCAAGTGGCATCCTTATATATTCAGTTCAAAGAGGGAAGCAATCTCTAAATTCTCTGTGGACCACTGTTAGTTAGGTTTAATTACAGAAATATAGAGTCTTAATATGAATATAAAGTTGGTGAACTTTTTTTTCTTACATTATGATAAACCACAAAGTTGCTGATGTGACCATTGGTTCAACCTAAAAATCTGCTTAACTACTAAGCTTTTTAATTTGTTATACCTTAACAAATCCCTGGGCTACCCCATGTCTATCAGGTGGCCTCAGTGACAAATTCAAAGTCACAGACCAGTTAGCTAGTCATAGAATAGTAGGCACCATCCTTCATGAGCTCACACTAGAACCATCTAAAATGTCCCCATGGCCCCGATCTTTCCTCTCTGTAGTCTTAGTCAATTTCTCATAATGGGAACTTCTGACCTCCATATTTCCTGAGTCATCTCCATCCTTCTGTTCTCCTATTAGAAGGCCCTAAAAGTGACAAGTCTCTCCTCATACCCTAATGAAAATGCCATACTCTCAATTTTTATCTTCCCTTCATATTGCTCTCATGTTTGCAGTTCAGTAATGAATTTCAATCATATTGGGTTGGATTTTGTCTTAGAGTTTGAATATAGTAGAGTTTCCATCAGGAGTCGAAGCTACAGTGTCCCATATATCACAAAACATGTTAAAGCAGCAAAGCAATCAGGAATTCAGTACACATTTAAAGCATACTCATAGTTGGATGGTTATAACTGGGATCTATAGGTCGGCAAATGTAAAATCATTTACACTATATTAATCTACTAAATTAACCATAGGACTTTGTCATGCATCACCAACAGGGAGTGATAGGTTACTACAGCATGTGTTCAGACAAAAATAAACAAAACTTCATTCCATTACACTGAAATATAAAGCTAATTTTGCTCATTTGTCAATGTTATTTTATATTTCTTTTACTATTTAAAATAATCATCTGACTACATTTTGTCTGTCTTGGAATGATTCAGACTGTGCCCATGTAAATATATTATACATTTTTGTAGAGGAGAGACTATATTTACAGGAAAACATCATCATTATATTTTATTGCATTTAATTCTTTAATGGTTCAGGAGTGAGGACTTCGCTAACTTTTAAATAATTCTAGTAGCTAGCTTAATTAGTAAACCATCCAGTAGAGAAGCTAATTACTTGATTGTCAAATGAAACAGCAGCTTCCCCTACAGTGGAAACTCCACCACTATAATTAGGTTGTGCCATATTTTACCCTGAAGGAATTTGAAAACAAAAGCCATCCAAGGACAGCCACAATATTATTTCTATTTATAGTATGATGTTAAATTATTACCTTGTGTTAGAGTTAAGACATCAATTACAGCACACTAGTAGCCCTTTAAAATAGCTCAATTACATTTGCTTTGTGGATATTAAGGTAAATATGGATCACAAATAGAATGGTTTGCAGAGAGTAAACATTTATAGTAAAACACTGATAATTTCAAAACAATTATGAATAACCAATAATTAGAAAATAAAGAAACATTTTAACAATCAATTATACATTGTTAACTTTTGGATTATCCATTCTAATATTGAACAAACATGAATTTCCATTGACATACAAGAAATATAAACTGGCTCATTTCAAATCAAAATGTAATTACAAGAGGACATATAAACTTAGGAGAGAGACTGTTGTTGGATTCTCAGGAGAGTTGTTAGAAAAACTGAGGAGTGTATATGACCAAGATATATTGTATATGTGTTAAAATTTCAGAACCTAAATAAAATATATTTTAAAGAACATAAAACCAAATCATATGTGCTGATAAAGTTAATAAATGTTTTTGTTACACTTTCAAATTATTTGATGATAAAATCATTCACTCTTATCAGTAATAATAATATAAAGAAATAAAAAGAGCCTTTGCCCTAGAAATAATCCAAGAGAATTATATATGAATATTATATGAATATATATATGAATATATATGAATTAAAGGAATAAGCATAGGCAACGACAATCCCATTAGCTGATGGTCACCTTGACAGGGTAGGAAAAAATGGCTTCTCACTCATCCTTATTCATTATATAAGCTTGATATTATGCAACTGTGACCTAATAGGCTTTGGGTTTATAATAGACTTTGATGTTACAATGTAAACACAGAAGTGTTTCAGTGCTTTCATTGCTCTCCTGTTTTATTGCTAGAGAATATGAATATATCTTTGCTTGTGACATTTAAATTGATAAATAATAATCCTGAGAACTTTCAAAACGGCCTACAGAAATGATACAGAAAAAGTATCATTTATAATGTGTTATGAACTACCTTATAGAGGTAGCTATAGAATGAGTTTTAAAGTTGGCAAATTTTCTAACCCGGCTATCTATTAAGTTCATTCAACAAGTTTTTTGTTGTTGTTGGTTTTTTTGTTTTTTTTTTTTTGTTTGTTTGTTTGTTTTTTTGTGGTTTTTTTTCGAGACAGGGTTTCTCTGTGTAGCCCTGGCTATCCTGGAACTCACTCTGTAGACCAAGCTGACCTCGAACTCAGAAATTCACCTGTCTCTGCCTCCCAAGTGCTGGGATTAAAGGCATGCACCACCACTGCCTGGCTCATTCAACAAGCTTTAAGCACAATAATTGAGCAGATATTTCTAACTTTTTATGCTATCTAGCTAGTTCCCCAGCTACATGTCCCATGGCACTTACAGTTTGCTTCTCTCCCTGGCTTGCTTTGCTCCTCCTCATACCTGACCTCCTGGCTGGCTACTTTCCTCTTCCTCTACCAAACTCATGGCCCTTCTCATGGACTCTCACTTACCTCATGGCCCTTCTTCTAGACCCTCACCTGCTGTGTGGTGAACCCTTCTCTTGGCTCTTCTTCCTCTGGGATTCTACACTGGGAATGGGAGCCCTGCCTTTCTATCTCCTCTGCTCAGTCATTGACTGCTCAGCCTTTTATTAACCAATCAGAGATAATTAAGGAGCATTCTTTACATACTTGATACAAGAGATTATACAATATTCATGACAATGCCTATGTCTCGACTGTAACTAGATCTCAGAGCACAGAAATCAGCATCTGAGTAGACTGAGAACAAGACTCTCCTCCAACAGAAAGCACGCAAGGATACCTACAAGTTTAAATGCCTATATATGATGCATAATTACAAAAGAAATCTACCATTTTGCTCAGTTTTTACATACTACACAGAAGAAGGAGGAGGAGGAAGAGGAAGGGGAGGAGGAGGAAGACTGAGGTGCAGTAAATTTCATTATAAAGCCTGGAGCTATAATATAAGAGAAATAATTTTATTCAGCATTCAAGAGACTATATTGAAATATTCACTCATGACTTAGGCAGCTAGACTACTAGGCACCATTGTGGAAAGACTAAACACATTTGAATGAATTTTACCTTACCTTAGTACTTTTTATAGTTCTCAAATGAATACTGATTATTATAAGAGATTGAGAAAATACAGATTTTAAAACAAAGTAAATAGAATCACCAAGAATTCCACTGTCTTGGAATCTCTTGCTGTTATAACAAAGTATTGCAGATTTAGTGGTTTCTGAAGAACCGATATTGAATGCTCACATTCTAGATACTCAGAAATGCAATATCAAAACATAGGAAGAGGCGGTTCTTGTGAGAATGTCTATCTACTCTCTCGAAGGAAAGCTATCATCGTGACTTAAAACACATGGAGAAAAAGGGACAAATATTTTGTCTTTATTTGACAGAATAAAGAGAAAGACTAGCAATTTTCTGCAGCTAATCCAACTATCAGGACTGAACCCTTATCATTTACTTGTCTTAGTCAGGGTATCTATTCCTGCACAAACATCATGACCAAGAAGCATCTTGGGGAGGAAATGGTTTATTCAGCTTACACTTCCAATTGCTGTTCATCACGAAAGGAAGTCAGGACTGGAACTCAAGCAGGTCAAGGAGCAGGAGCTGATGCAGAGGCCAAGGAGGAATGCTGCTTACTGGCTTGCTTGCTTCTCCTGGCTTGCTCAGCCTGATTTCTAATAGAACCCAAGACTACCAGCCCAGGGATGGTACCACTCACAAGGGGCCCTCCCCCCTTGATCACTAATTGAGAAAATGCCTTACTGCTGGATCTCATGGAGGCATTTTCTCAACTGAAACTCCTTTTTCTGTGATAACTCCAGCTTGTGTCAAGTTGACAGACAAAACTAGCCAATACAACTCTCTTGCCCCAAAGATCAAATAATATTAAGCCTCAAATATAACATACAAAGTTTGGACTTATGATTATATTCAAACCATAATATAATTATTAATTTTATAGACAATAATAATATTTGTTATTTGTCCTTTATAGTCTTCAACAAAAATTTTCTTTCTTTTGTTATTTTACTTAATGGATTTTTACATTTAATTTATAGTCACTATAATTCATATTCCCTTCTATGCAGTTCTTCAATGTTTGTGGATTTTGATCACGCTTAATATTAGTACATTTGCAATGAACATGTGTATATTGTTAGCAGTCGTTTACAGATTGCTTTAAACAGATTACATAAAGAAGAATGACCTAGGGACAAATCTTCATGGACGAAAGGGATATATCTTCATGGAATATTTTAAAACCATGCTTAGGACTCATGAATTATCTCAGGAGTAGAATACTTGCCTAGCATGCTTAAGGGCTTGCTTTCCATCCTCAGAACCACAAAACAGAGGTATGTAATATTGTTAGGTAGGTTGCTAACTGAACTATTCAAGTTATCAGTTAAGACTCTAACAATTTAAGAAAATTCCTGTCTAATTATCATTTCTATTACTAAATTTGACAGTTGTTACATATGTATTTGAAATTATAAATTTTAATATTATAATTTGAATGTTAATTTATTTTTATTTTAATAACAGGTGTGTTTTAGTAGTGAAGTAAAATAACCGATTTATATGCATTTCCTCTTTCTTTGCATTGCCTTCCTGTATTCTCTAACCATTGAGTGTTTATTTTGGTCACATGAGGCGTTGTGAACATATGCTCATCATGAGCTTGAATAACTTGGGTGCTAAATGTATAGATTCTAGAACTAGAGGTCATGTTTAATACTGTGGCTTTAACAGACATGCTGTTTATTGTAGCTTCATATATTTATCTTTCTATGTCGTTGGAGGCTACCACATTTGGCCCTGTCAGTGAGTTCCTGTGTATGCAAGCTTTAAGTGCAAAAAAAGAACACTTTTGCAATTAGGTTTATTTGTTGAAGAGATTTCAAGGACTAACTGATTCCTTCCATCAAAAATTAAAATGTTCTTTAATATAGAGACCTGGTAAACACGGTCTTTGTCTCTTTTTTTTTTTAATTATTATCTTTAATCTTTTTTTTTTTTTTTTTTACAGTCCACTCATTATGCTCCTCCAGTTCTGCCCTCCAACAGTTCCTCATCCAATTCCTCTGCCCCTATCTCCTAAAAATGCTGGGACTGAAATCTTATTGGATATTTTCCCTTTCATGTATATTCTGTTGTGGTTACAATGACATTTCTAATGAGCTAAAACTACCAGTTTTTCTATTAAGGGAATTATGCATGTTCAGATATATTTACATGCATATTTATATTATAATTATTTTTTCTGTACTACCTTACAACTCGATATTTTATTTCTTTCTAGTAATAATTAAATATGAGAATTTTCCAGTTTAAAGAAATGCTGTTTTAGCGTGTGCTTTCTCTATTTTCTACTGTTTTCTTTCTTTTAAAAGAATCTATTTAATGATCTAAATTTCATGTGAAAAAAAAGTCTCTATTTTGGTGAGTTCTATTTGATCTCCTCAATTTTATGGTGTACGTAAACAACGTGTTACGTATTTGGAGGGCTACTTGTTTACACAACTACAAACTTTCCTTGCATAGAATGTTTGTTGGATACATGGTGTGGTGGTGGAGTAGGGAGTTCATTACAGGAGAAGGGATGAAATGATGACCTTCTAGCCCCCAAATGGATGTTATTTAGTGTTACTGTTGGGAGGAAAGCCAGACATTCTTTATCCTGACATGGTTTGAGTGAGAATAGCCATCAGAATTCACAAGCCATTGGTGGAACTCTTTGGGAAATATTAGGAGGTATGGCCTTCTTGGAGGAAATGTGTCACTAGGGTGGGCTTTGAGGTTTCAGAAGATTTGCGCATTCCAGACTTCTCCATTCACCTCATTCATGTGAATCAAGATGTGATCTCTAAGCAGTTCCTGCCACCAACCCTTTACTCTACTGTAAATATAATTATAATTTTTTTCTCAAATGATGGTATATGAGAGCAGTATCCCAGCTTTATGAATATATTGCTTAGCTGAGCCCAGAGTGCTTCTATCTATTTATAGACCTAGGCCTGGAAGCTTCCAGCCTCTGTATAATCTAATCTACTGCAAGATGGAACCTGGAAGGCTACAGCTTACATAGCCTATCTGTTAACCTAGGCCTAGAACATTTCAGACTCCAATACTTATTTCTCAATAAACTCACCCTTTCTAGCTCTTTCTGAAGTCTGACTGGCTGGTCCAAATCAACTGTTCTGGTTCAAATTCCTCTCCAAGCTGGCTGATTCAAATTGGTTTCTCTCTGCTTCTGACTGAATTGCTCTGCTTCTAAAAACTACCCTGGAATGCCACAAACTCAATTGCACTGACTCCATTGACTCAACTGCATTGAAGTGAAGAACTCCCAACTGAATTGCATTCAACTGCACTCAACTGCACTGCACTAAATTGAACTTCTCCTACATGAATTGATATATCTTCCTGCACAGCTCTTAAGTAGCTTCACTTTCCTGTATCTTTTTTGTGAGACTTGGGCATATCTTATCTCTAACTCTCAAATCTTTCTTTGATTTATCACTTTGTCTGCCCCTAAATTAGACATCATTTCCACACAGAGCTGCTTCCTTTTACAAACTAACATTACCTTTAATTTTTGGTATTTAAGGTTTGTACTAAGTGTGTGTCTGAATTCCAGCCAGTGGGATTAAAAATGTGTCATTCCAGCCATATCACAAAGGCCTAGAAATAATTTTATGTGATCTCTTCTGAGAGCAGCAATGTTGATTGATTAAAATTTCTTTGTATTCTATCATCATAGACTATAAATATCTGGAACCATAAGCCCCAAATAAACTTTTCATTCTATAACTTGCTTTATTCATGGTGTTTTATTACATGAATTGAAAACTATCTAAGATACAAGTTGGTTTCAGAGAGCAGGCTATTGCAATGATAAGACTGACTATGCTGGATTTTTGAAGGAATGCAGATGTTTTGGGGAATTTGGACTAGAGAAATGGTTGCACACTATAAACAGAGCCTACTGGACCATCTTAGTAGGAGACTGCAAGACAGTAGGGGAAAAAGCATTGAAAACTATGAATACCAGCTTGATAGGTTTCAGTGGGGAACAGTATTAGCAACTGTGATAGGAACCATTCTTTGTTATTTTGGGAAAAAAATTTGCTTTCTGTTCTTGTCCTAAAAACTTTATGGAAGCTAGATTTTAAAATACAGACAAATTTGGCAGAGGAAATTTTATAATCTAACTTCTGACAGCCTAATATTAACTCTATCATTTGTTTAGTTTTTTTGTTTTGTTAGAAATCATTCTTCTGTGGATCTACAATGAAAAAGAGAAACTGGGACAGAAAGAAATAGAAAATAAACAGTTCAGTGAGTAAAATAGCCCCAAGAAATTTACTGTAGAAGCCAAGTTTCTATTGAAAGAGAGAAGATCAAGGAGAGACTAAGTAATTCTGAAATGAAGAGGGGAAAAGAACCTATCCAGCTAAGATTTCAACTTGTAAAAAGAAATGCTTAACAACTTTTCTGCTTCTGAGAATCAACTAAGACAAGTGGCTCTAAAACTTTTCTTGATGGCCAAACTCCATCTAAACCGGGGAACTGAATATTGATGTAGTGGCCATGTGTCTGCTGGTATATTCCATTTAATATTTTTTTGTATTCAGAAATTATATAAATTGTTAAATACATATTTTCAGAGAAATTTGACTCCATTAGAACAAGTAGGCACTTCTAATTTACTAGCTTGCCTTATGCTTAGCAAACTGTTTAGAATATCGTATGAATTGATAAACTATTGAATAATAATTAAATGTGTATATCTACATAATCTGTGAACTGTTTGAGTATATGAAGAGGCTGATCCTGCTGATCCAAAGCTGCATGATTTTCATGATAGGGCAACAATAGGATAACCAGGAAGAGTCCCAGTGAGGATCCAATGTTGATGGTATCGCAGAACCAAGAGAATTTAAGCCATTATGGTATATATTTTATATACCATATAATGCTCTGAGTAAAGTTAGCTGTTGCTTGAGATTTTAGTTTCCTTCATTTATTAGCTCCAGTCTTTCATTTATATATATATGTGTGTGTGTGTGTGTGTAATTAACCTGTAAGTATTTATACCTAATCAGTAGCCATTTTTCCATATTTACAAATATTGATCCATTTATACTTGGCTTATTTACAGTAACTTTTGTAGTTATTTCAAATGACAGTTTTAAAGGGGAACTATAGTTTTAATGATTGATGAAATTTAATGGCTACCTATTGGAACATGGTCCAATAATAGCATCATGTACGGAGAATTCTGAGAGCTTATGAAAAAAAATCTCTTTGAAACAATGCAAGAGTCTTGTGACCTGTTTCTTCAAAACTATGGATTTGTTATTGGATCATGCTTTTGTGTCCTTCCTAAGTGTAGCTGATAGGACTAAGTTTACTTCAGATTATTCATTACAACTGAGTATTGGTATTTGTTTATACAGTTCAATGAAAATAACATGTTTTGGCTGCATGCATGTGCAGCTTGTCTGCTATATGTGGTTTGTCATTATGATTGTATAGGTTCCTGATGTGACTCTTCCTGACCTTCAGAGTATAAATTGTCTGATGTTTTGAATAAAGTTGTCTTTTGCTTGAGACATTAGTCTACTTCATTTATTGGCTCCACTCTTCCACATCCTACTACCTTAAGAGTGGTAAATAAGCACTCATTACTTTGTTGCATCTATATTGCTCAGTGTAATGAAAGAGCACAGACTTTTTGATGTCTGTGACAGTTCATCTTGATTGTCAAATGGAATCTAATTGCAATCACCTAAAAGGTAAGCCACATAATACTTATAAGGGATTTTTTTATCAGAATATTTTAAGCGGGAAGACCTACTATAAACTAGAAAGATACCCTCCCTTTTTTAGACAACCAAACAGAGTTTTCAAAGAAACCTCTTTTGGGTCTGTTTTACTCTGTATTACCTTCACATAATGCTGGCAAGTTCATCTCCCCTGATCACATCTTGCTGTAGAGTATCCCTTCACATTTTGTTGTAGGTTCATCTATGCAGTACGCATTTTACTGTGAGTTTATCTACCTTCTTCACATCTTGATTTTGGTTCATATATACTTCTCATATTTGGCTCTGGACACTATCAACCCTGTGAATATCTCATTGAGGGTTCTTCTCCAGAGCTCACATCTTGCTTTGCGTTCATCTATCTTCTTCACGTCGTTCTCTCGGTTCATCTACCCTGTTCACATTTTTTCTCCGGGTTCATTTAACCTGTTCACATCTTGCTCTGGGTTCATCTACCTTATTCACATTTTCTAGTGGTATTCATATACCCTGTTCATATCTTGTTGTGGGTTCATCTATCCTGTTTCCCTCTTGCTCTGCGTTCATCTGCCTTGTTCACATCTTGCTCTGCGTTCATCTGCCTTGTTCACATCTTGCTCTGGGTTCATCTACCCTGTCCACATCTTGCTATAGACTCATCTACACTTTTCTTGCTGTTGACACTGTTGCTACCATTCATCTCTGACATTGGCACCTGGATTCTTCAGCCCTCTAATGTAGGCTAATGAAGAGAAAGTCTCCAGAAATTCCCTTGGGACGCCACAGGAGACTTGAGCTACTGATTCAGTTACCTACATTGACTTCACAGCTAACAGGTTTTTCTCATTAAGTCAAGACACAAGGGTTGAGTGGCAGTTTTAAGTTATTAGTTTTCAAAATCAGTACTTTTTAATGGAAACAACTTGACCAAAAATCTGTCACAGAATTTTGAGACCCATTAAAACAAGTTTAATGAGAAAAAAAAAAAAAACAAAAACAAAAAAAAAACAAAAAAAAAAAACCTCCTTTCAAATATATATTCATAGCAAGGGGCCAGCCCCAGCTGTTGTTCTTTCTTGTTTAATTCAGCTTGAGGCAGTGGAGGAGGTAGAGCTTGGGTTGGGGTAAGACTTGGTCTTACTAGATATTTAGAGTTGCTGTATAATAATACAACATGTACTTGCCTTAAGTCTAAGTCACTTTGCTGCAGTAGGTGACCTGCCTGTCTGAGTTCCTCTGAGGCCAGAAACTGTTTAGCACTTCATTGTAAAACAGCAGGGAAGAAGGAAAAAAAAAAAAAAAAAAAGATCTTTTCTCTGGTGAATCAACCAGAAACCTCTCTGGATAAACTGGTTAACTCTTTGTGAACCAGAGAGGAAGAAAAAAAATAGAATTAAGATGATGTATACAGGCAAATATGCACAGACACATATACATTCAAACATCCATACACCCACACTTTGGCCAAGCCAGATCGTCTATCACAATCAACTCCACAAGTATTCATGAATGCTTACATACATACATATACATATACCTACACACAAAGATATAGACAAACAGACAAATACATTTGGATGGATGGGTGGGTGGATGGGGCAAAGCTTCCAAAGTGAAACTATTCAAACAACCAACGTTATTTCTTTTCTCTGGTCTTTTTATATCTTCTTAGACCAAAGGTTCTTTTAAAAATTGCCTCAGAGATAAAATGTTACATAAAATGGGAGTTACAGAAGGGTGTTGATATCAAGTTTAAAGCAGTGATTCATTATAATGTACTCATTAAAAGTTCAAAGCAACAGTTTTTACATGGCCTTGCCTCATCATAGTACATATCCGTGACTTTATCCTTGGACCTAAATATTACTCCTTGAACACAAAATTGACCCAAAACTATTTCTCTTTTTAATGTGATTATGAAAGCTCATTGTAGTTCTTATTATGCAGCCTTTACTTACTATTTTGAGTAGTAGGCACATTTTTATTCTTGATTCTAACTTTAGTGCATATTTCTAGAAACTATGACTATCTCTAAAAACTTTCTTCTTAATTATTTGAATTAAATCAGGAATTATATGGAATTATTATCTACTTGTATATATAGCAATACTATAAGATAGTATATCTTCAGTGTTCTGCAGAGATCTGCTCAAAAGTGTGGGCTAATACCTAGTGATAGTTATATATTTAATAATAACAGGAAAATCATATTAAGAACAGTAATCTTTTCTAAAATGAATTTCTATTAGGCCTTGCTTATAGGAACAAAACCATTGTGGATTTTAATCCATGGAGGACTCATGTCAGGAAGATCATATGCTAGTTATTAGCTTCTCCTACGGTGGTTCCTGATAATTCATTTCATTATTTCTTTTCCTCTAGTCCAGTGGTTCTCAATCTTCCTAATTATGGAAACCTTTAATGCATTTGTTCATATTGTGGTGACCCTAACCATAAAATTATCTTATAAGTACTTATTATAATTACTAGTAATGTAAATATTGGATCTGAAGGATATCAGATATGCAACCTCTATGGGGATTGAGACCCACAGGCTGAGAACCACTAAGATCTCTAAAAAATATAATGTTATAATTAGAAATTAAAGAGTGCCTGTCTAAATAAATGTCAAAAAAATCACTCTATTTACTCTTTTGAGATATGTTCTGATTGTATTCAGCCTCCATCATATCCGGACAATAAAAATAATGAGAATAACAGTATAGGAACAATCCATATTTTAGACGTGGGGACAGTTTATATATGTTTTATGATTCCATGTTAAATTAACATATTTCAAGACCATATATTCATGAAAAAATTTTAAATTTGAAGATTTAAATTATATATCATAATATGCTAGCTATTAATATTATTTCAATAGCAGCCTACTTACTTGATATTTATGCATGGATGCTATGAAAAATAATTTAAATAATCAATTGTTTTCTTGCTCAATTTACAAATTTATGTAGTGGCATAAGTATGATAAGTGTTGATAGATAAAATAAAAATGTCTGAATTACTATATTTTTTAACTGAAAACTCATATGGGCTACATAACCAAGAAGTAGTGTGTGGTCTATGCTGTTTGGTCTTAGCTTCGTATTGATCTCAGTGTGTACCCTTAGGCAACATGTCTTTCAATAATATCACTATCTAAGTGAAGCATTTATTACTTATAGCTTAAGATTCTTGGGATATTTTTATAATACTTGTACAATTTTGGAATGTTGTTTCAGATTTTGTAAGCAGTAAACTCTGTCACTGTGATCAATGAGAAAACACAGCACAGAGTTCATAAATTCTTTGCCATCATTGCTTTAAACTCCAACCAACCATATTAAGTATTTTTACTGATTGGTGCACATCTTTGCACAATTTTCTTCTTCCTTTTAGAAACATTTACGATATATTTTCTTGTGATTGGATATCCAAAAAAATAAATAAATAACAGTTTAAGGCTCTTATCTTCATGGAGCTCTTATTGGTCTTTATTGTTTTGCTCATATGAATGCTACATCATATAGTTAATAATTTTGACAAGAAATTTTGTTTGCTTTTAATTTAACTGTAGATATTATTAGTACAGTGCTAAGGATTTGATAAGCAATAATCTTGTGTGTTATAAGAATTCTCATTTCCTAGGCATCTGTCAAACAGTTAATAAGCCAACTATAAGGCAAGTGGTTTTATTGTTTATATATATATATATATATGTCTGGCTAGTCCAGAATGTGTGATATTCTTGTTTGAGTTTTCTCAGAGCATATACACTGCTGGCATTATACGTATCTACTACCATATCTGTCAAGAAAGTATGTAAGGTAACAGTACTAATATTAGATCATTCTAAATGCTAATTTTAAAATATTTTTATGAATGTTACATGCATTTACTGTGAGGGAAAGTGAGAGAGGGAGAGAAATAAAGAAAAAGAGATCATAAGGGACAGAGAGAGTGGGGGAGTGTCTGTGTCAGAGAACAACTTCTACCTTTTAGATTCCCGAGCTAAAACTTAGGTCATCAGGCATGACAGAAATCACCTTTACCTACTGAGCCATCTTGATGACTCTTGATTATTTTTATTATTTTTTTTGTTCTTTGTCAGTTTCACATTGTGCATTCCAGTCCCATGCAGTCATCTTCCTGTTCTCTTGTATAGATCTTCCACCCTTGCAACCTCCCCAAAACACACATACACAAACAAAATATAAACATATCAATGCATAGATAACAGCTTGTAATAGAAACTGTAGTTGTCACAGTGTATTCCACAGTTTATTCTTCTGCCCATATGTCTTCACTTGTAAATATGCATTGCAATGATTGATTTGTCTGAATAGAGTTCTCTGGCTTTTGTGACACCATCAACATTGGCTCTTCTTTGGGACTCCTCCTGGTTATCCTGTTGCTGCCCTCTGTCATGGAAATCATAGAGGAGTGTTAGATCAGCAGGACCAGCCCTTTCATGCACTCAAACAGTTCACAGATAATGTAGATTTTGTGGTTGGCCAACTCAAAGCACTAGATCTGGGAGCTGAGCTGGTCAACCTGTTAGCTCTCCTTTATCCTCACCACCAGGGTGAGTTCTCCAGCATTGCTGTGGCTAGGCCAACCAATGCCACCATCTGCAAAAGACAAGGCCAGTTCTCACAGAGTAGGCTCATTTGGAGTCATGCCAGTAAAGACATCTCCACTGTGCTGCCCAGTCTAAATGGAAGCCTGACTGTCCCAAGTGCTGCAGCTATCAAAGGTCTTGGTTAGCTTTCCCACGCTCATCCCCGGCAGAGCTGGCTCACCTGTGCCTTCACCATTAGGGCCAGTTCCACTATGTTGCCAGCACTTCTGAGTACTACAGCCATTGAGGGACCGAGGTAGCTCTCCTGCTCTTATGACCTCGGGGCCAGCTTTCCTGACTACCACAGGTGGCAAGGAGTAAAGTAGGGAAGGGCATCTTCTATGCCCACATGATCACCCCATGGCAGAAGAGTGATGGGATCAGCACTTCTGTGATCATGGCTTCAAGGCATCAGGGCCAGGTTTGCTGTGCTGTCTAGGTGAGGTACAAGGTCCATTCTCCTGAGTGCTACAGCTAGTGAGGGTCATGTCCAGATTTCCTGCTTTCATGAACCAGGGACCAGCTTTCAGTACTATTAGACGTGTCGAGGGGCAAGGGCGGGGGAGGTCATTACCTATGCCCTTGCCACCTCATTACAGACAAGGGGAGAAGTCAACTCTTCCACATTCCCACCATCTGGGCCAACTCACACATTCCCCCATACCCCAGATCTGTTGTGCTGTCCAGGTCAGACGTACAGAGCTTGCTCTCAGGAGTCCTACAATGGTGAAAGGTGGGGCCAGCTCCATAGAACTGCAGCCAGAAAGGAGCATGTCCAGTTCTACATAGCCCAGGGACATCTTTATTTCTACCAGGCACATACACATGTTCTTTAGTGGTAATAGGAGTCATGGACATCAACACAGACACCTGCTGCTGCATGGCCATGTACCCTCAGTAGCAGCAACAGCTGGGACTTCAGCATGGACTTGTATATTGTAGTGGCTCCTGCTGTAGGAGATGACACATGGTTTCTGGGCTTCTGGTGATCTCCTATGCTGTGCCACGCAGCATGGTGATAAGTGGGCCTCATATGTCTACAGCCTATGGCATGACTGCTAGTGTGTTTATTTTTGTCTTCCCTCTCCTGCACCACATGACCTGCCTGGGCTGTGTGGCAAAGGGCAGGTCTCTGGGTATCACTTGCAACTGAAATATTTACTTTAAAACTGTCTCTCTTTAATCATTTTAAAATAAGTTACTTTTATGACATTTGCTAAAAAATGAAAATAAATCCTTTTTTAAAAATAAATAAACAATTTAGGTCCTTGCTTAACAATCTTACATTAGAAGAGAGAAATTTATGTAATATATAAGTTCATTGTTTCATAAGGTTAAATGCTGCGTTGAATGTCATGCTGATATTTAGTGTCATTTCAGATTTAACCCTCTATTTCGGAAATGGACACTGATAACGTTCCTGACCTGAGGAGAAACTTTACAAAATATCCTGAAGTAGATTCTAACTTGATCACTAGCTTCACTTTATGCTATATATAAAATATCTGTAATTTTTTCTTGTGGAACATTAAAGACCTTTTCAACTGAACAGGCAATTCCAAAAACATGGGGGATGAATGCCCACCTGCTTACCCAGATGGCACAATCGAGTTACTGACTTAGCAAGCTTTTCTGACTTCATTCAAATATCCAGAAAACCAGGGTTTCTTACGTGCTTAAATAGTTATGAATGTCTTCCATCAACTCCTGTTTTCCACTGCCCTAATCATGACTGAATCATTTAAAGAGGTAGAGAGACACCCCTTTCATGGTATAAACTGATAAAGTGATTTATTTCTAAACATGCTCAAATTTTAATGTTCCTTGTATGTCAGCCATTAAATATTTGATAAAAGAGAGATACAATCAGGAACTTACAACAGAAAGCCTTGGTTTTGGAATAAGGCATATTTATTTAATGACTCTGTATGTTTGCTGTCCCTGTAGTTAAGCAGATTCACTGGACTACTGAAGAGTGAGTAGCAGATAAGGAAAGTGGCAAGTGCAGTGGTTGATGAAAAATAACTAGAACAACTATCTGTATTTAAAAGACATAAAAGAATGAGACTGAAAGATCCTCATGAGAAATCTTAAGAGGCTCAAAAGTTCACACAAGGTTATCCTGCCCAAATTTAGATACTCTTTGAAACCATATTGCAATGTCGAAGAAGCCCTTTCTTTGTCCTTTTGCAGGAACGATGAGTTAACGTCCTATGAAAAACTTTGATTTGTTTTTGTTTGTTTTACGATCCTGAAAGTAAGGTAGCCTATGCAATAAGCTCTCATAAAGGTTCAACAACGCTAAGCATGCATGTTTATTAAGAGAATGTGTGTATTTTACAGCATGCCTCACAGTTTGATATTGCAAGTTACAGATTTAATAAATCCAACAATTTAATAATCTCAACAAATAATAATTGTAAGCAATACTAACATGTTCAAGTTAAGGTTTACAAGCTCATTTTTACATTTTAATGAAGTTTATTTTAAAAATAAAGAACAATTTTTATTTTAGTGAGAATCATAAAAGTATAAGAACGTCGTCACATTTATATGATCCTTCGTTTGAATCAGGCATGTACTGTCTGCAGTGTACACTGTTTCCTGTAGGAATCTAATTGCCCTAAATTAATGAATAAAGGCCATTTCCAGTTTATAGACAAAGAGGTCAGGATTGGGTTGCAGCTCATACTGCTCCCCAGGAGGATGTAGACCCAGACAGGCTATAGCTACATTCTTCTAGTTACATGATGTGGGTGGTGGGCTTTAATTATCTCAGTCTACAGAGGAGTCAAACTGGGCATGTTAATTGGTCAACTATTGCTCCCATATCATGTCTTTTCCCATACTGAAGACTCTACTGGAGTTATAACATTTGCTAGTTTAATCTACATAATAAAGCATATACTATAAATATGCAGAAAACCATAATTTTGAAGATTGTTTATTTTTCCCTGTAAATACATTAACACGTATACTGTAAGTTCTACAAATATCTGTGTTGTAACTTTTTAGCATAAAGAGGAAGCTGCCATCTTAGTACCGTCATATCCTCGCCTATTAAATTTTGTTGTTTACCAGGATGTGCGTTGTCAGTTATTAGTCTTATACTTGTCTATATGCTGGATCTCTTTGCAGCCTCATATTATTAATGTGACTCTCACTTTCTATGGATTGCTCATAACTTCCTGGAAAAAACATTTTAATTATTCCACAACTTTATCTTAACTATCTAGAATAATATTTTGTTAATCATTTCATACCTATGGTGATACATTACAATATTAAAGGAAATATTCTTATATTTTTCAATATATTCTTACCCCTCAGTAGAGAGCAATGCTATATATTTTGAGTGACCACAAAAAGCACATGCTGAAATATCTTTGAAGTATTTATGATTATGCATGAAGAGCTTTTTATTATTGAGGTAATGTAGGCACTGGACGTCCTGCTTACTGTATGTTACACAGATTTCATTTGCTCTTAATTAAAGTTTAAATAAAGTGATTGTACTGAAGAAAATATTTATTTGTAATTGTTTTCCTGTACTTCTAACATATCACTTGTGAAATGGTTTCTTTTGCAATGAACGTTTTCTACTATAGAAGAAAATGCAGATTTGCAAAAACCTCAATATTGCTTGAGGCTGTTAGTTATTGCCTTTCCCTGACTGAAGGTTCCTAGCTACCTTTTGCTTTCATGGGGTTTTCTTTCTCAGAACTTTAAGTGTCTCATTTATTACAGTTTCTAGAAGTTTCTTCTCCTGCACTGTGATTACAATTGCTAGCAAGTGTGTCTGGCAAAAGACAATTGCCAGAGTAGGAAGTGCTGGTTTCTCAAAAGGGTCTTTCTTGAAATGCAATCAGAAGGAATATTTTCAGCGATATAAGATGACTGTCCACACTGCAGAGGTAGTGAACCATGCTTTTATAGCCTCAAATGTCAGAGCCTTCCATTATGGTTAAGAAGATTAATTCAAAAGAAGGTCATATGCCACATTCTGGTTTATGAGAAGGTATGATCTATATTAATCTAAATAATTGAAATTTTTGTACATTACATTCTCATTTTTATAAGACAGCCATCATTTCATTGAGAATCAATAGGATATTTTTTTAAAAGTGGGTGGTTTAAATCAGGATTTTTACATGAATATATTATTTAATATTCTTATAATGACATACAATATAAATAAATAATGTTCTTTCAGGGAAAATTTGAACTTCATATCTAGGTTTTCAGCAAGATTCTGAAAAACAAAGATATGAAAAAAGCAACCATATTGAAAATTATAAATAATATAATCGTAATATAACTGTTTGTTCTCTCTTGTATGTTGACTAAATACTGGTAGATTAATTGTACATTTCAATTTCATATTTATGTTCCAATTAGGTCTAATTGTAGGACAGTCTACACATGGCAGGTGTTTCATGGGAAATGAAATAAATGCAATTATTTTGGGAAGGGCTTAAAGAAAAAATAATGGGTAAGATAGCTGATATCAAAATTGAGTCACAAAAATTGTAGAAGAATTGAACTTTCTAAGCCTCTTAATAAAAAGTTTCAAAAATATATATTAATCTAATAGTGATAGCTCATAAAGTAATGAAATTATGAAACCTTGTATTATGTGCTACCTCTTCTGTGTATAAGAGACACAAAATACCAGCCTGAGGAACAGATGATGATGAGGAAAAGAGGTTCAAGTACATAGCATTCCATGTCTTACTCCGTGTAGCAATACTGACGGTGTATGAGGCTTCTTCTAATATTAAGTTCATGCACAAACAAAATCCAATGCTCCATGGCTTTGTCATAATCTATACTATGTGATCTTTATTTTCAAAGCTGTTAACATGCTCACGTGCGTAACAAATAACACACATGATGTACATCAACATGCATAAGAAAAATAAACCGCATTCTGTAGCAGCAGTGGAAGTGTTGCCTTTTGCTTGTTCTTGAATAAAACTTGAAATTGTTCCAAAGCTCTGAAACATGCTAACTTTGGTATTCTAATCTATGACTTTTATGAATGTGAAAATTCATATTAGAAAAGTAAGTTGGAATGCCACTTAAACATTATGAGAGATGGTTTAGGGGTTGGGAGCACTTACTCCCTTTCCAGACCGGCGGCTCTATTCCAAGCATCCAAGTGGTAGCTCTCATCCCTCTAACTGTAATTCCCATGGTCCTCACATCTTCTTCTGGCCCTTGCATGTACTGCATGTGCATGATGCACTTATATACATGAAAGCAAGGTGCCTATATACATGAAAAATTTATGAATGCTAGTATCTTTCTTTATAAAATGGGAAATTTTTAATAATCAGATAATTAGAAAGGTCAAAAGATAAAATGAATATTCAAGGATGTCAAAATTAAATATAATAATTATTATAGATCTCCTTTTGCTGCATTTTACATGTCTCTAGTAGAAAAGTTCATCTAAGATTATTTCTTTATTTTAAGTTTGAGACAGGATTTTACTATGTAACTCTGGTTGCCTGGAACTCACAATGTAGCCAATGCTATTTCTTAATTCAGAGATTCACCGCATCTGGAATGGTAGCACGAAAGGTTTGTTCTGTCACTCCCAACCAGAAAAGCTTATTTTCAAGTAACCACTGGAGTTATGGCATTGTAGATTAAAATATAAATGTTAATGAATAAATTGTTTTCAATTTATTTCCAAAATTGCCAGCAATTCTGTTTTGATACTGAGCAAGTAAAATTTTTCAAAGACCATTTAAGGTTACCTGACAAAACAGGCTTTTGAATATTATATAAGATGTTTTATTCATGTTAGTTGAGCAATGTTGAACAAGTTAAAGTGACATTTAAACCAGAGTGGAGGAGTTAAGTGTGAATCAAAATTATATTTGCCAAAATAGGTACCTGGTATTTCTACAGATTTTGAGGATAAAAATACATTTTAAAGTTTATTCACACTAGGCATATTTTCTTGATGTAAGGCTCATGATCTAAAGGCTACTACTACAACAGTCTGTGTGTAGAATTTCTCTGTTATTAATAGTACATTAAGATTAAAGTTTTAAAAGTTTGAGGACAGAAATCAGTTTGGATGGAAGTATTCTTTCCTCACAGGTGCAAGGACCAAATACCCAGTCCCAGCACACACACACACACACACAATTTTAAATAATCCTTTGCTGAAAAACTCTCTTAGGAAAAAGGATGAAAAAATGAAGATGTTCAAATAAAATTACCTAAAGTTTAGGAAAATAAGCAATTTATTGAAAAAAATGAAAGAACTGCAAAATAAGAATTCATGTTACGTTTTTTACATTTAGATTGTATTTCAAAACCTGATGTCATGATTGATTGAAAATACATAGCTCTAGCAGAGAATAAAATTCATATTGGTAAATAATATGGACAAAAGATTTCTTTGGAACACTTTCAACGCATCATCATTTAATGTTTACCAGGTTTTCAGCATTTTCAATCATATAGACTTTTCTCCTCGTGGTTTTCACTTACTAAAACAAACAAAAAAGGGGGGAGATGAATAAAAATTTAACAAAATCAGAGAAAATATAGTTTTTCTGTTTATATAAACCAAATAATTCAATGACACTAAATAAATCTTTCTTTGATTTTCTTAGGATTTCACTTCCTTTCAAAGAAAAACGAAAAATTGATTTTAAGATGTACCAGCTAACTTTTACCACTAACTTAATTAGATCTGGAATCAACTAAGAAAGTGGCCTCCGGGTGAGTTTGGCAGGGCATTTCAAGGAAAGAAAAACTACCTGAGACAGGAGGACCTACTCAGAGTCGTCAGCACTCTCTGTGAAAGCCCAGATAGAAAGATGCACCAATGAAACGTTATGCTGCTAGCTGGCCAATACATGTTGGTGTTGATCTGTATACTCAGTTATTCTTGCTTTCTTCAGAAAGCAGGTTCTACAGCCTTCAAAAGAAAACTGAAGGCCATAAGCTCCTCAGGAATCCTCTAAGCCTTCAATGCTACATCAGAACTTCTGAGCTATACAGGCTTATGGACTAGCAGGTACCCAAATCTAAGGCTACATAGCATGAGACAGCCATTGTTTGACCACACAGTGGTGTTGTGTAAGCCAGTAAATCCCTCTTTGTAAGATACATTTACTCTAATAGTTCTGCTCTTTCACATGACTTTGACTAATATCTATTATATATCTTTTAATTAAAAATTTATTTGTACATACACATTAATATTTTACTTATTTTCTAGTACCTCTTTTCATTTTTTCCAAGTAGGAATAGACAATTCTTTTTTCATATTGATAAAATTTATTGATATTAAAGAATCATATCCATAGAATACTAAGTTACATTCTTTGAAGTAAGTTCTTTGTGTTATACAGCTCTTGGCTGTAATTGGTTGCAATACTGAATTGAATATGTATATTGTAGGAGTCTTCATTTGACCTAGAGATCTCTTCTCTAACATGGGAGACAGTACACGGATAGCAAGAAAATGGAACGAAAGAAACCATCTTCACAGTCAATGCAAATATTACATGAAAAAAAATTGCTTATAAAACGTTGTTTTATAACATCTGAGACAGATGGGATGGAAGCAAAAGTTGAGCAGTTAAAAGCACTTTCTATTCTTGCAGGGAGTCCAGGTTCAGTTCCCAGCTCATAATCATCATCAGTCCAAATTTCAGGGTATCCCATGAACTCTTTTGGCTTCTATAGGCAACAGGCATACATGTGGTGAGCGTGCGTATGCGCGCACACACAGACACACACAGACACACACACACACACACACACACACACACACACACCTAGAAAACACATTCATCTACATAAAAATTAAAAGGGCATATATTGTTTTTAAGAAACTATTTTGTTAGGAATGCAGTTCAGTGTTAAATTACTTGCCTGGCCCTGAAGACAGTGGTTTCAATTTTTAATATTGAAACACACACTCACAAAAAACTAAAACTACTTTACAAGTTACTTTACACTATTTTACAACTAAAGCTACTTTACAAGATATGAAGTTACTCAGAAATAGTTGTCATAGTTATTATGATGTTAGGTTTTTTGTTGTTGTTGTTGTTTTGTTTTTGTTTTTTGTTTTTTTTTATGTTGTTGTTGCTGGATAAAATGCCCGAACACAAACAACTAAGGTTAGAACTGGAAAATCAAAATTCAGCTCTATGTCGGACATCCACAAATCTTAATGAGATTATTTTTATTATGTCTACATGCAAAGAACTTAGGTATTACTGCTCCTTCAACTTACTCTCTAGCAACATTACATGCCACTTTCTTCAGTGGCTTTCCAGTGATCCTGGCTTCTCTAGTATCCTGAATTCTATAAGGTACTTTGGGCTTTACCTGCATGGCACAATACATTGGCATTTCAAGGCTTCCTTCCAGGGATATGAACCTTTATTATGCTCCATGACCCTCTCAATCTGTTACTGTTCATGCCTTTAAATCAGTACCACATTCTCTTGTTTTTTTATATTACTTTTGGTTCTGTTCTGAGACTTGATCTATTTTCTTAGTTTCATCTGAGCTTTTGTTCAAACCACTTTTTCTCTTTTAGAGTATATATGTACAGTGTTTAGAAGAAAGTGAAGTGTTGTGAAGAGTTGCCGTAACAAAAGCCGTTTACAGAAGAAAGAGCTTGTAGGGTTTTACAGTTCCAGAGGTTTAGGGCCCTTGACAATTGTATTGAGAAGCATGACAACAGACAGACAGGATTGGGACTGGAGCATTCACTGATAACTTATTAACATTATTATCCTCAAGTATGATGCAGAAAAAAAAAGACTGATGAAGAGTGGCATAGGTATTTGAAATTTTAGAGCCCACCTCCAGTGACAGAGTTTCTCTACAAAGGCAACAGTTCTATCTACTGAAGACCATGTTTTCAAATATGTAAGCCTGTGGAGGCCATTCTTACTCAAACCACCTAAAGTGGTAAGATCATTGAGATGTTCTATTCTTTTGTGGAGGTTGGATAGAGGTTCTATTTCTAATCTCCTGGCAGTCTGCTAGTGTCTACTTGAAAATACACTATCCAAGGTTTAGACCTTCCTTGCCAATCCCTTCAGCTCTTTGCCTCATGAGTTCTGGAATTAAAGGTCTAGAATATCATACCCGGCAAACAAATAATTTGTAAAACACTTTATTGATTCTTTGTGAATTTCATATCACTCACTCCAATCCCACTCATCTCATCTTTTAGTATCTGTCTTTGACCTTTGCAACCTCACCTCCAAAAGAAAATTTAAACAAATTAAAATTAAAATTAAAAGGTCATCATGGAAACTCTAGTGGGTCAGTGTTTCACACAGCACACACCCTTTTGTCCACGTACCATTACTTGCAAATGTTCATTGCAATGAGTCATTGGTCTGGTTTGAGGCCTCTTGCTTCAGCGATACTTTCAATACTGGATTCTCACTGGGACTCTCTTGGATAACCTCTTGTCGCCCTGTGGAGATTCTCAAGATTCAGTTCCACAGGACTGTCCTGTTCACATGCTCCAGCACTTAATAGAAGGTGCATATGTTGTGGAAGATCAACTCATAGCCCTGGCTCTGGGTCTGAGTGGGATCTTAGTTGGTTAGCCTGCCAGCTCTCCCTCACACACACCATTAAGGTCAG
The DNA here is from genome assembly GCA_028551405.1 of Uromys caudimaculatus. Lineage (NCBI taxonomy): Eukaryota > Metazoa > Chordata > Mammalia > Rodentia > Muridae > Uromys > Uromys caudimaculatus. Next base: position 74,561,080 of record CM052702.1, on the reverse strand, counting down.
CTCTCGAGCACTGCTTCCCACTAGTTCATCCAAGTGCTGCAACAGGCAAGGGGTGAGACTACCTTTTCATCTCTCACAAAAATGATTTTTGAAAGAACTATTTAAAGCAGAACAGGCTAGAAAAATGTACTCTGAGGTTTGAGTGACTATAACTACAAATCTATATTATTAAATCTAGCAAAACTATCCACTAAATTGAAGAAGAAATAAAACTTTCCATGAAAAAAAAATACTAAAAGAAATTATGACTACTAACCTAGTTCAACAGAAGATATTGGAAGAAATTCTTTGGTCAGAAGAGAAAATTAAATATACTCAAGAGGTCACAGAGAAAAAATACATAATATCAGAAAACTAATTCAAAATATGTCAAAGAAAACACCACAACATCAAACACTGATAGAAATTAATATACATCGTTCATTTAAAACTCATTATTAATGGACTCAATCTGGCACTAAAATGATACAGACACAGACTGAAATAGAAAACAGATTCATATTTTTGTTACCCCCAAAAGCACATAAGATAAAATGACAGTAAAAAGACACTTCTAGCAACTGTAATTAGGAAACACACAGGCATTGCTACTCTGATATCTAACAAAATAGATTTCATACTAAAGCTACTCAGAATTAATAAAGAAGGTTTGTTCATATGCATTAAAGGAAAAATTCACCAAGAGAATATGATAATTCTAACCACATATGCATTAACCACTGGTATACCCAAAACTCAGAAAAAGAAATAATATTAGATCTAAAAGCCACAGATTAACCTGAACATAGTAATAATGGTGATAATAAGTAACTTTAATGTCACACTCTTTTCAACAAAGAGGTCATCTGGACAAAATTAAACAAGAAATATTGGTGTTAAATGATGTCATAAATCAGTTGAGTCTGAAGCAGTTCTACTTGAGTATTACACAGATATACTAAAAACTGTACATTTTTCTCAACCACTGATGGAACTTTCTTCAAACTTTATCAGGTATTTGTAAATTGAGAATGTTTCAGCTAGTATATAAAAGTTGAAACAAATCATTCATTCCATCTAACAACAAAGGAACAAATATGGATCCTAACAACAGTAGAAATGGCCAAAAATAAATAAACAAATAAATAAATAACTTTTTCTTAACTTTTTACTTATTAACTTTACATACAGCTCACTTCCACCCTCCTAATCATTAGTCATGCCTTCCCGCAATCTTTCCCTCAACCTCTCCCCTTCTCTGACTGGATGAATCGCCCCCTTTTACCGCTCCACCCTGGCACTTTAAATCTCTACATGGCTAGGAAATTACTCTCCACAGGGGCCAGACAAGGCAGTCCAGCTAGATGAACATATCCCACACACAGGCAACAGCTATTGGGATAGCTCTCATTACAGTTGTTTGGAACACACATGAACACCAAGCTGCACATCTGCTACATATGTGTAAGGAGGCCTAGGTCCAGCCTGTGTATGCTCTTTGGTTGGGAATTCAGACTCTGAGAGCCCCAAGGATCCAGGTTAGTTGACTATCTTGGTCTTTCTTTGGAGTTCCTATCCCCTTTGGTCCCACAATCCTCAGTATTCCTCCTCAAGAGTCCCCAAGCACTATCCATTGCTTGGCTGTTGGTGTCTTCATCTGTGTGAGTCAAAAAAAAAAAAATCTCTTGAAAGTTAAACACATTTATTTATTGAAATAATTAAGAAAAACATTTTAAGAACCTCTAGAACTGAATGAAAATGGAAAAATGGAAACTTGACACACACAAATATATGGAACACAGACTAAGGTGGTTCGTTAATCTGCTCAGAAGGTTTCTGGACCTTAAGAGCTCACAGGTGTTAATACTCAAGTCAACTTTCCTGTCCAGAACTCCTCAGTCCACTTGAGGCTTTGAGATTATTAATTCTTCCCCCTTAGCGCACCTTTCTTGTTGCCGTGCAGAGCGGGAGATTTATCGTTTATGGTACAATTCAAACAGTTTTCTCACCTGCATTCTCCTTGTTCACAACTTTAAGCTTGCTCTCACACCTTTGCTCCTCAAAGTTCATATTTTAATTTAATTTTAGTTTAGTGTTTTTTCTCTTCTTATGCTACTTACTGTAGATCTGAATGAAAGCTTAAGCAGTATCTATGGCTCAGCTTCAATGTTGTACTGGTTTAAAATCTCCTCTGCTGAACAAAGTAGGTCATCAATTTAAAATGTAGCCTCATTTAAGTCTTCTGGACGTTGGTACAATGCAGCTAGAGCCTTTGTAAAATGGCCACTCTTTGAGACACCAGTAGTATCCTTGTTCCCAGTAGAAACATCATGAGACAGCCCTTCACTTTTCACATTTGGTCCCTACTGTTTGCTTCCATTCATGTCACTGTCCTGTGGAAGCACTCTATGGAGTGCTGATTCTTGCCTCATTCTTTTCAAAAACCAGTCTTCTCATATTGAATCTAGGTTTCCTAAGTTTGGCCTGTGGAATTAAACATGGGTAGAGGAATTAGCATATTCATCCTTTTAAAGTGAGAACCTTTCTCTATTTTTTACACCGTCATATACACCAAAGCATGTCACTTTAATATAGAGATGATTTTGAGCTAGAGGTTTTTAAAACAGCAGATCCAAAAGAAAATTCTGAATTATCCCTCTCTACTTGAAAATAGGAGAGTAAAAATGCTCATAAAGAAGCCCCAAGTAGCAAGGAGTGACAGAAGAAACAGGACATGTTTACAGTCCCATATCTTCAGCCTTCTGAGATGAGTCAGGTAATTCCCAGAATTGCACCTCTACACTCCAACTAAGGCAATGATATTTAAGAGTTAATCATATTTGAGTCTTTATTTTCTTTTTAGGTTTCTTATTTATTTATTTATTTATTTATTTATTTATTTATTTATTTATTTATTTCTTATTCACTTTACATCCTGCTAACTGCCCCCTTTTCTTCACACACTCCTACAATCTTTCTGTCATTCCCACTCCCTTTCTCCTCTGATCCAACCCTGGCACACCAAGGATCTAAGGCTAGGCACATCATCTTCCACTGAGGCCAGTCAAGGTAGTCCAGATAAAAAAACACATGCCATTTACAGGCAACAGCTTCTGGGATAGCCCTTGATACAGCTGTTTGAAACCCAAAAGAAGGCTAAGCTGCACATCTGCTACATACATGTGGGAGGCATAGGTAAGCCCATATATACTCTTTAATTGGTGGTACAGTCTCTGAGAGACCCAATGGGCCAGGTTGGGTTTCCTATGAAGTTACTTTCCCCTTTGGGGTCCGCAATCCTTCCTCCTATTCTTCTTCAATACTTCAGACCAATTTCCCTTATGAATATCGATGCAAAAAGACTCAATAAAAATCTCGCAAACCGAATCCAAGAACACATCAAAACAATCATTCATCATGATCAAGTAGGCTTAATCCCAGGGATGCAGGGATGGTTCAATACCCGGAAATCCATCAATGTAATTCACTACATAAACAAACTCAAAGAAAAAACCACATGGTCATTTCCTTAGATGCTGAAAAAGCATTTGACAAAATTCAACATCCCTTCATGATAAAAGTCTTAGAAAGATCAGGAATTCAAGGCCCATACCTAAACACAGTAAAAGCAATATATAGCAAACCAGTAGCCAACATCAAACTAAATGGAGAGAAACTTGAAGCAATCCCACTAAGATCAGG